>VZRR01012123.1:54356-173572 GCA_013398015.1 Oreocharis arfaki
CAGGGGTGGTGAGGGCAAGGGCAGAACTGCCAGGGGTGCTGAGGGCAGGGGCAGAACTGCCAGGGTTGCTGAAGGGAGGACAGAACTGCCAGGGATGATGAAAGCAGGGCAGAACTGCCAGGGGTGCTGAGGGCAAGGGCAGAACTGGCAGGGACTGCTCAGGGCAGGACAGGGCTGGCACGTTCTGCCCAGAGCTCCCTGCCTCCTGTCCCAGCCAGGGGCACAGACTCTGTCCCAACCCCCCCAGTCAACACACATTGACTTCACGGGATCAAGGCCAAAAGAACCAGCATTCCCAATGTGTTCCTCGAGCTGTCCTGGTTCTGCAGGCTCTGGGGTCTCACCCTGTGTCTGCTTGGTCCAGTGGGTTTGGAAACCTCTACAAAAGCTCCTTATTTCAAACACAGCCAGTGGTAAAGAAGCACATTTCGAGACTTCCTCATGGTCTGAGTGTATCCCCGGGGCTTTCCGTGCCCGGAGTTATGATTGTCAGAGACACAATGGAATTAACAACCAGCCTGATCTAACACACACCACTGGAGCAACAGCAGTAGGTGTTGGTGGCACAAGGGGCACAGCACCTTCCCCAGCCTCACAGGGGCTCCATGGGCTCTGAATGACACCAGGCCACCCTGATTTCCCTCAGGGCTCTGTGCCAGCCAGAACACTGAGTTCTAGCACTGCTCCCTGGCAAGAATCATTCGAAACTCCCTGGAGAACAGAATGATCTTAACGCTGGCATAAAGGATAATGACAAGATTACAACTCACATAGTGAAAATAATAATGAATTAAGGTGATGGTATTTCCCAATCTTATTTCCAGCCTGAATGAATTGAATTGGTGCCAATTTCTTTCCCTGCTGCTGGAATGGTAAATGGGATTGTGCTGGGGATGGAGAGTGCTGCCTGCAGCTTTGAAGTGGGACAAGGTGTCAATATTTATATTACTAATTTGGATACAGGATCCTTGGAATTACAAATAAACTAAGAGTTCAAATCTCAGTGTTGTAAATACCACCAGGAAACTCACCTAAATAGTGATTTGTTAATTACATTTAAAAAACTAACAAACAGAACTTTCTTTCTCTCCCTTGAAAATTTTCTGCGGACTTCAAAACATGGCATCATCACTTACTATGGTTTTTTTTTAGAGGAGATAGATATTTTTAATTCCACATAAATAGGGATTGGCACAGTCATCTGGCTCTTGCCAGGCCTGGATCACGAGCTGCTCCCACTGCTCAGTCTGGAATTTTATCCATTCTCTGCTTCACCTTTACCCTCCTCCTCAATATTTTAGATTCAGATTTTCTCTGTTGCTAGATCTGTACATACAGCATGCTCGTGCTTTTTTGGAGATGACAGTGATAGGTACAAAGTCAGGACAACCCCATCCGAGGGAAAACCAGGACTGGGAAAATTCACATTGCTGCACCCGACCTAGGTAATAAACATCCCAACTGTAAATGTTGGGTGTTGATTTGGCCATGAGGATTGATGGACATTACCCAGCCTGAAGAAGTGCTGTGAGCAGCTGGAGCTGCCACCCTGAGCTGGCTCACGCAGGCCTGGCTTCACACTCCTGCTGACAGAAAAATGTCTTACAGTTAGTTTTATTTAAAGACCACCGTGGACCAATTCAGAATCAATCCTAAACCCATGTAACAAAACGGACGATAACCATTGATTTATCTTTACTGCAAACTTGGAGACACCCATTTCAATCCCAAAAAATACCGTCCCAGGACACAGGATCACATGCGGGTAAAGTTCAGCGTGAATGCTCAGTAACTGTGGGCATGATGAGCTATCAGACCTCTCCTCAGGGCCACAGACAGCTGTCTCAAACTGCGGAGTATTTTCCCCACCAGGTCCTGGGCCAGGGATTCAATCCGAGCTTCCACGCCCGCGATGTCAAAGAGGACACGCTGCTCTCCCGAGCCCCCACGCAGCTCCCTTCACACAGTCTGCAGTGGCTTCGCACTGTGATTCTTTTGCAAATGACATAATTCTCTGAACAACGGTATAATAACATTGTTCTTTATTGCCAACAGCCACCCACAAATGGAAAAGACCTTGAGCTGTGAGAGGTGGGAGGCAGCAAAGAGCTCCCTCCTAAAGAAAATAAGGCATTTACCTTATAAATATAAAATGATCAAATAAAGCAATTAGTGCAGATCTGCACATATAGAGAGTGATTCACCTCTAATTGGGTTGTTCTCAAAGCAAATTAACTTTGAAATGAGGAATGTTAAGAAGATTTTAAAAAAATATGGAATCCTAATTACTGCAGGGGAAGGAGCTGGGGGAAGTTTAGCCCAACAGCAGCACAAAAGTGCAGGGAAACGGCGACACAAGGCCCACACCTTTGCTGCTTTATTGTTAAAAATAAGATGATCAGAGGGCTGGAGCACCTCTGCTATGAGGAAAGGCAGAGAGAGTTGGGATTGTTCAGCCTGGAGAAAAGAAGCTTTGGAGTGACCTAATCGTGGCCTTCCAGTGGCTGAAGGGGGCTGCAGGAAAGATGGAGAGAGACAATTTCCAAGAGCCTGGAGTGACAGGACAAAGGGGAATGGCTTCACACTGCCAGAGGGCAGGGCTAGATGGGATACTGGGGTGAAATTCTTGTGAGGCCTTGGCACAGGGTGCCCAGAGAAGCTGTGGCTGCCCCAGCCCTGGAAGTGTCCAAGGCCAGGTTGGACAGGGCTTGGAGCAACCTGGGACAGTGGAAGGTGTCCCTGCCCATGGCAGGGGGTGGCACTGGGTGATCTTTAAGGTGCCTTCCAACCCAAACCATTCCATGATTCTGTAGTTCTATGAATGGCTTAAAACCTACTTCCTCCCCCATGAAAATGTGCCTCACTCCCAGCTCACTGCTCTAAAGCAGTTTCTGGCACACAGTTTTAAGCTGAATACCCCTTGTGCCCCACGGGGTCTCTGTGATGTGCCAACCTCAGCTGTGCCCCTGCAGCAGCCCTGGCCCGGGTGACCCAGGACAGCCCCTCAGTGGGCACCAGGAGGGGGGCACAGCTGGGATACACCCCGGTGTGCTCGGAGCAGGGCCGGAGGTCCCAAACCCACCTCACCCCCACACCCATTCACATTCCCCAGCACCAGCGCCGGGTATTGGATTTGATCCAATCCATACCTGCAGCAACTCTGCTCCTTGACTGTTCCGATTGCAGTTTATATATCTGCTCGCTGCTGAAATTACATTGCCTACGGCTCTTTATTGATGGACTGGCGAGGTAATTAAAAAGGAGGTTTTTCAGAAAAATCCTGTCTAAACACTGGGAGAAAAATCCATATGAATACTCTTTCAACTCGGAGAAGGACAGAGGAGAACATCCTCACAGCTACAATGATGTTCTCAAAAAAAATCTATTAAACCGGGTAGTGCCACATATCTGATGTATTATGAATGTATTAATATGGAATCGTTTTTTTATAAATATTAATAAGAGCTAACATCTAAAGAAGGATCCTGGGACTTACATTCTTAATTAATCTAAAATTCACATCACCTCTAAAAATACATATGCATTTCATTACTTTAGACCAATGCCTAAGAGCAGATAGTTGTAAAAACACGCACCAGAAGTGAAGGTACAGAGACTCCCCCACTAATTCCTTCAGCCCCTGCCTTAGCCTTCACCATGGTCCAAAGGAGCATCATCGCTCCAAGGAGAGACACGGGCAGGTTTGGCTCTCGGGGAAAATGATTCTCAGGTGAGAAGAGGACAATTACTCTGCTTTTGTTTCAATCATTGTCCTTGATTCCTGTTTCATTCCTTCCACTGAAGTTTTCTTCAGGTAGCTCATCCTCTAACAAAGCTTGGGGAAGGTTCGAATCTTTCTTTTCAAATATTTTCCAGACATAAAACTTTTTCCTGCCAGTTGAATGCTCGACATTGTCTGGAATTTGTGCTCATTTCTCAAGGATGCTTTTAAAAACCTTGAGAATGAGCTGCTCTGGATAATGCAGAAGCCCAAGCACAATGGCAAAAATTCCACCTTTAGTCACCAGCTGCAATTTAGAATTCTCCAGCTCAGAAGAGCTATTCCCATTAAATCGGGGCACAGCTTCATGTGAATGTTTTATACTGTCTTTAAAATGGGATGATGTGGGCTTAACTCGGCTCAGCTGGGACCAAAAAATAAAAAGGCACTTCGTGTGTGACCAGAAGTGGAGCATCCTGCCTCCAGTGCATACTGTGTTGGAACAGCTCATCCTGGCAAAGGGCTCCGGGCATTCTCCAGACTCCTGTGGGCAGGACCTTCGCTTCCCTAGCCTGAGGGGCTGCTTCAGACCCTCTGCTAACCAGCAAATACAGCAATTAAAAATAATATTATAGAAAAAATTTTTCTCTGTGGAAAATTTATGGGCATGAAACAGGATGATATTTTTCCACTAACACAAAAGTGTAGCAGATGAAAGAAGACAGTGGGGCTAAATATTATAAATTAGTGGTTTATCAGCATTTATTAAACCCTCTGAGCCTTGGCTGCACACAGCTCAGCTGCTCAGGTCTGGGACCCCAGAGCTGCAGCCTGTGACCAGACTGATCCACAAGGAATTTCCCTCTCATTAACGTAAATCCAGAGCGGACACCTGAGAAAATAATAACTTCTTTGTGTCATTATTAAAAGGATTACAAAGACACTATTATTGCTCAGTGTTTTACTGCTAAATGATTTTAAGACTGGCCTTATAGATCTTTCCCCATTAATCAATAAGATAAAATACTAATTACAACCACAGGAAGGGGTTCGAGTGAACATGGAGCTGCTCTTGGAGGAACAGCAACATGTTAAATTATGGGCAAATGGAGAGCAAATATGCTGGGAAAGCCTTCATCTGAATTATGCCAAATATGCTGGGAAAGCCTTCATCTGAATTATGCCACTTTAATCCCACTTTATACAGCCCTGGAGTTACATACAGGATACACCAATAGCAGCTGCTTTCTCGAAGGTTTGGTATCTCATGCTTTGCACACCCACATGTATATTTTTATATTATTTCTGTGAACAGACAGGACACAAAGAACTTGAATTTCTCAACTTCTCATAGCATAAGTGCAGCTAACGCACAACTTTATCCCTGCAGCACCCCAACAACCACCACCATTCAACAGTTCCTGGCTCATGGGAGTCCTGAGCTGCAGGAACAGCAGCAACACAAAGGAGTCACATCTAATCAAGACTTAAATGTTAAAAGTTATTAAATAATTATATAAGTAAATTTAATAAAAACTGAACACAGCAGAATGAAACATAAATATTTTTTCTCATTTGGCCAGCTGCGAAATTTCTATATACGTTCTATTTCAAGCAAATGCAGGATTTGGTGTTTAAAAATTAAATTCTCCCTCTGCATGAGTCAGTGCCTCGTTAACGGGTGACCTACTTCGCTGGCAGCCCCGCATTGTTTCGCTCTCCGGTCCCCATTGATCACATTTTTGCTGCAAGCACAATCTTCAAGACCTTCCTCCTGGGTTCACATTTAACTCATCTCCTGCATTTTTCACGGGTTATTCTAAAAGGCACTTTCACACTCTCACCCCACACAGAAACTGATGCCTTTTAGATGCCAATTGAAACGTTCTCCCCGTGCCGTCCCTGTCCTATTATGCCTAATCCAGTCCCTTGTTAGAAGTGCATTCAAAGCCATTTATGAGACAGGAATACATAAAGATCAGTTCATCAAACCGGATGCTTGGAATTTACAGACACTTAAACATTGTATTTTCTATCAAAACCTGCCACATGATTAAACATGCACATCACAGGTGGAACGAGCTCCATGGCAGCACTTTAATTCATTATCTCTGTGGATCCTGGCACTTCCTGAACACTTGAAGGTGCATTTGCCTTCATACCAGATTGCCCACATCAAACAAGGTGGCAAGGAGAGATGGAGGAACTGAGGAAAAATCCTCTTAACAAGCTTTCCTCCCAGCCAGTCAGAACATCAGCACCAGGGAATAATCCTGTGTGGGTATATTTCCCCTGGATAGAGAGCCTGGACTTGGTCAGGGGTGGGGTGTTCATGCTAAAATATTAATTAGAAAAAAAAACCAACAACCAAACCAGACAAAAAACCAACTAAATTCCTTTTAAAACCTGTTTGGCTTCTTTACAAAAAGTTCAACGGTGAGATTATTCTAAAAGCAAATAAACAAAGCCCAGGAGCCACCTAATCTCCATTCTTCCAGGAACTGCCCCATCTCTAGGAGCTCTTGGCAAGGCCAGGTTGGACAGGGGTCTGAGCAACCTGTTCTGGTGGAAGGTGTCCCTGTCCACATCCAGGGGGGTGGAATTACATGATCTTTAATTTTCCTTCCAACACAGGCCATTCTACAATTCAATGATTCCACTGCAGGCAATGTCCAGCTTTTCACTCTCTCAGGAGGTGAGGAACAAGGTAGGATTCCACATCCCCACTGACACTGCCCAAAATTGAGCTGGGAGATACAACCTGTCAGTGTTTGCAACTCCTGTTGTAACTTCAAGGAGATCACTAACTCCAGCGATCCTGCAGTGGAGAGGGATGTGTTGCTTCCTGTTTCATTCCGTCAACAGCTCCTTAGTAAAGTCTATTGACAAATGAGACTTGGAACATTTCTCTGAGACTCCTCTGAAAACCATTCCTGGTGATCTTTCTGAGCCACAATTAGTGTGAAGGCCAACACTGCAGCCATCACGGGGCTGTTACATCTGCTAAATGCCACTTTCTTAAATTTTTCTAATGACCTTTTTATGTCTTTCTACATTTCTCTCCTTGGTATTTCAACAAGATGCCCAGAGTCTCTTGGGAGAAAAGAGAATTGAATACTCATTCTGTAGCACTTCAGAGAAGTGGTCTCCAGAACCCCTCACCTCTACACCCCTAGAGACAGGACTAAATGTCACCAAGGAATCTCTCATCTCTTGAGGCAGAGAGAAATTAAACAGAGGTTGGTCTCAGCTGCACGTTTGACAGCTGCCATTCAAACTTCCAAGGGATCTTTTCTCCCCAGCTTCATCTGACAGTTCCCCAGAGGTCAATGCCACCCACTGCTGTGGCACCAACAGGCTTGGAGAAGAAATGTCCCAAATCCTGAAGGAATGTCACAGTCATGCCGGGAGCAGACTCTGCACGGGCAGGACTGAGGGAAGGATGCCCTGGACCTGCTGCTGCCCAGTTCATCAGGTCACAGGTGCTGATTCCTGTACAAAATCCCGTTTCCATTATCACACACTAAGTTTTCCGTCTCTTAAAATGTTCATTTCCAAAAAAACCCACTTTCCAAAGCCGCTGTAAAACCCATCCTTTTTAAGTTATAATTGCTGTTTACAATTGCCTAACTTTGCAGGTGTTAAGACCGTTGTTTAACCCTTACTGAGCTCTTTTTCCTTCTTTTTTGCATGGAGTGATTGCAAGGCAAACAAGAGACACCCTCTCACAGCTGAATGTGTCCTGTTCTGTACTGTGCCTGTTCTTACCAAAGGAAGTTGCTTCACACTTAAAGCCCTTGAAATGCAGGAAGTTCAGCCCCAAAGGGTGACACAGTGGGCTTTTTCCTGCTTGACTTTAGCACAAGACAGCACAGAGAACACTGAGCTCCTCCAACAGCTCCTCCAGCAAAACTAAGGAGGCAGCTTCATCTCCTGCCCACATTTACTCTGGAACAGAAGCTACACTTAGCACCTGATTGGCACTAATTGATAGGGCCTTGCTCTCCTGCCTACTGTCATTAGGAATTATCTGTGTCCTGAATAAAGTGATTGAATTTGCCATGCTCTGTCCCACTTCTGCAATGTATCTTCATCTTTTTTGCATCCATTTCCAAAAATTAATTTAAAGAAAAATTATGAAACACAGCTCGTACCACATTCTTCATGTCCTTCCTGTATGTCCTTACAGATCTGTTGAAATAATATCAGCAGAGGTTTTTAACCAGCTGGTTGGTAGCACCTCTGAAAAGTTAATGCCCACTGAAGATGTTAAGCGGTGTGACTGAGGCTGGAAGCTGCAGGAGCATTTCCTCTGGGCTCTGTGCTTGTCCTTGAAAACAATTTCTGTTAGGGACATTCTGTGCCTGTTAGTATACAAACCAAATTCATATATTTGCAAATGATGCAAAGGTTTCTTCTGGTGATTACTCCATCCTAGGAGTGTCCTTGGCAATCTTCCCTTGCAGAATATATAGCTCAGCCTGCAAGTGCCAGGGTGACAAAGCTGGAGCTCACACTAATGTGGCAGATCAATCACTTGACTGAAAGATACACAGACACAGAAAAGGTGGTTTATATCTGTCATATTCAAGGGTAAACTTGCAGCACTTGAGAAAGCTGCTCAGATAACTCTGCACAGCAGACAGTGTTGCTGGCCTCGGTGTCTAATCAAAAGAAAAATATGTTGTCTGTTTAACAATACCAACAGTTTTGAGACTCCTCAGAGCAGTTAACCCATGGGCAGCGATCAAAGGCATTTGAAGTTTGGCTAAGAACTAACTCAGATGATTGAAACCCCACAATGTAAATTTTAGCCATTGAAAAGTCAAGCTGAGCCATCAAACAAAAAATAGTGTCTCTATCCTGACATATCAGGGAATAGACATTGTACTTTCCAGGTGATAAACTGCTGGGGAGCACAAGCTTCCGAGCAGGAGAAACCTTCAGGCTTTATCCTGCAGCCCGCATACATCAATGGGAAAGTTCAGACAAACTTTATTTTAGGGTGTTGGGAGTTGAAGGTCATGCTGCACTTCACCAGCATGAAAAATTCTTATTTCTCCTGGAAAGTTCCCAAATAACATCTTGTGAATGATGCTGCAATTGTCTACCCTGAAATAAAGACACAACACAGAGCTGATCTGAGCACTCACTTCTACCAGCAAAGACTAAGAACCTGTTGAACAGAAACCAATGGAAATGGCTCCATCAGCATCTTTCTTTCAAATAAAAGATGTTTTCAATTGTAGCATTAACAGAAATTCTCTTTGTAGGGATATTTCTGCTTTTTTTTTCAAAATTCAGGGCATTTGCAGTGTCAGCAGCAGAGACGTGAGAGCCAGCGCCAGGTGGCTCCTCACACCGGTACCCGAGGGCACGCAGGGTCCTCTGCACTATTTTTTTCTGCTGAGGGAAAAAGGGAACAAGGTCACACTACTTCATGGGAGTCCGTTCTCATTCCCTCTTCCTGCAGTAACCCCTTCATTCCCTGCCCTGTTTCTGCCATGTCTGGTAGAGTGCAGATGTCAAACTTGTTGCGACCGACTCCTCGAGAAGAGTCAGGAGAGAGAGGAGAGAGAATGGCAGTACTACAGGGTGGGAGCCTTTGCTTGTGCTCTGAGCTTTCAGCAAACACCAGAGAACCTCCAGGGGACAGAGACTGGGTAAGGAGGGATACCTGATAGTGTGATACCTCTCCAGCAGGGAGAGGAGTAAGGAGGGATGCAGGACGGAGTAAGGAGGGATGCTCCAAGAGCAGGCTGAAGTCCAAGCCCACACCTCATTGCCCAGCAGAAAATCCAAACACAAGAGGTATCTCCCTGCCAAGGATCGATGGGCAGCCCCTGTTAATTCAGCTGAACGCGGCACAACGCCTTTCCCTTACAGCTGGGAAATCAGCTTCTGTTCCATTATCCGAGGGCACACAGGGAGCTTCCGAAATACAATCATGCCAAAGCCAAAGTCGAGGCTGCAGAAAGGTTCTCAATAACATGAAAGTTTGAGTTTGTTTCTCAGGACAGTGTTGACACCTGCCTGATACGCCCTGGGTGGCTCCTGCTCCTCTGTTGTTGAAGATCTTTTCGACCACTCTGCAGTTTAGAGAAGCATTAAAGAAAATAAATACTGAGAGAATTGGGTCCTTTCTTGGTTTGGTGCATATCACAAAAAAAAATTAGTAGCTTTTTGCTTTATTAAGAAGGACCAGCTTCACCACCCCAGTGGTGAAGCATGACCTACTGGACATGTGATTAGGTGCTACTTGAGTTAATGTGCCTTAAAACTATTCCCATTTAAAACTGTGTCTCTTAAGAACCCCATCTTGAAGTTCTGGCATCAGTGTAAAAAACATTAAATTACATCAAACCTTCCTCACACCTCAGGGGAAGCCCAGAGTCCCTGGGAGCTCTGCACAGATTAGCGGGATGTGGAGTGCCTGGTTAGATCTTCCATTTCTGAGCAGTGGGAAAGTCTTCAAACTGGGTGACGATTGCTGTAGGTAACAGGAAGGACAGACAGAAAAATCAAAATCTTGCAGGATCAAGAACTTTCCACAGAGAAATTAATTAAAACACCTGCATGAATTGATCAGATTTTACACACACACATGCTGTAACACAGAAAATAACTTCGAGAGCAAATAGTCAAATAAAAACCTTAAAAACCTCTTCCAGTATCTGTATTTTTCTTTGTTATAGTGACCTCCAGAGGTACCAGGTAACAACTGAACTTCCCAAGTCGGAAGCAGGAGTTCACTCCCCCAAAATCATCCCTGCAGCTCTGGGCTGTAAGAGATAATGGGTTTTATACGGGAAGTGGAAGATGGAAATTCCTTTAGGGAGCGGGGAGGGAGAACCATCTGCCTGTAACTGGTGTCGGCTTTAATCAATACCTGAAGGTTCCTCCCTGCGGGCCCGCGGAGCATCGCTCGTCCCGCCCAGGGCCGGCAGCGCTGCCCTGTGCCGGTGCCCCCCGCTCCCCAGGGCAGCAGCAGCAGCCGCTGGATCGGTGCCTTGTGAGCCATTTTCTCTGTTCCTCAGATAAATGGGGGCTGTGTCATCACATTTCCCTCCATCCTGAACCCTCACCAGCTTCACAGCCAGGCACTAAGCAGGCTGCCAGCAGCCCACGGTGAACACACAGCCTCTGAGTGCGGTGGGCAGACTTGTACGAGACAACAGAGAGCAGGGCTCTATCTCTGCGTCACCCTCGCAGCCGAGACCCTTTCCTGACAATTCTGCACGAAACGTTGCGGTGTTTTAGGACAAACTTCCCAGACCCCGCAAGGGATGAAGTTATGGGCAAGGCTCTCCCCCTGGCAAGGAGCCGGCCTGACCCCGCGGTGTGTCGGGGCCGGTGTGCCTCCGCCGCTGCCTCCGCCGGCCACGGGAGCGATGCTCCGGGGCACAGACGGGATAACGAGCACGAGGGATGCTCGCTCGGCTCCTCCCACAGTCACACAATTCCATCCACGTTACCTGAATGGCATTAACAGCCTCCGTGGGCAGGAGGATATGGCAGCCTGGATTTGGGTGCACTTACTAACACAGTTTTATTTCCTAATCTAATTCCCCACCCAGGATGGGGTTTACACAACAACTCATTAAATCCTCCATAACTGCATTACTTTATTCCAGTTTAAATTGCAGACATAGCCTGGTTTTATGCAAACAAATACTTTCTGAGTAACTTTGAGCTCCCAAGTACACTAATTAAATCTGTCATATGCACAGTGGAACTTTAAATTATATTTGCTCAATCCTTTAGAAGTAAATGGTGCTTTGAACTGAGTATACAATGAATGAAATCACATTCTTTGCCCTGTTCAGGGGAAAGGAAGTGGGAATTCTGAACCATCTTCAATTCAATTCTCTGCTGTTTTCTGTTGAATCAAAGTCAGCATGCTGGACAAGCACCACCCAGGCTCAGTGTTTGCAGAGAATGTTCTACTTCATGTGGGCATTCCAGAGCATGCTGGGAACAGACAGAGGCTGGAAGGGACAGAAATTATGCAGGGCATGCTCTGTCTTCTCCTGCACAAGGTGGGCAGAGGGCTCAGCAGGTATTCCTGCAGCAATCCCACCATTTCTATTTCCAAGATGCCACTTCTTCAAAGTCCATGCAGATCTGTTCCACACACTTCAGCTGACTGAAAAGCCATGTCGTGGTGGATTTTGTCTGAGAGGCTACAAAATCAGAGAACCACAGAACCATTTGGATTGGAAAAGACCTCCAAGATCACCAAGTCCAAATTTTGTTGGACTTTGTTTGAAATGGACAAAACCAAGAGAAGTGAAACAGAGGCAGAGAGGAGTGATGCAGCCCCTGAGCTCACCCCACCAGGCTGTGGCACCTGCCCCTGCAGCACCAGCACCTGGGACACGCACGGATCCTCTTCTGGGATTGATTCCCCTTCCCTGCCAGCCTGGCTGAGCATAGGGGACTCAGGGGACAGGGAGTTCCTTGGTTGTAGAGTTAATTCACTCTGTGAGTGAACCCTCTGGGGAGGAGCTCACCAGGGAACCCCACCAGGTACCTGTACTGGCTCCAAACCCTGCAGCCACAGGAATAACCATCTCACAGTCTGATCCAGCAGCCTTTCCTCTGTGTGCAGAAGCTCTCACTCACTCTAAACATTTTATTAGTGTTTGGGGAATAGCAAAGCATTGGAGTTAAAGTGGTGGCTGAGTGGGAAAACACTGCACATTTCTTAGCTTTAATAGTAAGAGTGGCTGGGAATGGTGTTTAGCTCTATTACAGCAATGTGCATTGTGTTTACCATGGACACGGTGTATTCCTGATTACCCCATGTTTCTGGGAGGCCAGCATGCATAATTCATGGGGGAGACTGACTTAGGACAGAAATATCCCTTTGGTTTATCACTGAGCTGCAAAAGACTTTTCCCTCCTGGTGCTTGAGCTGCTCTTTAAACCCCTCACATGCTTTGCTGTGTGTTCTCTGCAAAGCACTTGGCACAGTTTGATCAAAATAAATAATAAATACCAGTACTCATGTTAGACAGGACCTCCCTCCCTCCTCCTTCCCCTTCCCCACCGTGTGTTATCTCCTCCTGGCAGGGAGCAGCCGAGGCCATGCTCAGACCTTCTCCCCTCCTCCTCCTCCTTCCCAGCCCGAGCACAAGGCCCATCCCCACCCTGGAGATGGGGGAGCAGGAGAGATGTGAAGCAGCAACACTGAGTTTGCTTCCCAGGTCCTCAAAGAGGGTGCAACAGGCACAACCAGGCCTTAACTTCCGATCTTCTGGTATTTCCTCTCTCAGAATCCCATTCCTGCACTCAGTGGAGCCACAGCAAGGCAGAACGGGGTCAGGTGTGAACTGCTCGGCTCTTCCTAGACCAGTGGGGTCCCAGGGCACCCACAGCTCCTGATTCTTCCCTGGGGCCAGGGCAGGGGAGGATCTATTTTCTTGTTGAGGAGCTGGTCAATCTCTGCCAGGACTGGTTTCCTTTAATGCATTATCAAAGGAGCTAAAGGATCACAGAATCCCAGGATGGTTTGGGTTTAAAGGACCTTAAAGCCCATCCCATCCCACCCCCTGCCACAGGCAGGGACACCTCCCACTGTCCCAGGTGGCTCAACCTGGCCTCGAACACTTCCAGGGCTGGGGCAGCCACAGCTTCTCTGGGCACCCTGTGCCAGGGCCTCCCCACCCTCCCAGGGAAGGATTTCTCCCACAGCCCAGCTCTCCACACACCCCCAGACTCTCCCAGACCCCTTCCTGCTGGAGAGGGCACAGCCAGAGCTGCCTCGTCAGACAGCAATCCCAAGGAACTGGTGATGCTCAAATACAGCTTTCCCCTCTAGGCCTAAGAACTCCGCAATCCCGTATCCAAATAATCCTTTCAGCTCATAACATATTTTTAGACAACCCATTAATATTTAACAAGACAGCCCACAGCAAGTTAGATAGCACAGCAATTAATTTTTAAATGCTGACATTTATTACAGCATGTAAGCGCTACCTAACTTGCTGTGGGCTATCTGGATAAATGTCAGTTAAATATCTAATAATTCCTTACAATTTAATATGAACATAAAATTTAAAAAAAAAAGCCTGTAATTATCCATTATTTTTAAAGTTTGATTGAGATTTTAATTTCGGCATTTAAGTTTCTCTCTCACCCATCCCTGCTTCAGCCTCAGAGGCGAAGTCATTTTTGGTAATTAAGTTATACATTGATTAATTTAGTTTCATCTAATGTTTAAATCCATACTTGGAAGGCCCAAGATACAGCAGAAAAAACCCTGATTAATGTTGCAACAGGCTGGCAGGACACCTGGCAGCCCAAGAGACAGACCCGGCATTCCCAAAGGGAAGAGACAGAGAGGATACACTGGCAATACACAGGAATGAGCTGAGGGAACCACTCGAGCATGGACAGGCTGACCCTGCCCCACATCCCACCAGCTGCCAGCACAGGTAAATTCCTCACACCTCGATCACAAAAGAGGCATCGAGAATTCGTTAACGGCTTTGGCAATCAAAGGAATTCTGAACAAAAGATTTTTGCTTTGACAGAATATTTCAAAGTTATTTTAAATAGAAGGAAGAAAAACTTCAAATTTGTGACTCTGAAAACCTCTGTTCACAGTAGTTCGGGCAGCCTCTTCTCAACTCTGTAAGAGGAGATTTCCCTGTCACAATATGGGAGTAGAAAAGATCATTTCTGCACAGAAGTTGTGGCTCAGATGCAGCATCTTTTCCTCCCTGAATGGTTCTCCTACTCCACAAGCAGCAGATGCAGCCACTTGCCCCATCCCACTGCTCCCCGAGCCTGATCCTGCACAGCACCTTGTCCCCAGCACAGCCCAGGCTGGAAGAAGCCACTGAGGCATCGTGAGAAACACACTGCTCTGGAAACAGTTCTGCTTGTACCTCATACATTTTCCTGTCATTTTTATTCCCTGGGTATTTTATTACTGAGGGATATTTGCATGAAAATAGAATCTTTGTTTCATAAGAATTCATCTGCTCCTGTAACGCGGTCCTGGAGGAACTGACAGTGAATGAACACGCTGCATTTCTCATGTTCTCACATACGCACAAAAAATTGCCAATTATTTAAATTATTGTATCTTTTGGAGGCTTAATTTTCCTCCATGAATTTCCTGTTCAATCAACGCCACAGTAATCCTGAGCCCTGAATGGGAGGAAGGTGCCAAGCAGTGGCTACATGAACCTGACAGGAGATTTCCAAAAGGCTCTGGGGTTGGGAAATTGCTGTGCTTACATTCTGCACAGCAGTTGTGACAGGACAGGAGTGACAGGAACAGCAGGAGCTTCAAGATGGGACGTAAAGAAGAGAAATTCGGGGGCTGAGTTTCCTGTCTGTATCAAAACCTCTGGAAACATCCTTCCCCCTCCCAAGAGAGGTCTGTACCCTCGGGGCAACGGGTGTAAATGAGCACATTCGAGTTTTTCATAAAAATAGATTACTTTGGGGAGTCTGCCCGTAACAACACACTTCTCACATGCTCCAGTTCGCAGGGTTTTAATCAAAGTTTTCTTCGAGATGCTTCCCAAAACCTTCACAGAAATATTGTGTTTTCCAAAGGCTGCAGGAAGAACACTTGTAATTGGAAAAAAAGCAATACCAGCTTTGGAAATGAACCTGGTAAAGTTCCCAATTAAAATTCGTTTTAAAAAACAAACAAAACTTTACAGAGAAGAAACCAAGCCTCATAGCAAAGCGGAAGGTTCAGATTCACTAAAAGCAACTTATCAGGTAGGTTTTCCATGTCACCTCGGTTTGCCATCCCTTCCCTTCTCGAGGACACGTGAAGGAGGCTTTAACCAGCACCATGGGGTTTTTCAGACACAGGACCATTCCCATTAATTTGTCTTCCAGGAATCAGGGTAAATAAGATGAAAACCTCCATCTGTGATGCTTCTGAACAGGCGTTTGGTTCCCTTACCCTTATTTAATTGGAACAAATGTACCCATTTAGATCTACATATCTTCCAAATTTCCAGTGTCTCCTGCAATTCACACCAATCTTTTATCACTTGATAAACAATCAGGTTCTTTACTTGCCTAATTCTGCCTCACTTGCTCCCTCACTTCTCCTCACTTTCAGCTCCTGAGCCATCCAGCCTGTGCACATGTTCATTAGCTCCATCCATTTCAGCTGTACGACCTAATGGAGCTGAAAAAGCTGCAGGAATGTTCCCTCCGGGTGCAGGCTGTAGAGAGGGAACCTGCAGGATTCCCTGCTGCAGACACAGCTCACCGGGGACAGGGGGTAGTGACAGAGCCCAGCTCATCTCCCTGGATGAGGCTGCAAATTCTGCGCTTTCCGGTTCAGGTTTCCCCTTCTCCTTGTATCAGCTGCTGTGAGGCTTCAGTTCTCCTGGTTTGAAAGGAAACCGAGTACATGGAAACAGGAACAAACAGAATTAATCCAAAAGCACAGAATAAAACCAGTTTCACAATTGTGGTGTAAAGGAGGCGCCTGGGGGCAGCAATAATGAAGATATTAAGTACACAATACTGGAGTATAAACTTTCAATTGCTAAATACCAGATCCTGTTCTCATTCTTTCCAGTTGCCGAGAATATGGCTGTGCCCTGTTTCACTTCCAAATGCAGAATTAGGCATATTCAGGAAGAATTTCTCCATGGAAAGGGTGGTGAGGCATTTGCAGGGGCTGCCCAGGGTGGAGTACCCACCCCAGAGGTTTCCAAGGAAGGACTGGACGTGGCACTCAGTGCTGTGGGCTGGTGACAAGGTGGGAATTGGTCACAGGTTGGACTCGATGACCTTGGAGCTCTTTTCCAACCTCAATGATTCTGTGATTTTCTGCATTAAAAAAAACCACATGAAACCCAGCACAGCCACTGGCATGGAAAGAGCATTTGGCTGGTTGGTTACCAACAGGGCAGAGCCAAAATCAGCACCAGCCCACTGGTGCTGCGGGGGCTGGAGAAGCTCCTACCACAATGACGTTGCATCCCCTCACCGAGACACTGGTGAGGAGCTGAAATGCAGCAGTGGCAGTGGCAGGGTTCATCCGACCCCGCTCATCCGAATTCCGCACATGCATCCCCCGTGGCCGGCCAACCCGGCTCGCTGCCGGCAGCGCAGCTCCGCTGCCTCCCTCTGATTTCCCAGCGGCCTCCTCCCCGCTCGCAGGGCCGCGTGATAAACCGGCAGCAGGCTTAACCTTTTCCAAAGGGCATCCCCCTCATCATGCACCATTTCCACCTCTTCGCAGAGCACGTCCCAGAGGATTGGGAGACGAGGCTGTGTGAGCAATAACCTTTGAAAGCCTCTGAGTCTGCCGGGCCCACAAATTACTAAATTAATGGTTGGCCTTACCTTTGGAAAAGGCAAACAGAGGAAGCAAGGAACCTGAGCAGTCAGCTTAAAGAGAATGAGAGCCATTTCCTGCATCTCTCCTGTCACTGGACTGTTCAATTTAAGCAAAGGATTCCCTGAACTCTGATGAAGAGCAGCAGCTGCCTTGGGATTCAAAAGATGGATCTGACACAGGAAAACGTGTTTTCTGCTGTAATCCAGATTAACCACCCTGTCCATGTCTGAGGTCTCCTCTATGACTTGCTGACAAAGACTCCACAGCTCTGCAGCTGCTGCTGCCTCCTCCTGGGAGAGCCTCCCTCTTACTCCAGAGGGGACCAGTAACAATGAGTAGGTGTTGGTATGCACTGAAAGCCGTAATAATGAAACTCCAGCCCAAGAGAAACTACTGTATGTGCTGCCACACCCTGCACCTGCTGCCACACCCTGCACGTGCTCACCCACTGCCTTTGGGAAATGTGGAACATGTGGAATAGGAAGAGGAAACAATCTGGAGTGTCTGTATCTTACACAGCAGAGCATGACCAGGAAAAACCTGCTCCCACCTCAGCCACACAGAGATGAAAACCTCTGGTTAGATATCAAGGAATCTCAGGGGACAGTCACTGCCAGCCAGCAATGCTTCAGCAGAGCATGAGCTGCAGGTACAAGAGGAAATGGCCCCAAGTTGTGCCAGGAGAGGTTTAGATTAGATATTAGAAAACATTTTTTCACAGAACGGGTTGTAAAGCATTGGTACGGTCTGCACAGGGCAGTGGTGGAGCCTCCATCCCTGGAAGTATTCAAAAAGCATGTGGACGTGGCACTTGAGGACATGGTTTAGTGGTGAACATGGGTTGATGGTTGGACTTAATGTCTTAAAAGTGTTTTCCAGCGTTAATGATTCTATGATCCCACCCTGGATGGTCGCTGACAGGCTCCTCTGCTGCCAGTCCAGCTTTGGGAGTGTGTGAAAAAGCTTCATGGCGGCACAGGGTAAGAGAATAAGCACAGTTCAAGGTATTTCTCATTGTTTTCAAGTTGTTCTGTTATTTTCAGTGATTCTGAAGGCTACCCACATCACCTGGCTCAAAGGAAACCTGTCCCTCTCCATTGCCTGCGATGGTAACTCGTCAGTACGTTTCTCCAAAGGAAACACAGCACCATGGGAATGGATAAATACATGAACATCTGAAAAACGTACGCTGTAATTCACCAACCGATTCAAGTCATTGTTGGGAGCCTCTTGATTCCGACAGTGGTTCCCTAAGGCTGTTCAATTATATACCATGAGCTACAACCACTAAAATCCTGAGCCTGAGTGTCTGTGTGACACAGAAACAGAGCCAAGGCTGCAATTTAAAAACTGCACATGCACACTGTGGCTACAGGATGAACTCCGAAGGTGAGGACAGGACAGAAGCTGTGGCACCGACGGCAGAGCTACGTGGGAGGACTGTCACATCACCTGGCACCGCAGTGACGGGTACAACCGGCTTCTTCAGGGCTCTTCAAAGCGACTGCTGGGAATTGAGCCACATAAAATATTCACTAGCATGTTGGAGTCTTCTAGTCAAAGAGCAGGCAGTGGAAAGCCAATATAAACAGCAAAAAGAGGAAAAGTATATTTAAAGAACGTATTTTTAGGAAGTATTTGGGGACTTGTGGAACTTTCTGAGTTTTTCCCATGGGTACATACAAACACGTGTACTTGAGAGCAGTTCACGTGAGTCACTTGGCCATCCTAGATTCCCTGAGTGATGGACCTGGTGCCATATTTGGGGTATTTTTTCCCAGATGCACTTTAACCTGCCTTTGTCCCCAGCACTGGTCCCCCAAGCTGGAGGACAATCGAGTGCCAAGGCTCTTCTCATACCAGACACAGGAAATTCTTTGGTTTCAAACTAAAGTTTCCCTGCCCAAATCCAATGCCAGTCCTTCCCTGCACTTGATTAATTGTGCTGATCACTTCACCTGGTGCTAATCAGAGCAGTGAAATGTTCCTCATTGTTAAACGGAGTGATTAATTACCAGGATTGCCAGGGAAGTCTGCCACCAGCAGCATAAATTCACAGAGCATGTTTGGAAGCATTTGCCAGTGGCAGAGCCTGAAGAGTAAAATATTGCCTCGTTATTTATCTTCCCCCATCACATGGCAAGAGCAACAACCACTGGAGAGGGAGCTCAGGCCTTTGTTGATTTAAATTATTGTGAAACCAGCAGTCTAACACAAGGATTTATTTTTATAGATGTGATTGAATGAGAACATGCCAAAAGCTGTCCCTGAGGCCACTGTGACCTGTGGTGACTCCTCAGGCCCAGCACTGTGTGTTGGGCCCTTCCAGCACCCTCAGGCTCCAGCTCTCCCACCCTGAGAAGCCAAGTGTGCAAAAGATTTGAAATGCAAAGTAAGGTTCAGAGTCCAGCTCAGAGGGCAGCTCCAACACAGTCCCCAGTGAGGAAAACCACTGTAAAAGCTGTGGTTTGAGCCCATTTTTGTGCCCTGGTTTGGGAATCAAGCAAAGAAATTACTGAGAAAATTATTTTTCCACATCTCTACCTAACAGAAACATTCCCTTAAATTTGAATTTTTTTATTTCATTTGAAGTGGCAGATTTGCCTTTGCTCATCCTTGGTTATTTTTTACATACATATGCACACAACAGGGTAAAATCCTTGTTTCATGAGCAGACACCCTAAGAAGAGGAGGAGGAGGTGTCTGCTGGCAGCTGTCGGAGCATCTGGCCCTTTTTAACCAACGGGTTCCCTCTCATTCTGAGATGGTGGAGGCAACAACACGTGTCTCTGGCTGCTGCCTCTGAACTTCTGCATAAAACCATCAAAGCAATTTTCTTATCGACACCTGGAAGAGATAAGTGAGATCTTCCAGCCATGCTCCCATCCTGGCTTGACCCAAAGCATCCCCAGAGGTGCCTTTGTCCTTCACAATCATTTAGGCCTGAGCACAGACTGGCAGATAGAGAATCCAGAAGGGTTTGAGTTGGAAGGGACATTAAAGCTTGTCCAGTGCCACCCCCTGCCGTGGGCAAGCACACCTTCCACTGTCCCAGGGTGCTCCAAGCCCCGTCCAACCTGGCCTTGGACACTTCCAGGGATGGGGCAGCCACAGCTTCTCTGGGCAACATGTGCCAGGGCTCCACCAGCCTCACAGGGAAGAATTTCTTCCCAGTATTCAATCTAAGCCTGCTCTCTGTCAGTTTGAAATGCCTGCTTTTCCATGGAGCCCAAAAACCTGTCACCAGCAGTCCCCACCATGCCAGTCCTTGGGGACAGCAGTGAAGCTGAGCCCCCACAGTGACAGCCTCAGAAGTACCAGGGAATCACTAGATGGAATTTCCACAAGGCCACTAAAAACCAGTGTCAGGAAAGACTCACCCTGCCTGCAAGAGCAGGCTCACAGTTCCCTAAGAAAAGCTCAGTTCTGGCATCCTCCCTGGGGGAGCAGCGTCCAGCAAACACGTTGTTTCTAAGCCCGAGCGTGTTCTGAGCAAACAGGCTCTGCCTCGTGCCCAGCTGTCTCTGCCTGCCGAGATGATGCACTGCTGCTTGCACACTCGAGGGAACACTGCTCATCCATCACCTGCCTGTCCCCACCAGAGCTGTGTCTGGTTAAAAAAAGCCAGCAGGCTGCGAGAGCCTTCTTGGGGGAATGACAGGTCCCACAGCCTGGGAGAAACCAGCCAAGGTTGTTTTGCTGCCTGTGTCAGGAAAATTATCGAAAGCACTGCAGTCTGAGCAGCTGGAGCCCAGCAGAGCTGCCAAGAATCCAGCTAGGTAGCAGTAATGGGTTTATTAAAACCCAGGCAGAAAAGCTGAAGTCCAGAGGCCAAGTAAGATCTTCAGAAACTTCCTGGGACATTGCCAGAAAGGCATCTTCAGGACCAGCTGGAAACCGAAGATGACATCTGGTGTGAGATCAGCCCTTTGAGAACCCCTGCATGCCCAAGGATGCAGTGCCTGCTGTGGAGAGCTGGTGTGGCTGCTGGACAACTGCCCCAAGCCCCTGGAGGCCTCCGAGCCAGATCGGCCTGGAGTAGCCCAGAATCCAGCTCTTCATCTTGGACAGGAAGGCAGCAGGCTGGAATTCACTGTGAAGCTTTAGGAAGGAGCTGTCTTGCACACAACTCGTTTGAAGATTTCAAGAATTCACAGATTAAATGGTTGTGACTAAGAATAAACACAAAATATTGCTTTGGTTCTGCAGTTAGATGGGAAATTGCTTGTACACCAGTGCCAGGAGACTGTGGTAATTAAGTGGTTGTTCAGGCTGGAGCTCACCCAAGCCACGAGCAGGGTTTTTGGAGAGAACATGCCTGTTTTCCGAAAGCACCATCAGGATGTGAATATGCTTTGTTTACAGCCTGAGCCATACAGGGTACCCCAGATCCTTCACAGGCTCCAGAGCTGCTCCACTGGGATGGGTCCAAGAGGGAGCAGGAAAGATGACACTGATGGCCTTGGTCACATCCCCACATCACAGAAGGATCTGGATTATTCAAATGCAGGATGGCACTCCTACTTGTGACAGAGTGAGGAGCCATTTAAATGTTTCCATGCTTCAGCCATACAATGCAAAGTTCAAGCCATCGAAGTATTTTACAGAACATTCATTTTTATTTATCTCATCTCAGAAAGCTGAGGAGCAGGGACATGCTGCAAGGCAAGCACAGCAGGAGGGACATCTCCAACCAGACTTTTAACGGGAAAGCACATCCCTTCCTGCCAGATCCTCCTGACTGTTCTTCAGAGGCTGAGCTCACAATTTGCACAACACAATTCGTGGTAAGACTCAATGGTCCTTGAGGTCTTCGGCTCCATGAGCACTTCAGGCTGGGCACTTACACTGGGGCTATGCCCTCAACAAGAGTCACAAGTGAAAAGGATGGTGGTTTCATAGATCACCAAGTTACAGCTAATTCAGGTTTGTCCAAATTGTGAACCCAGTGTCAAATCTTCTGTTAAAACGACATCCGGGGTCAGAAAAATCAGGATGAGTTTCTACATCTCTCATCACCAGAGATTCTGCTCTGGTTGAGACAAATCTGTTTCAGCAGACTGGGACACCCCTCGTTCATCCCAGGATCCACCAAGTCCGGTGTAAGAGGGATCAAAGCTCTCAGAGCGGTGGTGGTCAGTCCCAGCCATGGGACATGGCCTGGTCTGACACAGATGGAACAAGTTTTAGATGGTATTTGCATCTTTCTTTCTTTTGCTTGTGACAGCAAAAGGACTTCCTGCTGTCAAAAAGAATTTCAAGTCATTTAAATCCACAGAAGAATTGAGGATTAAAAGATAGAAGTTGTCAGCCTGGTGTTTTAAGCTCATCCTGCTTCTCCCCTCCTGAGCCTCCTGTGCCGAGCCTGAAGTGCCTCCAGTGATTATGTTTGTAAGCACGGAAGACACAGCAAAAAAAAATTGATTACATAGTGATAATAGGAATATGCTAGATGTTTAGGTGTCAAATGAAACATAATTCTGAAGAATATTTTTGCCTTTAGAATAATACATCATCTTCCCAAACCGCCACAAGCTCCCCTGTTATTAATACTCTTCTGAACGACTACAATTGAAATGATAATGCGTTTCTAAATTAATATTGCATCTTCCCATTTCAGTATCTGATGAGCTGTATCAAAACTTCATTAAATCACTCCCTGTTTTGCCAGCTCCAGCTTATACCCGGGCCTGTGAAACACATCTGCCTCCACACCAGCCTGTGCTCCGAGCCACGCGCTGCGAATGCCAACGTGTGATCAACTGTGCTAATGGGACAAATAACAGAGCTAATGAGGTGGCTTCCAAGACGTGACAAAAACATTTTAGGCTGCTAAATAAATATCAGATGCAAAATTAGGAGGTTTATCAACACATGACTTCATGATTAGCTAAGAGTTCTCTTTGGGAAGCTCCACGGTGTTCCCCCAACAATTTCATGTTAGTAGTAGGAAAATGAAATTGTTCTTGTAGCTTTGTCATTAGGGCTATAATCTTCCTGTTCTTTTAGGGATACAGTACACGCAAAAACATTTCCAATATTCCAATGCATTTATTTTTACGCTGACTCCCCCTATCCCAGTCACTCCACCCTGCCCCATCACAGTCAGAGCCATTCCCAGATCCCATCCAGCCATCCTGCTCAAGGCTGCTGCCATCCCAGGCCTCCTGCCACCTCTTCCCAGGGAAAAATCCAACTCTTACACCCCAAAAGCAGCACCAGGACAGCCTTCCCCACAGCAGCGAGTTCTGCAGCCTCTCAGAATCAGCCAGGTTGGAAAAGACCTCCAAGATCATTGAGTCCAACCTGTGACTGAACCCCACCTTGTCAACCAGCCCAGAGCACTGAGTGCAGTGCCTCAGCTCTGCCCTAATGGCTCAGATTTGAGTTACAAATGACAACTCAGCTGAGAGATCAAGTGAACATTCTTCAACAGGCAAACCATTAGATCAGGGTTAATTAATTAGAGAGCAATTTCAGTACTTGTAAAAAACTTCCAACCCCAGCACAGCCTCAGCCAGGCTCTGCTCTCCCCTTGTTTTTGTTTGTTGCTAGAAGTGACTGCAATTAAGCTCTGTGTGCCAAGCCAGGACTATACCTGGATCTTAAATTAAATCAGCTCCTGCCAAGAGATGCAGCTAATTCATTTAAATTCTCATTTCAAGGAAGACATTTCATTTCAAGTTTGAAATATAATTACTTGGTCAGAGCCCAGGAGACCACACCATATTCAGGTGAAGTGATTGTGATTTCCAACCTCCAGTTCAGGATTCTTGTCCCTGAGATAACCATGAGGCATCGGGGATGTAACCAAAAAGTCACTAATGTGAACATTTGTACTCTAACATTCAAGGAAAGGATTGCAGAGTACTCAAACATGGCCACTACAAATCCTTACCGTCTTTTTGCACATCTGGGTATTTGGAAAAATTTCTTTATCCAAAGGGTTGTCCAGCACTGGCACAGCTGCCCAGGGCAGTGGCAGAGTCCCCATCCCTGAGGGGAGTTAAAAACCATGTGGATGTGGCACTTGGGAACATGGGTCAATTGTGGCCTTGGCAGTGCTGGGGGAACAGCTGGACTCTATGGCCTTAGAGGGCTTTTCCAACCCTGTGATTCTGTAAGATTTTACACAGCCTTTCAGAAAGAAGTCTCAAGACTAATTTTTCTTTTAGAGACACTTCCCCCATGTCAGTGTTCCCCCTCTGCCCCGCGGTGGCCACAACACGCAGGCGAACGTGCAGCCTGGCTGATCAGGGCTCAAGGCCCCAGCAGCTCCAAGAAGAAAAAGCCATAAATCAATTTGTAGTAAGGACTAAAAATTGATTTTTCTAAAGTTGCTGTATAGTGTAAGTTCAAGCAATGGGACTGAGACTCTGCAAAAATAGATCATCTGGTAATTTGCATTAATGAGGCTTAACGGTGTTTGTCAGAGAGTGATTAAGAAACTGTGCACCAGTCCCCCAGTCCCCACCTCCAGCAGCAGCACAGACGTGTTATCGGGGTGCCCAAAGGCAGCAGAGCACCCACACGGCACCCACTCCACCTCCAGCCTTTTGGGGGGCAGCACACAGTAATTCCATGCTGGTGTAATTGTGCCTTTCAAAATCCCACCCAAAGAGCCACAGCCATCAGATTTCCATTCAGAGTCCCTCTTCAGGAGACATGGCCTTCAATTTCCCATCCAAATTCTCTCCCAAAGAGCCATGGCCACCACCTTCCCATGCAACAGTCCAAAGCTAAACCCATTCCTTTCACTCAACAGGCAGTGGCAACTTCTACAGGCTTGCTGGGGAATGCTGTGCTGAATGTTTTCCTTTTGACAGTTTTCTTATTGCTCAGGTTCTCAGGGTTGGCAACAAACACCGCTTTTTATTTTCTGGGGTGGAACAGCACTGCTAAAACCTGAAACATCAGAACTCGCCTTCAAAAGAAATGAGACATTTCACTTGCCCCTTATTAAGCTGTTTAGGTTGTTGAAGTGTGATTTTTCTCTTTCTTAAATTGAAAGGACAAAAAGAAGAATTATTAAAATAGGTGAAACCATCGAGCGAAATGCACAATGAGGAAATCTTCAGCAATGTGTGGCTGCAGCAATGTTACATAAAGAGGTTTAATGGGCTCTGTGGGAACAACATCAGAACGTCAGCAATTCCACTGTAGTGCGTTTCAGCTCAGTTGCTCATTAAATGGGTTACTCTGGGGCTTTAACTTATTTTGGAAGTTATTATGGATTGTAGCTCTACATTCTCTGGGCTTTTTCCTCTCCATTTCATCCACAGTCCATGACTCCAGGGTCAGGCATTGTGGTGGGTGATGAGACCTATCAGTGCAGATGTCAGACAATGTCAGAGCATCATCCCAAGAAGTTCCAGGATGGTTGGTCTTTAAGCATTTTTAAGTGTTGTTCCCATGTTGGCTCAAGCGCCCCAGAGAGCTCCAACATTTCTTACAGTGAGCAATCTAATGTTCAGCAGTTGATACCAGTTCAGTAACCACTGGATGCTCTGGAGAGTGGAGCTAAACAACTTGGAAAACAACTTGGAAATTGACTGGTAATATTTTAAGCAGAACTGTATTTTTTTTTAACATTAATTTTTAAATGCCACTGAAATTAAAAGGAAAAATGTAGTACTATAAAAATATACACATTTCTGAAATGACAGATCTTGTTACAAAAATGCCAAAATTACTTGTTAAAAATAATTTTTCAAACAAAACAAAACAGTTTGACTTTTAAGGCATTCCACACTTTTGAGGTCAACTTTTAGCCAAATTCAACTTGTTTTGTTGTTGTTGTTGTTGTTGTTGTTGGGGTTTTTTTGCCTGGAAAGTTAGCCTGATGTTAACTGAAGACAAAGTGTATTGCTCAGCTCTGAACAGAGATTAGAAGATCCATTTTCCTCTGCTCTCCTGTGAATAACAGCGATTTTACTGCTTTGGAGCACATAACATCTGCTGAGATGACAAAGTTTTCACTTGGATAAAAATCTAAATGTAATCCTTGCCCCGAGCACTTCCCTTCAGCTCCGTGGGTCACGTGTGGGGGAAGCAGAACCAGCAGCACCCCCACGCACAGCTCCGAGCACCATCAAGGACCAGCCTATCCTGGAGCACAGGTCAGACCTGCTGCAGGTGAGCAAAGGAATTCTGATCACAATTATCGACCGTTCAGGGCTGTCGGGAGCAGAATCAAGGGCAAGGGACAGAGGAACACGGGGCCAGGCAGTGCACGACCTCTCTGAGGCTCAGCTCTCAGCAGCCCCACCGAGGCTGTGATTTGAGGACAAATGGGTGGCAATTTTCCCCCCAGGTATCCCCATTATAGTTTTTACACATCCCGAATAATCTTCCCCAGCTGCACGGAGCCTGGTCAGGGGGCTGCCAGGGAAACCCAGCACAGTTCAGCTCTGCTCCCGCTTGTCCCAGGGCTGCTCTCAGGCACTCCCTCACCTGCCTGCCCATGCTTAGCGCCAAGGGAGGAGCAGGGCACCCTGCAGCAGGGGCTGCCTGCCCTCCTTATCCATCTTGTCACACCTCTGAGCCCCAGGAAAGATTCGTGGTGAGGTTCCACGCAGGGCCATGCCTGTGACACCAGTGCTGGGTGTGGGCAGGAATTCCAAATTGAGTTTGTGAGCAGTAGAACTATTGGAATCTTAAAAGATCACAAGAACGACAGTACAACCCTGCTGACATAGAGTAAAACAATCTGAAAACATGGGCAGGGCTGGAGGGGCTTGGCCTGGAGAAAAGGAGGCTCAGGGGGGACTTTCTTGCTCTCCACAACTCCCTGACAGGGTGCAGCCAGGGGAAAGCTGGGCTCTGCTCCCAGGAGACAAAGGACAGGACACGAGCAAATGGCCTCAAGCTGCACCATTGGAAGTTCGGGTTGGGTATTGGGGACAATTTCTTCACCAAAAGGATTGTAAAACACTGGCAGAGCTCCCCTGGGCAATAGTGGAGTCCCCATCCCTTGAGGGATTTATGACATGTGGATGTGGCACTTGGGGACATGTGTTAGTGGTGGCCTTGGCAGTGCTGCGGGAATGGTTGGACTCACTCTTGAATGGTTTTTCCAACCAAACAACCTTCTAACTCTGAGCTGCAGCTCTGCATTGTGGAGAGGAGCAGCCTGAGCCAGAGCTGCTCCACGGAGCTTTCCTGGGCAGCCAGGTGGAAGGTGCTGCTCTAGCAGCCACAAGCAATGGCCCAAATGACAGCTCCCTGGAATCACAGCTCCAGCAAAGTCACTCACTGAGCTGCAGAGCTCCCACCCAAGAGCACCAGCTGGGATTGCTGCACCAGGCAGCCGAGGCCTATGGAGCTGCACAGCCAGCCTTTGTTCAGTGATTCATTATTCTGAAGTGCTGAATAATTCAGCACACAGGATTAACGGCATATGCCACTGAAACATTCCATATGGAACGTGGCTCCCTCAGGAGCTGCTCTCTCCAAAGGCAACAGCACATCTCCCCACGCACTCAGCCTGTGCTGTGGGCAGGGGCTCCTTGGCAGCATCACAGCCCAGATGCCGTGGGCTCGCTGGGGTCCTTTGCCATCCCAGGGTGGAGCGACAGGGCAAGGTCTAGAAACATGGGGATGCAGAGGGAAGGAGGGAAAGAAGTCTCCTCTCGCAGCCCTCCTGCCCAAAACACCAGAGAGACACGTGTCAGCCAGCAAAGCTCCTCCACCCTGAAACTCCGGCCAGGACAGCGCACACAGCCTCGCACAAGACACACTCAGACAAATTAGTCTCCTCATGACTTGAGTCTCCCGCTGCCTTTTCGAGGAGGCGACTTTATTCTCTTCACTCCCTTCTACAGACAGATTCCCACCCACAAGCCAGAAAACTTGTATGAGCAGAGGCAGCTCTGTCCACACTGTTCTCACAGCTGTCCAAAGGCAGCCGCACATCAGTAACACACTCACGAACCACAGCCCAAAAACGTCTGCGTGGGCAGCTCCTGTGAGAATCTGAACATTGCATCAGCCCTTCCTTGTCCTGGAGGAATTTTTGCCATCAGTGAAGAGAAAAAGGCTGTCTCCTAGAAGACAGTGACTGAGAACAACACACAGCCCATGCTCCTAGGCACACTGAGCAGCCAGGGCTGCAGTGACCTATCAACTCAGAACCAGTCCTGGCATCCTCCCATATTTCAATCAATAACTGAACAGAAGGTGATACCCAATACAGAAGATAAAAATCTCACCAAATTAACTTGTACAGTGTAATCAACATTCATTAAGCCAATTTAGTCAAGCAATGACCTCAGCAGCTTTCACTTAATCATATCCTTAAATGTCAAATCCACATGCAGATCTTGTATAAGTCCTTTCCAATTACATCTTATTAAAAACTTTGAATAAATAAATGTAGCTGGAGTCGTCTGCATGCAGTGAGCATAAACACAGTTACACCCATTAGCTGTGAGGGGCAGTGCCACCCCTCCACCTGCACAGGGCAGCTGCAGGTACCCATGTGCACAGCTCACAGACACGCAACAAGGCTCATTTCTCCCTCCTCACACAGAAGTGGTTGCAAGGATTCTCCATGACCAGCTGCCTAGTTGCCTCCATAACTTTTCCACTGTCACACGCCTGCCAACTCTCTCCAGTGACACTTGTCACTGTGGTCGATACTGCACCATCCTGTTCCCTTCTGCATTTGCTGCCACACCAGCTATGAATCTCCCCCACAGGGCTGTGAAAACTCCTCATAAAAATAGAATTTCTAAGTATGTTATTTTCTGTGTAAGAAACATGGTTTTCAGCTGCATGAAGCCCAGTGCAGCTGGGGATCCTCACCGGGTTCCCTCTGCACAGAGCAATTCCACACTGAATCTCTGCCATGCCCATGCTCCAGCCAGTGCCGCAGGACAGCCACCCTCCTCCGAGGCACATGTCAGCACAGAGAGCACACAACAGCCACTTTATTCTCCCTGACCCTTTATTTCGGGTGATTGCAGGGCCAAGCAGTCTGACAGGTAAGCACTGGTGCTGTCTCGATGGTGTCACACCAGAGATCAGCGGCACCGCAGCTGAGACGGGCTTGGCCTGACCCCGGCTGTTGGACACTGAACCCCCAGTGACCCCCATCTGTACCACACCAGGAAAAACCTGGCAGAGGGCACAAAGGCCCCAGAAGGCAAAGAGGGACAGAAAATTTGTAATAACAAAGAAAATTTGTAATAACAGCAAGGGAAAGAAGAAAACCGAAACGGTGGAATCCAGAAAGCCCGGTGATTTTTAGGAAGATGAGCAGAAATTCACTGATGTCACTAGCCCTTTGCACTCCCTGCTGGGTCTGTGGCTGCCCACGTGGCAGCACCAGGTACACGTGCTCCTTGCACCACAGCTCACAGTCCTGGCACACCTTTCCTGCCTCTGCACAGGCTGGCACCTGGGAAGCAGGGGCAGGGCTGTGGAAGCGCTGGGGATCCAGAATGAATTGCACTACCAGTGCCAAGCAGCCTCAGCAGATGTTCCTGGTGTCAGCAGGATGCTCCAGACCCCCGTTTCTATTCCTGGAATGAACACTGGGAATAAATCCTTGCAGTTTCACCTTCTTACAACCTCACACAACTTCAAGAATGAATTCCCTGGCCTTGCTGCCGCAGAAAAGTATCGGTTATGTTATGGCTAATTTTATCTGTGGAACACTCCCTCAAACACAGCAAGCAGGTGAAAAAGCCAAACGAGGGTAGTGGGTCAGCAGGCAAGCTGTGCTCTGTACCAGAAATCTCTGTGCTTAATTTATCAGATTTCTCATAAAATTCTCCCTCATGTGGGGAGTAAATCTGCTTTAATGTATCACACCTATTGCTAACTCACAGAACTGAAAATCTCATTTCATGGGCCCCAGGTTTACCCGATTACAATTCCACCGTGGAGAGTTTCTTAAAGCAATACAAGCTGATAATGAAATACTTGCTGATAGAGCAGCATTCCTGTACCTGCCCCTGGCTGTGGCCATGGCAAAGGGACAGCCCCCATGGGCCTGCCTGGCTGGCACTGCAGAGCCCACAGAAGGGGCACGTGGGCAGACATAGCCACCTTCCCACAGCTCAGGCTGGGGAGATTTCCACTGGTGTGCTTATATAAAGGAAAAAGCACTTCCTTCAACAATAGCTCTGAATTTATGAGCAAGTCGAGATGTCAAGATTGCTGAGACACCCTTTTAAGGCAGCTGTAAATTGTTTAGACAATAGGAAATGACAGCTTCTGCTCAAGCTTACAGGGGGAATCCAGGCTGGAGTGCAGATTTACGACTTTGCAGGTAGGAGACCACTGAATGCGTATTCTTCACGGGGAAGTGAGCATCTCCAAAGCTATACATTTGGTTATTCTTTGTACTCATACTTCAATTTACTTAAAAGCAGGAATTCAGATCTCTTCTGTATTGCTCTTGCTTCAGGGCTGCTCAGAGGCACTGATGGCCAAGTGACTGTTGGAGAGGGACCAGGCACATCCACGGAATTCACAGCTCCTCCCTCACACTCACCTCTCTGCCGGCACCCACCTGCTCCCAGTGCTCTCCTTTGCTGCACGAGGCCTGTGCAGTGTGGGGCCCTGCACCTCTGGGCATTGCCACTAAGGGAAAAATTGTCCTGCCCAGGAGCTCCCCAGGGCCCTGGATGAGAGCCCCAAATCTTCCCTGTGGGACTGAACTGGGGCTCGGGTGTATTTTATAGTGTGTGGGTGTCATCTAGAGCAGGGAAGCTTTACGCACTTGAAAATACAGGATCTGACCTTCCAAAGGTAAATGCACCCAAACTGAGCTGAAAGAAGCGGAGCAAACACAATCACAGAATAACTGGGGTTGGAAGGGACCCCTGGAGATCATCCAATCCAATCTCCTGCCAAGAAACGATCACGGGAGCCCAGTGCAGGTGACAGGAACGTGTCCAGGTGGGGTTGGAATGTCTCTGAAAAGGGAGACTCCATGCCCTCCCTGGGCACCCTGTTCCAGTGCTCAGCCACCCTCCATGGAAAGAAGCTCTTCCCCATGTTGAGATGAAACGTTGTGTCTTAGTTCATGGCCATTGCTCCTCATCCTCTCACTGGCACCACTGAAAAGAGTCTGGCACCATCCTCTTGGCACCCCTTGGAGATATTTGTATGGATTGATGAGATTCCCTCTCTCCAGAATCAGCTCAGCACTTCTGAAAACACAACCCTGAGTGCACTTTCTGAAATCCAACTGGGTTGTCTGAAAACCTCCCTGTGGAATGTTGCTCACAGCCCAATTTTTCAATTTCTACTCACACACAAAACCTGAAGCCTCTGGCTTGCCTGTACCCAAACTCACTTTATTTAGAGCCAGGCAACCAAAACAGAATCAAATTTATCAAACAGATTTCATCATGTGGAAAGCAGAGTGATGAAGCCTCAATTGCAATCGACTGAATTTTGAATTAAGCAATCAACTGATTAATTACTTGACTTTTGTCTAATAAAGCAAAATGTAAATGACACTGGCACAAGAGTTACATTCCATCACTGTAGCTCCTTCTTTCCTTTGCTGCATGATATGGGAATTCACTGGAATTACAGATGACTAAAGAGATGTGTGAGTCTGTCAGAAAATGCCCAGTTATCCCAGACTGCCATTAGTTTTTCTTGCCATGCAACGTGTTGCAAAAGAGGGAAGAGATGTTTATGTATACAGGCAAGTATTCTGCATCCCTATGCAATAAATAGCAAGTGCCAGGTTATTCTGTCAGTTCTGGCATCCTCTATCAACAGTTAAGTAGATACAATCCATTGTACTTTTCAGATTGATTTCACACTGATGAATGTGAGATTGTCAGGTTGATCAGTCCTCCCAAATACATTAATCCACTCTGAGGTCATCCTGAGCTCATTTAAAATATTCTTTTTCTGTCCTGTGATACTTCTGATAAATGGCCGGTGGAAGACAGAGTCTCCTCTGCAGGATGTCAGGGCCAAACATGAAGGCTGTCAAAAAATCAACATTAAAACCTGCTCAATGTGCTGTTTTCCAAAAATCCTTTAAATGGCACAGCGTGTTTGCTGACATTAATCACGGGTGACATTCCAGGGAGGGCTGAGTGTGCATGTCAAGAGAAACTTCTCCAGATCCCAAAGACATGAATCACCTGGAAAGCAACTGTGTTTTTATCTCTAGCTGCTAAAACCCATCACTTCTGTGCCTTTTACTGCCTCACAGCCCTTCAATCCTTCACTTCCCCGCAGTGACCTGGGAGAGCGAGCACCAGCAGCATGTTTCCAAGGATCCAGTAATGCCCACTGCCAGGAAATGCCCCAAGAGCAGCCCCTGCCATGGCCAGCAGCTACAGCCAGAAGGGAAACACATCACAACATTCCCACAGGAAAAAGGAGTTCTAATTTTAGAAATCAGAAAAATAAATGGCTGCAGGCCTCTATAATCTCCACATCAGCACAACAAGATGCTTAGTCAATAAAATAGTTCAGCTAAGTGATCTCAGCATGTAATTCCATACGGATTTTTTTTCAGGGGGAAATGCTATCATTTTCCATTTCAGTTTAATGAATCATGTGAATTATAGTAACATTACAAATGGTTCTCTCTGCAGCCTATTAGTTTGTTTCTGTATGGTTCTAATGGAAGACATGCTTCATTTCCATCCTAGCTTGCCCTCAAGCCATTACGAATAAATTGTATTATCATAAGCAGTTACCTTTTAAAATGATCTTATCAAAAGAAAGTCTTTTGCATTGTTGAGGAGTGTTTATTACCATTTTAGGCAAAGTGCTGCAGGCATTTCACTCTTTTTATAAATATAAATAATTGTAGCAAAGAGACCAAGGGGCTGGAACTGCCTGGGCACCCTCCAGGCACAGGGATGAACATCTCCAGAGCACTGATGCTCCCATCAGCAGCAAATTGAATCCTTCACAGGTTCATAGAGTTTAAGGCCATGGAGACAGTTCAATTATTTACTCTAAACTCCTTCACACCACAGGCTGCTGCAGTTCACCCACCTCTGAAACCAGTCACCAGTGCCTTTGGCTCCAGCACAGCCAGGGTGCAGCTTGAGTGGAGCTCTCTGAGGGTCATTGTGCCTGGACTCAGACATATCAGGAGAAGTGGGACTGACCCCTTCCAGATGGTGCTCACCCAAGCAAGGGATCACCCTCGTTGTTTTCCAGACTTTTTTCTTGACACAGCTCTGAAGCATCACAAGTTTTTCTATTTTTACTGACTCCTGTCACAATTTCACAGGAGGACAGACATTTTGACTATAAATAACTACACAGCTATACATATCCATGCAGGAAAGAACAACTACCCTCACAGGGAAGAATTTCATGCAAATCCCTGTCCAACTTCCTTAAAGAGCCCCCAGTGTCAGGCACCCTGTGCTCCCCAGGCATGACAACCCCATGCTTCACTTGGTTCATCAGTGGAAAGCTTCTGCAGAAGATTAATTAAACCTCCATGCTTTGCTATTTAACACCATTTCTTCTAGCCCAGTCCAGAACACACAAGAGAATTTCCTCCTCTATAGATTGAAGAGTTTTTTGAGTTTGTTTGGAGGTTTTTTTGCACAGCTGAAGAACAGCATTCCAGTCAATCTTTTCTAGACTGAGCAATAGCAGTATCCTTGACCTTTATATATAAATCAGCATTATGTCCCTCAGTAGGAAGGGGGTCAGAAGGCATCAGATACCTCAGTAACTTCTGATGTAAGCTAAATCTAAAAAGGAAAAATAAAATCCATGAAGCCCACCAGAACACTTGGCTGGAGAATGCCAGACAAACACCAGAATCTTGGTGTTTTTCAATGCAGCACCTTTGGTTTCAATAACCCATATCAGCACAAGTCTGTAGCTCAAATCCAGCCTAAACATTGCTCCGAATCAAAAAATAATGGTCTGGGCAAGAATTTCAACAACAGAAGAATCACTTCTAGGGGACAATGAATGCCTTGATGGAGTGTTCCACTTCAAGACACTACATTTTGCCCTCTACTCTCCAGGTCAGTAACTGCAGGAAGCCTCCATCTATTCAGCATCCTGTACCAAAAGTTTGTCATAAGATAAATGATACATATTCATAGTCCAGCTGCTACTTGGATGGTCAGACTAGATGAGCAGCACTGACAAAACCACCAGGTAGCTCAGTCACCGTGCTTCTTAGTAATAAAAATGCAAATAAAATAGGAAATAAGAATTCTTGCTATTACCATGAAAAATTAAAGTGCTGTCAATTTAATGCGGTTTTGCTTTTTCAGTAAAATAGCATCTGTTCTCCCACACTGAACAGTAATAACAGCCTGCAAGGCACAAGGTCTAAAGCTTCTAATGACATGTTATAAGCCCACTTTGGCTGTGCCCACCTTGGGAATGACATTCTTTTATAAAAAGCAAAAGAAAAGAAATACATCTGGGAAAGAAATACATTAATTACAGAGCTCTCTCTTATAGCTCTGACACTGGATAGGGATGACAGAATTTACAGTGTTATTTCTCTCCAAGGTGCAGAAAATCACAGAATCATTAAGGCTGGAAAAGCCCTCCAAGAGCACCAAGTCCAGCCTGTGTCTGATCCGCAGCCCAGAGCTCTGAGTGCCACCTCCAGCCCTTCCTTGGACACCTCCAGGGAGGGTCACTCCAAACCTCCCTGGGCAGCCCCTGCCAAGGCCTGACCACCCTTTCCATGGAGAAATTCCTCCTGGTGTCCATCCTGCCCCTCCCCTGGCCCAGCCTGAGGCCGTTCCCTCTCCTCCTGTCCCTGTTCCCTGGCAGCAGAGCCCGACCCCCCCGACTGCCCCCTCCTGTCAGGGAGTTGTGCAGAGCCACAAGGGCCCCCCTGAGCCTCCTTTGCTCCAGGCTGAGCCCCTTTCCCAGCTCCCTCAGCTGCTCCCCATGGGACAGACTTTAGATGATGCATAAATGTGTCCCTGATCAGACACAACATAGGACACTAACTATAATTATTTGCAACTTAAAAGGTTTAACAATTGTGTCAACTTGAAGTCGTCAGAGGGTGGGAACAGACACTGGGGCGCTGCAAATTAAACCATGCTGGCAACCACTTAAAAGTGCTCCTAAAAGCTTTGGCTGTAGGAGCCTATTAACTGACAGGAGAAGTCCTGCCATGGGGAAAGGAGCTTCCTTTTATGAGCTACAGTAAATAAATTAGATTTTTTTTCCCTCTACTCTATGTAGGTAAAAAAAGCTCTTTGATATCCAGAAACACGAAACAGTAAATTGTTATAAAACCCAGACAACAATTTAATTTCAAAAATGGAACCTGTTCTGTTATTTCAAGTTTCTGGCTCTCATCAGCAAGGTGAGGTCAAATACACTGTATATATGTGTATATATACGCTACTAGATATAGATATATACTGAGATATATACAGATATATAATGCCAGGACACAGGGAATGGCTTCCCACTGCCAGACGGCATGGTTAGAGGGGTATGAGGAACATGTTGTTCCCGGGGAGGGTAGGGAGGCCCTGGCACAGGGTGCCCAGAGAAGCTGTGGCTGCCCCAGGCTGGGAAGTGTCCAAGGCCAGGTTGAACGGGGCTTGGAGCAGCCTGGGACAGTGGGAGGTGTCCCTGCCCATGGCAGGGGTGGAACAGGATGAGCTTTAACGTCCCTTCCAACCCAGCTCATTCTGGAATTCTATATACACAAATATTTGGGGATTTTTTTTTTTTTTTTGGTGCTGTTTGAGCTTTGCTTCTCTTAAACAATAGTTGCAGAGAGACAAGAATTCCAAGCACACCGTTCAGGCACTCATGGCCTAACTCTCCTACCCTTCCCTGCAAGGCTCTGGGGCAGCCAAGGGACCAGAGTTCAGCCTTCGGGCTGAGGTGCTGCTGGGCCCGTGCACACCTGGGATTGCACCTGCAGCTCAGGTAAGCAGCTCACCCTCCTTGGGCTCTTAAGGGAAAGAGGTTTCAGATTTGGGCTGTAATTTCTCTGCAGATAAAAGCCAAGATTAACCATCAGCCTTGTCCTCTGCAGAACACACTTGGTCAGAGGCAGCTCTGCCAAGGACTGACCTGTCACAGTCCTCACTCTCCTGGCCAAAAGCCACTCCAGGAAGCACAAAACAGACAACGAGACAAATTAAGTGATACTAAATAAACAAACAGCAACTCCAAGTTTGCATTCAGACCACAATCAAGGAAAAAATATTCCTGTGCTTATCTCTGCACACAGCTCCCATCCACTAATGCCGGAGGCACAAGTCTTTCCAGGACCAAACCATGATCAGTTCATAATTGCAAAATTCTCCCAAGCACCAGGCTTTTAATTGTTTCTCTAAGATTTGCCTAAGAGCTATTTTAATTCCAAGCAGCTGTCTTAAAGAACAACGAGAAAACAACTTAATATGTAGGGCTTGACTGGGATAGCTCATTATTGATTGAGAAGAGAAGAAATAATTAAGTTCCTGAAAAATGCATTTTGTGACTACTTTGAGGAAAGTTTCAGCGACTAAATGAAGGGCGGGGGGGTGGGGGGGGCCTGAATATTTTGGCATAGCAAGAGAACTGCACAACCCCTGCTATAGCTGCGGGGACCTGAGGTTGGCTCTGTGGTGGTCTGTGGCACTGGGTGGTGTCTGTGTGGACCACGGGACAGACTTGCTGCTCTGGTTCGTTATTTACCCTTTGCAGCTGTGTCCAGCCCTCCATCACCCTAGAGAGGAACCTTCCACATGGGCACAGCCTGGACAAGCCAGCCTCAGTGTCCACCTGGCCTGTGGGGCTGGGCAGGTGTGGTCAGTGCCTCCCTGGACCAGCTCTGACCATCAGGGCTGCACAGATACCTGCAGTCCTTAAAAAACATCCCCCCCTCTCCCTGTAAGATATGTAGAACCTCTCCTACTTAGAGGCACTTTTCATCAATTATCTCAACCCATCTGGCTTTGTCTCCAATCGCATTGATTATAAGCATCCTGTGCCCTAGAGATAAACACACCAGCCCCATTTCCCCCCTGTGCCTTCTCCATATTGGCTCCTAACGTGATGAGACTGGTGATGATCAGCCTGCTGGGAAATCAATAAGAGCACAGACATGTCACAGCTCCAAGATTAATGGAACTGACTTGGCACAGAAAACTTCCCTGCGTTTGCACAGCCAGCCCACAGTGCTTGTCAGTTCAAGTTTCCCTAACCACGGGCATGGATCCAGCTTCGTGGCCATCCTCAGAGCTGGAGCCCACCCACTTCCACAGCTCTGGCTGCGGAGTCACCAGTGAAACAGCCCACACCAAGCTCCATCAGAAGAGAATGTAAAGACTGAAAAAAGTACTTTTATCCCAAGCAGTCATGAGCAGAATAAAAACCAGCCTAACAAAAAGCCCCAAACCTTGTCTTCACAGATTGGTTCTGGCAGGTTAGCAGCTGCATTTTGTTAATGATAATCATTCTGGGGAAGGCCAATTAACTTTTCTATTAATCCATCAAATCAGCCCCTCATCTTGCTTTGGTTTTACATTTAATATCGCTCAGAATCATTCCTCTCCAGTGTGACTGCTGCAAATCCCATCCCACTGCAGGAGTGATTCCTAGATCATCTTTTCCACACCTCTCAGTTTGCACAACCCTGGCACACGGGTCTCCCAGTGCAGAAATCCCTCTGCAATCTGTAATGGAACCGTGGCAATGGACTTCCCCACAGTACTGGTGGGTGAACCCATGAGCAAGTATTGCAGAGATCAAGAAAAGAAGCAGGAGGGCAGAGACAAGAGGGTACTACAATTCTTACAACTTACAGAATCTATAATATGCACCCAAGAGGTAGATAATTTAAAGTGCTTTGATGAGCTATTAGTAGTAAGTAATAGCTGCCATTAACTCCAGCATAGCAAGGTCATGCAAGCTCCCGGAATTTGTTCTGCTCAGGATTTTCAGCTCAGCATTTTCTCTCCAGATGCCATGAAGCAGTGCAGGCTGAGATTTCATTCCCATTCCCATTTACTTACAGCCAAGTCAAAGCCAGTTCACATCGATTCCCCAGAGCTGGATCCCTCACCCACAGCTCAGGAAAGGACCTCTGGAGACATTGCAGGACAAACAGCCCATTGCAGGCAGAGCTTCACCCTTAACGTTACCAATTTCAAAGCACAAGAATTAAGTAATTAAATTTTCAACCTGGATCTATGAGGCTGAGAACCAAAGGATACATAGCTGTGCCATTGTTTGCAAACTAACAGCAGCTCTAAGAGCCAGCCTGGATCCTGGAACAGAAGGAGAGGGAGGGAAATGAAAGAGCATGTGTGTAAAATATAGATAAGAAAGCAAATCCCAGCTGTCGTCCCTATCAGCCCTTCCTATTTCTCTGGCAAGAACATGTAATTTTGTGCCGTAATAGCAAAGGTTGGAGTGACTGCTGTCACATTTGAATGATACTGCTATAGCTTCCCTCTCTATATGTATCTGAAATGGGAATCTTGGAATCTGGTCGCTGGGTACTGGTGGTTTTTTCCAACACTTGTCTCAGTCCCTCCTTTTCTGTATAAAATGCCCCATTCTGAAGCATGGATCAGAGATAAACAACAATATGTGCCTTGCATGTTCAGAGACTTTCTGAAACATCCTACCATTTCTCCTTTCATGGAGCTGTAATTTGTGCTCCCACAAACCTACAAAGAATCAGATTTACCCATGCCCAAAGCAAATCCCTTTTGAAACAAAGTTCCCTCTGCCCAGGACTGAAATGAACGTTTAATTCCTGCCTTGAGGACAGGACCGAAGAATAAACTCCCTTAGAACAAAAGGAACAGCCCAATTTTAGTGCATCAATGAAAGAAGCACAAATGACTCCAAGAAGCAGCTCCAGGTGTAAATGGGTGGGTGAGTGGGAGTAGGAACATTCAGGGAGGCATCGGATCCGGGGACACTGCTTAAAACACGAGCTGAGCCAGCACCTCACGTACACAGGCTGTCACAGCTCCAGCCCACAAGTTTCCTCTCAAAACTTTGAGAAGAATCTGTTCAACACTTCCATGTTGCAGCCTCAAAACACACACTTCATTCCCATTCAGCTCAAGAATTTTACTTCTCTAATCATAAATGTTAGCACTATACATAGAAAGTATTACACATGATCAAATTCACATGAACAAGAAACATGAATTTCTAGATAATCAACAATTTTGCAATGCAACTGTAAGCAAGAGTTGGATTAATCTTATATTTCAAACCTTAAATCTTTACTTAATGTGTACCTAAGGACAGAGCTTAAGTTCAGCATATGCACACTTGTCAGGTTTTTTGCTAAATTAATGTGGTAAATAGCTGTAGAAAAAAAGATTAGGTGAAATAAATTCAGAGAGTCGTGAAATTAGAGGTGCTTGAGTTTTTCCTCCCCAGAATTATGGAATGAAACAATAGCTTCCCATTCCAAGCCCCTGGAACAGACTTTAGAATTCAGATCTGCCTCCCTTGTACTGCAGGGAGAAACATTACTCTGTTGTTTTTTTTTTTTAATGCACTGATATTTCATTAAAAGTGGACCCAAGCGATGGGCCCCTCTCACCTGCCCTGGCAGCTCTGCCTCGTCTCTGCACGCTCCATTTCCCACCTGAAAAACACCTCCCAGCCCCCCTTCTCAAGCGCTGCCACTTCTGACTGATAGCACAAAATTGAACTGCACTAAGCACACATCCGAAAATCTGATAAATATTGTTTGGAAATATAATTGAGGTTTAACTGGAGCATGAATTTTTCACTTTGAAGCAAAGATTTCTGCACTTATTTATGAGAAAGATTTAGTGTTGCAAATAGCGATGACAGTTGAGATAAATGTTAACCCAAGTTATGCTTTTCCTTACAACCTGCAGAGCCTCTCTCGGCAGTGCTGCGTGTCACCAGGACACACATCACCGGGCAGAGCTGCAGAAACCTCCAGACACTCCCAGCCCTGCTCTTTCCAGGCTCAGCACCGGCTGCAAAAGAGATCAGAAGCACCCAACACATTTGGGGTGCAAAATCCTGTGGAAGGTTTGAGCTACACATCGAGACTGAGCCTTGGCTTACTCTTGGATCAGGTTTTGTGTCAGCGTGGCTCTTGACACATCAGTTGATGGCTTGGTCATGAATATTTAAGAGCAAAGTGCTCCCCAAAGTTGTTTTACAGCACCAGAACTCATCTCCCACGGCAGTTATTCTGCTTTCAGTCCCTACAGAGGAATCTGTACTAATTTGTACCCAATAGCTCGGCCATTACCGAGGCACTTGGAGATAACAGGAAGGGGCTATCAGGTTTTAATCTAAAGCTCTGTATTTTAATATCCTAGGAAATCTCTTAGCCCGGTGCTGGGAACTGCAGGAGCTGTTGTTTGTCAGAGCACTCAGCCACATCCTGCACGTTGTGCCAAGCACTGTGCAAACACCCAAAACAAACCCTACACCCCCAAAACCTTACAACGCTGGTACGTTAAATAGAACATCTTCTGATAGAAGGTGCAAAAGCTAATTCCATTTTAATGATATCAGAGTAGTTGATATTAAACTATATTCCTCCACTTTCATCTGTGTTTTCATAGGTTTATCTCTGAATTGGAATGCAGCAAGCGCTCAAACTGCCGAAACATGCTGCTCTAATCAGAGCTTCACTAACAAGGAGCCACTGGTATCAAACAATGTTATATTAAATCAAGGAGGAGCATTTAAAATTCCTGCATAGCACCAGGTCGCAGCCGGCGCTGGACTCGAATGCTAAAGCCGAGCCCTCCCGCTCCATCCTCCCATTAACACTCGTTTTCAACTGTGCAAACAAGATAGTAACAACACTCCAAACGCAGCAAACGCTAAATTCAGATCCCGGCTCTGTGCCTCATAAATTTTCATCCTGGCATCACTTCTTGTTCTTTTTACAGCATTTTAAAAATGTAGGTTAGCCTTTGCATTTTAAGCAGCCGCGATTGTATCAAATGCCTGGATTTTACAGCAGCCAAGATGTTCCCAAGTTTGATGAACTGATCTCAAGTGAGATAAATTATGTCAGTTGTCGGCTTTGTCAGTAAATCACGAGTTGACATTTCCCTGATTTGTAAAGGTATAATGTAGCAGTGGAGAGAAGTGAGCTCTTCAAAACCTGCATGGAAGGTGAGATTAATAAGCAGTTCAAAGAAAATGTCCCAATGTAATGGGCTTGGAATATCCACACTCAATTCCAGTTCATTTGCTATTTCTCAGGTTTTCTTTTTTAGGAATTCAAAAAATGCTGTACAAAACATTTTATGGAATATTCCATCTACGTGCTTCTTTGCTTTAAAATAATTGATGACATTTACATATATTTCCATGTTATATTATGCCATAAATTTGCATAGATCCAGGTAAAATTGTTCAGCTTTAGACCTGCTGCTTCAATGAATTTCAGGAGCTGAATCACAGCTCCAATCTGAATTGCATTGCTCCCAGAATTCCCTCTCCTGTGCAGCACTGCAGAATATATCACCGGTTAATAACCCCGACAGTGTCTGTGCCATGGAGCTGCACTGGTGTCTGTCTGTCCTACACCAGGGCAATTCTTGGGAGAGACACTGCTAAGATGAAACTACCCGGTGTGGCTCAGTCCCCCGAGGGGTCCCACCTGCCTCCGTGCTCCTCCCTCTGTGCTCACCTGAAGGGAACAGGGTTTGGATGGGCCAGCGCTGCACAAGGTGGCAACACATTCCTCTGTCAGGCAGCACTGAGGAGAGGAATTCTACCGGTTTTCATATGGAAGCTAATTTAACCCGATTTAGCCCACTCTGTATGTTCACACTGCTTTCTGGAGCTGTTTTTATTGCGCTGGAGCCGTGCTTGCAGGCACAGATGGTTCCCGAAATGAACAAAACCAAACCCCACTCAAGCCGGCCTGGGAACAGTTATATTAAAGTGTTACAATTTGGTTAAGAAGTAATTTGGGGCTGTGTTTTGATTTACACTAACTAAAATGTACTGGTTCGCCACAGAGATGCCATGAATTTATATGTGGCATTTGGCACACGTACCAACCATCTGGCCCCTGTAAAGAGCACACGGGGTATCACAGCCTCGGGGGCAATGTCTGAACTATGCTTTGATCACCATCAGGATTTGTTTTATAAGACCAGTCCATCAGCAAATCTCATTGAGCAGAGGCTTTTGCATTGGTGGATAAAGCATAAAGTAATAAACACATGTAGTAAAGCAACGGGAGGTTACACATGCTATTGCTAATATCCTCTTGAACACAACCAAGAGGCTGGTGAACCACAATTTACATGTTTTAGACAAGATATTCTTTCCACATATGCACTTTTTGACCTCATTTAGTTGCTGCTTTTAAGGTAGAATTCTTCTGAAAGCAAAACTTCACAGTGGGGAGAAAGAGGATGGAAATAATTACATGAATACAAGAAGTCAAACATTAAAAGCAAGAATTTAAGGATGCTAAAGGCCAACCCCTCACAGTAATACTTTCAATAATGCATAAAAAAGGAACTGAGAAATAGTGACAGGGTATCACAGCCTTGCAGGATTATCTGGTAGAAACAAAATGAATCCGAGCATGCCAGCTGGTGCCAACAGCTCTTTACCTTCGAGTTCCCTTGTGTTATTGGTATTTGCATCACAACAGCACTGAGACCGCACAGAAGCCAGCACGGCTCAGCATCCGACAGCAGCAGAGACAGAATTCCTGCCCTGAAAGCCTGAGAGTTCACACTCACAAAAAGAGGAAAGATAATTAATTGTTCACTAGAGAAACACTTAAGTGTGTTTGGAGAGTGAACTCAAGCCCATCAGCACCCATCTCAGTGCTGGCACCAGGTTTCCTCTCCAGGCTATGTGCTCCCCAGGCTCTTGCAGCTGGGAGTAAAGGTTTGGCTCTCTGCATCCCTGCGGAAGGCAGGGGTGGCCGCGAACCGGGCTCACAGCCAGCGGTGTTGCTGCAAACTTTCGTTTTCATTTCAAGAACCCAGACTCCATTTCATCCCGGGGGCCAAGGCCAAGCAGCAGCAGGACACTGCGCCCCTCCAGCCCAGGGGCTGTCCCAAACCTCACCTTGCTCCCAGTGAGCAGCCAGCACTCACCTGACACTGCTCCTCTCCGCTCCCAGAACTGAGACCTTGTCCACAGCAGCAAAGCTGCCACCAAATCCCCCCCTTGCTCGGGGATGTGGCCAAGAGGAGCCTTTGGCACCAAGCAGAGCAGTAAGAGGCTGGAGCGGTGGATGACACCAAAGACCCAACAATCCCAACATGTCAGCACCCACGACAGCAGGACAGGCAGCTTCATTTAACAGCTCTTGGATTTCTGTGCATCCCATTTCCTGGCCAGGAGGGCGGGGAACGGGACATCCCACCCGGGTGGCCAACACACGGCAGCTCTGTGCCCAGAGCTGCCCAGGGAATGAGTAAGTGGGGATCCCTTTTGGATCAGCTGCTTCCAAAGTAACAGGGAATGTCACTGCTCGTCTTTTGGACTGGGTTTGAGACCAAGCTGAACTCTGCCGGCTTAATTAGCTAACCATAAATAAACATCATTTACAAGACCTAAACATTTTAAAACACCCTGTTAAGCATCTGAAACATAAATGCTTTAATTATAGACTAGCTCAAGACTGAAGTAACACTGGGATAAATGCTATAGAGCAGCTGTCTATGAATATTTTACAATGAGATTGCTCTACGTTCTGCAGGTCCACAGGGACTATCGGGTTGGAAAGAACACATTCATTCTCTAAAATGCCTGTTCTTCTTTCCCTGGGGATGCCACTGCCTCCCAATGAGCCCCAGCTCTGCCAGTTTGCCAAAAGCTTTGTCCTCAGTTAAGTGCCCACAGTGAGCCCAGACATTTGGGGGTTCTCTGCTGCTGTGCCAAGTTCTGCTCTTCTGTGGCTCTACTTGCTGCCCAGATCAATCACTTGAAGGATTCCCTTGACTGCAGCATGCTCTGGACCAGATCCCAAAATCCACTTGAGCATCTTTAAAATCTACACAGAAAGTCTAGTTTTCATTTTCTCTTTAAAACCCAGTTTCATTGACCATTGTATAAAGGGACCAACACCCTTGAAAATAAGGCCACAAATGCCCAAGGGAGACAAATTACAAAAGACAACCCACAAGTCACTGGTATGGATAATTTATCCATGTGCCCCAGCTCCAGCCCAGTACCACTCTGGTTACCAAATTTGACTCCAGCTGGGACCATCCCTGCTGAGCAATTGTAGCCCCAAGGTAGGGAACAATCAGCAGTCTCCTGGCTTTGTCCAGCTGACTCCAAGATTTGCATCTCAAGGCAGCCTGGATTCTTATGAGCTGTGCACTCTTGTAAGAGCAGCTCAGGAAAGCCCAGCCAGGAGCACTCCTGCAGCTCGTGCTGTACCAAAACAATATTAAAAAATGTATCTTACTCCAAAGAGATGAACAAAACAGCCATTGGTGCTTTGTCCACGATCAAGGCCATATCCTGAGCTCCAACCTGGTGCTGGATGTCAGGCTTTGATATCGAGAAAATGGCAAAAGGGACTTACTTATTCCTTCTGCTGACATTCCTATTTCATCAGGAAAATTCAAAATGTCTCTAATTCGAGTCAGTATAATTTACTCTAAAGATAAAAGCACTCAAAGGCTTTTGTTCTAAGTATTAATATGATGGTCACAGGTCTCTAATTTACTGTAAAATATGAGCAAACAGACAAACTGAATCAGCCCCCAGAGAGCAGAAGGCAGGCAGCCAATTCCACGTTCAGACAAGGAGCGCTCCATCCCCGGGATCTGTTGAACACCTGCAATACATTGATTGCACTTAAGCAGCCACCATTAGAATGTTAATGCCATCCCTGCCTCCAAAACACAGGATTTTTCACACACAAAGCACGAGCTCTTCAGCATTTGGGGTTTTTTAGCTATATGAAGTAAATGGAGCAAGTGATTTTTTTCTTTAACTACAGGCTGGAAAAACCGTTCCTGTTACACTGACAGCAATCTATTAGTTAAGGAAATCAAGTTTTTACTCACTACAGGAGGGGAAGAGATACTTAAGCTTTTATGTCAGTTCATTCTCTATTAATGATAAACATTGGGAGCCTGGCAAGAATAGATCATCTCGCACTTATTGCTGCGAGTATATTAAGAATTAACAGCAGCAGAGCAGTAATTAAACACCAAATGCCTGTGCCCACTCTGCTGCCAGAGCACTTCCCTGCACACCTGGGCTGGGCAGGAGCAGGGACCAGAGAGGGGGAACCCAGTGCCCCCAGAAGATGCCAACAGACAGTCTGAGAACCCTTCAGCCTCATCTCTAATCCCGGTGGGAAGATCACCAGCATCCAAGGGGATCAGCCTCCATGAAAAACAATAGCTCTTGTATCAATGCTTCCAGTGCCGGAGTTAAATTTTAACTTTTCCATTCTGCCATTATCATATGCTTTTTCCTACTGGTTTCTTTTACTAGTTATTGCCTCAAATTCAGGCTCCAACATTCCAAACATTTATTTATGCTGCCACAACAAATGTTAAGTGTATTCTGTTTGCATCATGTTTTCCCTTTCCTCCCTTATTCAGTGCTTCCAGATTTATTAAATACAAGTGCCCTAAAGTGTACCAGGCTTGTAATCCCTTTGGAAGACCTCAGGACATATTTGGTTTATTAACCATCTTAGATCAAAGCAGTTAGTTTATATTAGTGTAAATAAAAGACACAGATCACCTTAATGAGAATCTAAAACTTAATTTGATTTTGTGTAATGCATCATCTGAAAACATGTAAGTTTTCAGCCCATATTTTCTACTCAGGTTCAACCATGCCCATGAATTCCCTTATCATCAAAAATACTTAGAAGACCACAAAGAATTTTTTAAAATAAAATGCATATTTCCATTCTGTCTTTTAAGATTACTCTTCCTCCCAAAAGAGCTTTTCTAAGCAACTTTTCACAGCTTAAAGTTCTGCTCAGTTTAAATAAGTGTCCACACATTCTGATGATTATGTGAAGTTCCTCCAAACTGCTTTGGGGAAATAAAATAAATCAGATTGAGCCACGGTGTGCACTGTGTCTCTTAAAAGATCCAGCTCCCAGGCCCTGAGAGAAAAGCTTGAAAAGACATTTTCAAAATTCCAACTCTTTTGCCAAAGTGCAGCCAACACACTGGGCTTTGATCCCCGTTAGTGCCCACCACCCACCTCTGGAGCACGCCAGAACCTCCAAAGTCCCAGCCAAAAATTCTGCTTAGTCTGATGTCAAAGCCAGTTTAGAATTTTATTATGTCACACATTCAGTAAGGAGAACCTAAATGCCTTTTTTGCTTTGCTTATAGAAATCAGCTGTTTCCAGAAGATTTTTGATCAGGAGCCTCTCCAGTGGTTGAGCCCTGCAGCACCCCCCAGAGAGGTGACAGCAGCCGCTGGGGGAAGGTGCCACGTGCTGACACACACGGCCCCCCGGGACAAGCTGATAAAATAGAATTGAAAACCTCTGTAACAAAAGACAAGGCTTTTGACAAGCCAGGTAGCCCAGCCCCAGCCCCGCATGCCAGGTTTGCTCCGAGAGCAGCTCTGGATGCACCACAAACACATCCCTGCTCCCGCCCTGGCGGGTAACGCTGCCAGCCCCACGGCTGCAGGGCTTCTCTGCTCGGAACAAAGCACTGAGGGAAGAGGATGCGGATTTTCTGTAAGTGAAGAGGACTCCGCCGCACCGAGGATTCCAGCTCTCCTGGGTGCACTCTGCAGGAGACACCCCAGTAACCAGCTCTTGGAGGAGCAGCATCTGCCAAACCATGGTCATTTCAAAAACCAAACTGCCCTAAGAAAAAATAGTCATGTTACTGATGCTCTTGCAGGACTCCAGCCTGCGGCAGTTTTACCTGTCTCTTACGAGATCTGGACTCAGAGCACGTCTGGGAGTGAAAAGAAGCAGAGGAATGTTCATCTGGTTCCCACTCTCAGACAGGTATTCTTGAAAACTCCAGCCTAATCTTCACATTATTTGCTTTATGAAACACTCTGAAAGAAATCAACTTTGGAAGGACTTCTATCAAATGTACATATTAGCAGTTTTCACTGTGACCTATTTCTCAGGCATTTTCATGTCAGAGTATTTATAGCAGTTCTGCAGAAAGGACTGAAATTAGAAAAACTCCCTGAATAGAGCAGCAGGCACATTGTGGTTTGTTTTATTATTTAAATGTGTTCCTTTCACTCCAAACAGCAAAATTAAATAAGGAAGGAAAAGAAATATTCCAGCAGTCAGAACATTTTGAGTGACTTGCATTCCTATCAATGTCCACATCTCTATATTCATGCACAGAGGCGATGGCAATGCAGCAATTCTATCTGGCAAACCGAGTTAACTCTCATCCATAAAATGTGCCATTTAAATTCCTGAAGGGCTAATGAACAGCACAGGAGAAGAGACCACAAGAAAAAAACACAATAAGCAACCGCAAACAGCTTTCAATGACTACAATGTACTTCTCTTCCCAAACCTGCTCGTGGGTTTTCGTTCGCTGAAGGTGTGGACACCTGCCAGTTTGCTGGAGCAGGTAAGTCAGTGGAACCCATCAGCCATCTGTTCTCATCCCACACACAGCCCAAAAAGCGTCATAAATATGCAAAGAACCACAGACCCCCCGAGGGAGCGGCTGGATAACAATAGCTTTAATTTTTCATTTGTTTATTTGACTTGCTGTAATGAAGGAGCTACTGGAGCAACATCTGAAACAAGTGAAAGGCAACAAATGAAACTTTAGGGCAAAATACATCTCTTAGAAGCAAATCTGCACTGTTTGATTTGGTACTGGTTTGGGTTGTTTGAGTTCACACTCTTTGCTCAGTCATCAGCACCACTGTGTCATGGACAGGGCTCCAGCTTTGTTCGAGTATTAACTCCTCGCTTTGAGGGACTCAGTTAATCTGTAACGAGACGTTTCCATGGCTCTGTCACTCACCATCAAAACATCTGATTCAATGCTCGGAGCAAGCTGGAGGAGCCACTGCCCCAGCCCAACTGAATGATGTATCGCGTTTTGCTATCAAAGATGTTGAAAGCATTTTCCCCAGATCTTTGCAATTCAATGGCATCAAAAAGCATAATTACAACTGGAGGGCAGGGATGGATGGACTGATGCAAAATCACTTAAAAAAACCATAATAATTATAAATGACAGGAAGCCCAGGGTAGCCAGCACTGCCACAGAGAAGAGAACCAACCACAGAAAAAGGCCTTCAGAACAACTTCAAAACCTCCATTTTTTCATAGAAATAAGGGACAGAAAAGAGCCCCCAGACCCCCCGCCCACCCCCAGGAGCTCCTTACTGTTACAACCAACCAGCAAACATTTACTACAGGTGTTTGTCCAGAAATGACCCTCAAGGTGATCTTCTCAGACAATTGCTGCAGGACATGGAAGCTGATGGGACTTGTATTTTGATGTTGCCTGTATTTTGGTTTGGGAAAGCTGCCTTTGAGGAACAGAGCAGCGACAGGATCCCCCTGCTGGGAGGGGACTCGGAGCAGTAAGACAAAAACTCCCTCTGAGCTCCACCTACTCCCAACACTCCCAATGATTCCAACGGAGCTTTAATGCATCTTACTTCAAGCAGCAATTCTGAAGAGGAAATAGCAATCTTCATTAAGGATTAGGCAAACAATTAACTTATTATGTTCAATCTTTTTAATGTCTGTCTGGGTACACGGGAACAAAAACAAACACAGCTTAAGCACACTACAAGGGGAAAACCGATGTTGGTTTCCTCGTTACAAATGAGCTCTTAGTTTTGCTTTTGTCTCCAACTTAAAACTCTGAAATCAACTCAGCTGGACCAGGCCGGTTAATTGGGAAATTGCCGGAGACAGAAGTCTTCTCAGTGAGTTTAAGAGGGGCAGGATTTAGTCCTGCATCAGTATCCTTTGGTCTACACATACTCAGAGTAGTCACCACCCTCACCCTGAGGCCAGATGGGCCTGACCGGGCTGCAGCAGCTGTTTTAATTGTGCTTAGGTTATTAACACGTTTATCTATTCATATATCTGGTTTCCAAGGAGCAGGTACCACACTGCAGTGCTGGTTATGAGGCATCAGCTTGAGCATAAAACACAGGAGCCACCCTCAGGCACCCCCCTCCTCCTCATTCCTTGCTTCTCTGTGTTAAAAAAAGCCACTAAAGCAGCAGCAGCAAATGCCTAGTGTTTTCAACAAAACTTTGTCACATTCTAAGATTCTGCTCTAAGATTTTTTGTCTGTTTTATTTTATGGCACTTTTAATGAGAGGTTTCAACAACCCCATCATTAAATGAAAAGGAAAGAAATAGGAAAAAGAAAAAGAATAATTAAATTTTTTAAGATTCTTTCTGAAGGAAAATGGTACTATATCATTTTAAATGTTTAAAATCCAGCTGACTCCAGCATTTCTCCTGATGACTTCAGCAACTCACAGAGCAATTTAAAGAAATTAAGGCAGCTGGGAAATACAGTCTATAGTAAAACTACATAGATTATCCTATTTCAGGGGAGAAACAGCACAACAGATGTTCTTAACTTCTGAGGATCTTCCATAAGTCACACATTTGTAGGGAGTTTGACACCAGTCCCCACCATTGTGGGTCCGACAGGACAGAGACACCAACACCTGGGACTTGTTCAGCTGTGGAAACCAGGCACAAAGAGGGGGAAGAAGCCTCACTGCAGCAAATGCACCCAAGGAGGGTGCAGCTCGTACTGAAAAGTGCAGCTGCTGTAAACACCAAAGCCCCAAAGTGCTTCATTCTTACCCTACTGCTGGACCCACAGAACCCCTCCCCTCTCCATGTGCTGTTCCCTCAGCCTGGGCACCCCTGAGCCAGGACACAGAGGGATGTCCTCAGTCACTGGAAATACACACTTATGAGGCCTGGGGGTCTTGCTGTCTGCCTGCCTTTTTCTGAGAGCATGGCGAGCACCAAACCCATGTGAACTCAAGCCATGAATCTCCCCTGCCCCTTACTCCAAGTCACTTAATGAGGCCTGCACCAGGGACCCCAGAGTGACCAGTTCACAGCTCCAAAGCTCATCCTGTCAGAGTTTTCTCCTGGCACTGCTGGTGCCGTCCCAGTCTTCTGTGGCTTTTTAAAATTCCCAGTCTGAAGCTGCCCAAGGCTGGAGAGGAGCCCTAGGACCAAGAAAATGAGGCACCAGACCTGTTTTAGCAACTAATAGCAGTGGGTGTGGCTACCAAACAAAACCGGCACTGTAAACTGTGAGCTCTTGAAAAGTGCTGGAGCTGAAGTACATCACTGCCCAAGGAATGCTCCCTATCCTAAATTTACCCCTCCATTCTTGAAGGATTTTCTGCAGAAAGATGTCTGCAAAGCTGTCCAAGTTAAGAGTAAATTATGAAGGTGATACCTCACCATGGAGGGTGATAAAAACGTATGGTTTTATCCCAAAGGGAATTCTGGGAAGACACCCCAGGGCTGAAGGGATCCAGGCACTCACTCGTGCCCCAGAGTGAGCATTTAGTTTCTTTATCTCCTACTCAATATCCCAGTACTGCTGCTTTCCAAGAAGGACTAGGCCTAGTAGGAACTTGTAGGATGTTGGGGCAGGTGCATGGCTGTGGACAGGGTGAGCTCACCCGAGCTGCTGCTGCTCTGCTGAGCACTTTGTCTAATTCTCCTCATTACAACTGAGATTTGTTACTTGTAGGTGTTGCTGATGCAGCTTTTGAATTCACTGTGGAAGGTGTGAGGAAGCTCACAGAACCCAAATCACATGGAAGGTACAGGTAGGATCAAGTGGGGATGGTGGGATTGTATCTGTTTGGGTTTCTCCCACTTGGTTTGGTTCAAGGGTGCCCTGATGCCGGCTGCCACAGGAGTCCTGCTCTGGTGCTGCTGGGACTCTGCTGACATTTATTCCCATTGACCCTGCAGAAATGTTGTGGAAAGTTCTGGCAAGCTTTAACACAAAGCACTTTTCCCCTTTTTTACCTTCTGAGCTTTTTAGGCACTCATCCACACTTTATTTATGATTCTGAAGCTAATAAAGTAGAAATATTGCCAGTTACTGGTGCTGGAAATGGAGATCCTCACCCAACCACAAGACTCTCAGGTGTTTTGAGCAAACATGAACCCAAGTTAAGGGTCAGATGGCAAAGCTGAGTGTTGGCACCCGGGCAGCCCTGGTTTCACCTGCCAGGAGAGAGGGGAGGGGGAAGAGGGGCAGCTTGCTTAGCAGAGGAGATTAAGCAATTAAGTTGTGCTAGGCCGAAGCTACGAGAGCTGAAGCAAGGTACTCAGCCTTGATGCTTTTTGGGCTCTGATGCTTTTAAGTTAAGAAAGAAGTCTGGGCTGGAAGAGAGAGGAGAGAGAAGCAGAGAGAAGGGAAAATAAAAGAAATGTGGAAGCTAATCCCAAGCACTGTGAAAAGGTCATGTGCTTCGATATGAGTAATTAATTTTCTTAGAGCAATGTTGAAAAGGTTAACCTGATTTATGGAATGCAATTTAATTTAAAATGTGTTGTGTACCTTGTTAAAAGGGTCCAATTACAGCTGCTAATTCTGTGGACTGACACAAGCGACGCGGTCTGATAATACCCCGGTGCGAGGGGGAACACGTGTCAGTCAATAATTAGACATGGCCTATCGAAATTTGAGGGGGAAGGAGAATTGGTAGAAATGCTGAGAGAACGACTGTTCTCTATGCCCAGGACCCACAGTGTCCCCTTGCAATTTCCTGCTCCGTGGAGCGCTCGGTGATTCATTTTGAGGCAAGTTTGTGTTCAGAGTGGTTTATCATGGTGCTTTGAGACAGGAGTAAAAATGCCAGATTTGTACAGGTCAGCCCACACTGCTCCTTGACCTTCATTCTGTTAGTTCTTCTCGCAAAAACCAAACTAAACATCGCCCTCTTTCCTTGATGACTTGGTGAAGCAAGAAGCTGACAGAACTGTCCCCGTGGTGCTTGTATGCAGAACTCAGTAATAATCTAAATATCACAGGCTGTGGGGATCCTCAGTGAGAACCGCTTGTGGTTGAAATTCCCAGTCTGAAAACTTTTGTCCTAATCCACTCCTTGCCCCGCTGCTCACCCTCCCTGGGCTCTGCGGTGTCCCTGTTCCTGCCAGTCCTGGGGAGTGTGTGTCCAGCATTCCCCAGGGACCTGCTGAAGCAGCCACGCTGCTCCATTTCTCCACAGCAGGAAAGCATCCCATGGGGATGCACCCCTGAAGCCACTGTCTGCCCAGGCTGCAGTGAGATATTTCGTTTTGTTTCCTCTGGTACATTTTCACTTTCTGTCAGTCTCCAAGGCCAGCAGCCAGAGTTACTCCCCGAATATCTTGTAGCCACTCCTCCAGTGAGTAATTAATGGCATGTGAGTGCAGTGACTAACAGCTGTGGGGGTATTGCTCAGTGCCATATTCCCCAAAACGTGTGTGCAGTTCTCCCCCAGTGCTTCTTCCCACAATGTGCCCCTGCTCAGTTCGGTACACTGCAGATTAACAGAGGAACTACTGCAACCCAAACACTGCTTGACAGTATAAATATTCTACAACGAGCAGAATAAATCCGTTAACGCAGCTCCAAGGTACCTCTCATTCCTAAACTGGGTTGGTAAATGGCTGCCAAAATTGTGTGGGTACAAAGAGTGGCTTTGGCAGTGGTAGCTCCAGCTGCATGGGACCAGGAGCTGTGTTGTTGGGAGGGCTGTGCCTGGCCCCAGGTGAGCAGGAGGCAGGAGATCTGCTGCTGAAATGTGGCTGTGGTTGCTCACCAAGAGGTCAGAAACACGCCCTGTGTTCAGTATGGAGTTTGCCGTCAGCACCGTGCCATCAGACAGTGTTTGCTGTCAGTGTTCCCACTGTCAGACACAGCGAGGTGTGTGCAGGTGGATTTCCGAGTCATTGTCAGCACTCAGCAATTGCTGCATGACAGGCACTGTGTCTGCACCCTTCCAGGACCCCTTGCGCATCATTTGTCTACGGAGTTGGAGGACAATCAGCTGAGCTGTACCTCAGAGGGGTTATTTGATGATGACCACAGCATCCAGCCTCTGGCCTAGTGGAAGGTGTCCCTGCCCATGGAAGGGGGATTGGAACGAGATGAGCTTTAAGGTCCTTTCCAACCTGAACCACCCTGTGATTCTTATTCTTTTGGTGTTACTTCTGCTGAGAAAAAGAACATGTGTGAATTGGGCTCTCCTGCAAAACCTCATGGAAGTGCACCTGGAGAAATGGAACAAGCTTCTGTTTAACACATTGAATGGACAGAGGCACGAGCAGCCTGTAGTTATATTGATCTTTCAGATTCCTGTTGCTCTGACATTGAGTACTAAAACTTTTCTGACATTTCACAAAAAGTCTTGTCTGAAAGGGCGAGGAGGATGGAAGAATCTCCTACCTGTCCTCTATAACCCCAGCTATTCTCGTGCTCCCTTCTGCAAACAAAGCTCTTCCCAACCTTTACCCAGAGCTGGTTTATATTGCCATCACCAAATTAGCTCAGGAAGCTGCATCTTGTGATAACTTCATTATGTTCTATTGACTTCTCAGGGAGCTGAAAGGAATATAATGGCAATTTCCTATAATGGATAACTGGCTGGGGAAGCCAGGCCAGGGAAACGGCCATTCCCTCCTCTACCCTTCTGCAGTCAAATCAGTCAGACATTTCATTTTCTGATGTGCATGTTGGCCTCTTATCAAGCTTTTTTCACCCAAAGAGGATTCCTCCTCAGAAGAACATGAGGATTAGCATCAGATGGGAAAAATGCAGTTAGTATTACCAGAATATTAAAGGGGCAATTGTAATTTCTCAGCTGCAAGGGACACTTAAAGCAAATTACCTCAATTAAGAGAATAAGAATCAGGGAACTGCTTTAAATTGAAAAAACATTCAGATGGGATGTGAGTGTCTGTTTGTCATCGGGGGCTTAATATTTACTTCTGCTGATGAGACTTCGTCATGCTCTATTACAATTCATAGACTCGTGTTCCCAAATTTTATGCATAAAAATGCTTTGATTTATAGGGTATAAGTCCCTTTTCTCTGTGAATTCCTTTAATATTGTCATAAATGTGGCCAGTGATGCTTATCTCATGGTATTAATGTGCCTCATTTAATTATATTGTCTTGCTCAAAAAGTGCACTTAGTTTGAAGGAAACTACAAATTGTTAACTTTTGGTAAATGCACATTTCTCGCTAGAGAATTGTGCTGGTGCCTCCTGCAGCCAGCAGTGGGATGGGTGTTTGGGAAGGGCCGTGGATCGGGTCAGTGGATAGCAGTACACGTACGACTCGTGTCAGTGATGCCTCAGCTGCTTTCAGCCTCTGCTTCATGTGGGAGCCCCAGTTTCTGGTCTGGCCATCAGCTCTGTGCTTTGTCCCACATTCCCTGCTCTGAGGCTGCTCCTCGGTTCTCACTCCGCTATTTTAGGTTCAGGAAGGTGTGATTCTCTATTGATTACTTGATCTGTGTAATTACAATCAAAACCACAGGGATTTCAAGCCTGATTGACTGCAAAATAGAAATCTATTGGCTTGGCTGGACTTCTAATGGCCAGGATTAGGAGAGAACATGGTTTGGGGCTGCTCTTTCCCTGCAGGATTGGTTTTGGGTAACTGGAGATTGATGAGGTTTGTGAAGGAAGGCACTGATCCCATCAGAGCAGGCTGGGGGGGCTTATCTCCTTCATCCCTGCCTGTGGCTGTGCTTGTGGCATCCTGATTTTGTGACCCTTCTGCAGTAGCCTGGTATCTACAGGAGTCACACACAGAACTTGGGAGTAACTGCAGGGCAAGCAAAGGAGCTGCAGCAGGGAGAAATCTGGCTGAAAGCCCCTCTCCCAAATGCTCTTGGCATCCTTCTCCCACTGGATGTCCCCTTGGCCAGCACACGAGCTCCCAAAATAAGTTTAGGGCCTGGAGTTTTGTCTGTCCCCACCCTCAGAAGCTGAAAGACGGAGCACAAGCAGGCAGGGAAAGGACCTTTTTCTTTTTTAAAATAGGTTTTCATTTAAAAGATGCCAGAGCCAGCAGATTAGTGTCTTGACTATATAGGTTTCCTACAGATAAGGCAGAGAAATTGATTTCAATTACCAAAGTGGATAGACAGGCTGCTCTGCTCTCCCGAGGATTGTTAACCCTCGAGAGGCAAGAAGTGAAAACCAGGAGGGGTTTGGAACCTCAAGCCATTTCCTCAGGAGCAGCTGTGCCTTTCGGAGCATAAATCCTCACAAAGGGAGAGAGCTAAAGAAAGGAGGTTTATTTAAGGATGTACAATGATCCTTGTGATACTCTGGGATTTCAGCAAGCTTTCAGATCCTTCAGCGAGGCTCTGGAGGCCAAGGGTTAAAGTGGCTGCAGGGATTAAAGGATTCGGTGCCTTTCAAGCACCAGGTTCACCTTTTCCAAGAGCAGTCTGGCTGCTGGGAAGTTTTCCTGGGAGGTTCTAGGGCTGGGGTAGGGCAAGGCTGTGCAGTGCTGGATCCCAGCTGGAGTGGGAGCAAAATCCCAGGGTGTTGGGAGGCTCATGCCCTGCTGCTGGGCACCTCCAAAGCCTCAGGCACAGCCCAAGGCGACCTTTGCCAGCAGTAGGGAACAGAGGGGATGGAGCTGCCAGGGTGTGGACAGAGGCAAAGGCAGGAGCTGGTGGGACTGGGCAGCGTGGAGGGACAGGAGCAGGAGCAGGTATCTGGACATTTCCTTGGCACATGTGGGGAGATGGCTTCCAGTGCACCCTCAGACCTCTCCCATCTGCTGCTCCTGCATTTACACACCCTGCAATCCCTGAGCTGCCTCTGTAATTGTGTCCGCAGGGTGCCTGCTTCCCTTCCCTCCTCAAATCCAATTTGCTACTTTTTGCAGCTTCGCTGCTGCCTGATAATGGGCACCTTGCAATGGATTTTTCCGCTATTCACTCGCTGGGTTTCTTTTGTCCTACCACAGGGAAGTTTGCCCCTGTGGGTCTCACAGTTGGCTTCTCAGCTGGGCTTCACATAGGCTTTTATTGCCAGCAGCATCTGCTCTCCCCTCCGATTACTCCAGCACATTTCTTTGATTCTTTGCTTTACTGGGTTCACCAGCAGCTCTTGCCCCAGCTGAACTCCCTGGCAGACTTTCCCTGCTGCCTCCAGGTGTTTGGGGGGTCTTGGTGTGGTCAGAAATCAGATGTTGCACATTCAGAACAGAAAGAATTCAGTGGTGTTGCATGGCAAGAAAACCAGTGTGATAAGCATATTTAAGCAATCACAGGAAAACACAGCATTCAAATAAAATTTTGTTTCAGGCAATGGAATGCATTTGTTGCTGGAAGCAGCTCAGCAACTACAGCTTTTGTAATTTCAAATACAATTACATATTTCAGAGAAACATCCTGTGGTTTGTACTTTGCATTCATGTTAATGTGGACAGGAGTGTCCTCTGTGTACACAGCATCCTCTTTCCTTCCCTTCTGCTTTTCCCAGAGCTGGGCGTGCTCTCAGGCTGGGGGATACTCCTGCCATGCTGGTGTGGCACAGCCACTTCCAGGTGTGGCCTCAGGCAGGTTACCAGGGAGGCTGCAGCACAGCAAGCAACACTCCTGGAGATGCCTGGGTAGTTTCTTTCTCCCTAATGAAAAATGATTTCTGACATCCTGGAAATGTGAATATACATCTAGATAGAGAAGTGTTTAGGTTTTTATCATGTCTTAAGCTCGAAATGAATGTTTTCCATTCCCAGCAGTGTTTTCTGCAAGGAAAACCTAATCATTCCCTTCACGGCAGTTCAGTTATTTTCCATCTCACTCTGTGGACAGCTCCTGGGTTTCAGATAAGGATCTCCTGCTTGGATACTGAGGGAGGATGTGGCAAAGAATATGTCAGTGGCAAATACCCTCATACCTGCCCAGCTTCCTCCTCTGCTCTTTGGTGGGGAACGTGATGGGACCTCAGTGATATTGGAATAACCTTTCTGGGAGAGCCAGAGGTAGATTATACCGAGGTTGAGATGCTTTGAGAGGGCTAATTGGGTAAAACTGGGTTTCATTCACAACCCAGGATTTCCAATGCACTTGCAGATTTTTTGCCCCTTTCCTCTTGGCTGCTGGCATCATTAATGCCAAGATTTAAGATGACAGAACTTTAATTGTACAGGACAAAGGCGTCTGGTTCCCTGCTTCACCGATCAATTCCAGTTCATAAATTGTAGCAGGAACAAAACTCTTTAGCAATGCTGACAATTAAGTAACATCCTGATAAACATCCCCTTTTGTTTTATTTAAATGAAAATGCCTTTATTTCCACAGAGTGGTATCTTGTAACAATAAGATTCACTGTCCCTGAAGCTTGGTTAATTAAACAGAGTCTTTGCAATCTACCAAAACAAGCTGTTTTATGCAAGCTGATAACAGGGTTTCCATTTCATAATGTGAACAATTGGGTTATGCAAATGTCAGGATTTTAAGCCCCTGTGATCTGTTTTTGTTGCCTTATTATCTGTTTCTGTCTACAAACGCCAGATATAGACATCCCAATTAAAGCAGCTAAATGCCATTAAGTCCAACTAAAGATGTTTTTATCAGTTAAAAACTTCCCCAATTTAATTAAAAATAAGGTTTGAAATTGGCCTTTCTAAACCCAAACTCCACTCCCACACTTCCATCTGTCTGACTGATTCTCCCACTAATTCCAGCATGAGTTTTATTCCTTGGAGCCCTTCAGAGACCTGGTGGGAGACAGTTACTGAGCCAAGGTGGGGCTCACCTATTGACAGGTGCATTTACTCCTCCAGCAGGTCTGGTGGGCTGTCACAGTTGAGACGGACATGACACAGAGAAATCACGCACACCAACTTCAGGGAAGAAAGGCAAAAAGCATTTTATTCTACGAAGTCTCCATTTATTTAGTCTCTTGGCACTCATGCTGTGTCCCCATAGGCTTCTATGTTAACACCTCTTAAAAGTATTACAACCACCACCCATTAGAAAACAAATCTAAGCTAAAAACAACATCCCTGAGCAGCTGCAGATCTTGAGCCATTGTTTTGGTTCCTTTGCTTCTAAAGTTCTCACATGTACAAGCCAAATTCTCAAGGCTACAAAGTGCTTGTGTCCAAGTCAAGCTCTGTGAAACATTTCCGAGCAGCTGTTGGTCTCCACAGTGGGCCTTGCTGGTTGGTTGGGTGAAGGACCAGGACCTGGCTGTGAAGATTAAACCTGCCCAGGCAATGTCACTCGTGGAAGCTCATCCTGCAGAGCTGCTCTGATGCATGTCACGTACCTGCTGTGTGGAGCCCATCCCACAGCCACAGGTAAGAAGCAGGAAGATAAAATCACCATGGAATAGAAGGGAATTAACAGAGCAGAGGCATCCTGGTACAGATTTTGGCTTCTGGTGAGCCCCCAGATGTTTGTGCTCAGCAAGATGCCCCAGCCTGGCTCTCTCTAAGTTTGCACATCCTCCAGCTCACTGGGTAAGTTCACATCCCTGTGAGCTCAGCTGCACTGTGGACACCAGGGCCAGACGTGGGAGCCTTTTTGTTCCTTCATGGACCAACTGTTGCTAACAGAGCTCTCCCCTCCCCTTTGGCCGTTCCTGCTGCGCAGCCCCCAGAGCAGGGCTGGAGGAGCCCCTTGTTCCCTGCCCTGTCACTCGAGGCTGCTCAGCCCAGGAGATGAGATAAGATGTCCCTCACTTGGAGAGAGGTGTGTGCAAGGCTTTTTGTGATGACACTGGGGAAGCCTCTCAACTCTCAGCTTTCCCCAGGAGGATGTAACAGATCCCCCAGCGACGTTCAAAGCTTTGCACTGCTTCCAAAGTGCAGTAATTTAACTTTATATCAGCCATGTTTGCAGCAGCTGTCAGTCACCATGACAACAATATTAACACTCGTGATGGCTTTGTTGTGAGCACTAGAGAATGTAATATTCTGGAGGGAAGAAGTAGCAATTGCTTGAGCAGTTGCTCACAGCCCAAGCGACTCTATTGAACTGGGAGAGGTTCAAACTGTATTTTAAACATACAAGAAAAGACTTGCTTTTGGAGTATAAAATGACTTGAATTAACTTCAGTCTGAGAAGAGGAAGCAAAGGGAATCACTGGAATAAATATGTGTGAGACTGGAAGATTAGAAAGACACATTCCAAAATCTCACAGAAATGCAAACTCCCTCTTTTTGAAGGCACTGCCTCTGGAATAGCAATTTACATTTCTTTAAACTTGGGGAGGGGGAAGGAGGGTGATCTAAAGGGGGCTTGCCAGCCTTGTGGTTCTTGTCTTAAACATAAAACAGTTACTCATAGAATACTAGGGGTAGCTCTTAGTCTGTATTTTCTCTAAGAATTATAAGGAGGAAAAGGTGTCCTGGATTTCAAACACTGGAGTTTGTCTCTTAATCCATTTCCTTTTTTGCGGAAAAACAAATCATTCTCTCTCTCAATATTTAGTATCTTTACAGTTTCTAACCTCCTTCCTTCCCCTCCAGAGATACCCAGCATTAAGATAAGGCATTGATTGTCTACACTGGGAAATGCATTCTAGTTAATTAGTCCATTATTCCTTTTTTAACATAAGATTGATGACTTATTAAGCTATGGTTAATTACAGAGTTTATTACTTTGAAAATAAGGAAAACTCCACAGCTTCAACTGATTCTGCTCTTGGCTGATCTGGATTTCTGGCACTGCTGTGTCCTGGTGATCTGTGGCTTCCCTTTTGCACCCTGCTCCTTGAAACGCAGTTTTTGGGGTGTGCAGCTTCACACCTCTGGGGCCTGGTTGAGAAGATGTGCCGGTGACCTTGCAGCTGCTGGTTTTCCCCGCAGGTCCAGAGCTGGGATGCCCTAAAACTTCAGCAGTGTGTTTGAGAAGCCTCTGTGGCTCCAGGGCCCCAGTGAAGGCCAGAGCTGGAGTGTCACCATAGGCCAGCAGCACCGGGGAGGCTCCACGAGGAGCCCCAGCCTGATCATCGGGCAAAGGAGAGAGCACTAAGCACCAGCTAAGTGAGGGAAGGAGTCTTGTGTGTCCTCAGAACACACCCTACGTCCAGCTCCCTGCTCCCAAAACCGTCCCCAGCCAGCAGAGTGTCCGGAGCACCGGGTGCTCTGAGAGCCACGGCAGAGATAAGCAAAGGAGACTCGGGGAGCGCCCGCAGGCTCATCCAGCACGCAAAAGCTGCTATTGCCAGTGGCAGAAATACCCTAAATTTTGTCTCATTATCCAGCCAGACTAGCAGGGAGTGCAGGGCCGTGGTGCCTTCAGCAGCTCCTGCTATGATTTTGGGAGGAGCTATGAGACAAACCTGGCAGGACAGCAGCAATACGCTCAGGGATGCTGCTGCCTCCTGCCGAGGGAGGACGCAGCAACAGTTGTTAACCATGTCATGTGCTGCGTTTTCAGCTCCAAAATAGAAAGTTTTGAATCTAAAATTAATACCGAGCAGGCTGAAATGCAGAGAAGTGCAATGTGGATTTCATAACTCCAGGTTGTGGGGGCATGGACAGCGTCACTTCTTTGGGCTTTCTGCTCGCACCACTCCTGCCGTTGCTGTTATGTGGTGTCTGTGTGAGAGAAGCACCACTTTAACAGAAAATTTAAAAATAATCAAACACCTGTACCACAAAGTGTTGCATGGGAGAGTCTGCAGAGCAGCAGGGTTGTCATCAGAGGAGCGAGGCAGAGGCACAGGTCGGGAGCTGAGGGCAGGTTTCCCCCCGGCACCATTTCTGGAGCAGTGGTGCTCCCTCCAGGCTGTGTGTTGGCTGAGGCAAGGGACAGGCTGCAAAGCCATCACTCCCTGAGCAGTGTGTGAAAGAAGCCAAGAGGACAAAGTTGTAGTGAGCCCATGTTCTCTCATTGTCAGTACTTCAGGGGGTGGAGGAGCTATGAAGGAGATGCTGCAGCCTCCAAACCTTTCCTTTGGATCCTCTGCTGTTTCACTGTCAGGACCACAATTAGCCATGAACCCCACTCCTGCCTTGTGAAAATGTCAGCTTCCCAACATCCCTGAGAGAACATATTTTCAAGAAAAACACAGATGTTAAATCAATTCCTCCATCTTTCTGCCCTCCCATTTTTTCAGACTGCTAACATTGTCCTTTTGGGAATGTACTCATGAACCATAAACATCTGTCGGTTTGCTGCAAACAGGTCCCAGCCGTCAGCTGAACAGGCTTCTCTCTCTCTTTACTTACTCCCAGCAGCCAGGCCGGTCACACTGGGATCGTGTGACATGAGGGGCAGGCAGAGGCTGACTGACATTTTGCCTTTAGACATCAAACGGGTGCTCATGGCTTGTTTTCCACCTCCAGAGGCAGCAATTTAGAGAAAAGGAAATTGAAGGCATCGGGATAGGAGCAGAAATAGCTCCAATGGCAGCTCATGAGAGTGGATTACAGGATGCAAAAGGTATGGAAATGTCAGTAAGTGAGCAATGGGGTAAAAGTTTCAGAGTGTCCCCTGCCTGTGTCCTGCTCAGCACAGAGGGGCTGTGGGCATTGCCATCACATGTCCCATGTCACTGCACAAGAAGATTCTGCCCCTGGCCTGTGCCAACTAGCAGCACAGATGCAGAGACAGTGACACCACTAGAACAGACACAGATTTTGTGGTGCCAGCCCCACTGAGTGGGCACCACGCTCCGATAACCTCCTGGACACATTGGAATGTCCCAGTGACCTTCAGTCTTCACACTTAAATAAATATAATTTGAAATTTCTATCCTCAGGCTCTAAAACCAATTTAAATTTTCATCTTTTGGGGCCAGGAATCACCATTTCTACACCGCAGATCTTGGTGCATCCTTCAGACAGGCAGCAGGAAGAGCAGGGAGCGAGCTTCCACCAGCCCATCCGTCTTGGGAATTCCAAGGAGTGTGTTCAAGCAGCGAGTATCAGGTCTTGGTTTCAAGCTGTAAAACCAGAAGCCTCTGAGGGTTTCTGGATGTTTTCCAGCTGCCACCCGCTTTCCTCCATTGTGTATCCTTTGTCCCTGCTGAAAAACAACTCAGCTGTGTGGCTTTTCTTGGTTTTATGAAGAGTATTGCTGTTGGTTTATTTTCTTATTTTCCAGAAACATTCACATTCGAGGATAAAGTGCCATTCACGTAGAAAGATTTGGTCCCTCTTCATAAAGTTATATATTACAAGTGAAAGGGAAACAAGCATGGGCTGGCAGCAGAAAATTGAATTAGCTCAGCAGTACACTACACAAAATAAGACAAATTTTGTACAGAAATATAATTGAAGCTGCATTATTTATCCTCCCTTTTTGAGTTATTTGTCAAAGTGAGCTGCAAGTTGCAAATTAAAAGAGCTGTTGGTTCTAAATTGTTTTTAAAGTATTTTCTTCATTCAGATCCTTGGAAACAATTATCTCAAAGTGGTGCCGAACAGCCAGATCCTTACTGGTGTTGGGTTCAGAGAGATAATGTCCCAGCTTCTCTCCATGGTATGCGGACATTCAAATGACTCTTTTTGGTAGAACCATAGAAACATAAATCATTAAGGTTGGAAAAGCCCTCCCAGCCCATCGAGTGCAAGCTGTGCCTGATCCCCACCTCATCCCCAGCCCAGAGCACTGAGTGCCACCTCCAGCCCTTCCTTGGACACCTCCAGGGATGGCCACTCCAAACCTCCCTGGGCAGCCCCTGCCAAGGCCTGACCCCTCTTTCCATGGGGAAATTCCTGCTGATGTCCAACCTGAGCCTCCCCTGGCCCAGCCTGAGGCCGTTCCCTCTCCTCCTGTCCCTGTTCCCTGGCAGCAGAGCCCGACCCCCCCCGGCTGCCCCCTCCTGTCAGGGAGTTGTGCAGAGCCACAAGGTCCCCCCTAAGCCTCCTTTTCTCCAGGCTAAACAGAAGAGATTTCTTTCTCTGGGAAGAAACGGGAGGAAGATGGGATCAGGAGGGTTTGTGTAGTTGTATTGTCGAGCACAGCAGCAGCATCTGCAGGAAGAGCTCTGGCTGCCTGGGAGCATCACCCAGAGAGAGCATCTGCTCCTGCCGTGGCACCAGCCAGCACAGCCCTGGCAGAGGTCATCCCAGGGTCACGTTTTTACCACAGTGAAATTACACTTTTACATTCCTGTTAAACTTTTCTGCTGCATTGAGAGGGCAAACACACCGTCAAATAACGTCAGTCAGTCTTTTCACAAATCCCCGCTGAGGACAAGGGCCAGGAAAGGTTGCCCAGCTGTTTTCCCATCCAAGTCTGGATGGATGACAAGGTGCTGGCACACCATTCCTGCCTTGCCTGTGCTTGTGGCACAGGAGATTGGGGCACAGTTTGGGTAGAGGGTACTGCTTTTGTTCTGCAAAATAAACAGAAAAGAGCCCTTGTGACTACAAAAGAAAAAACAAAATGCATTAAAAAAATCCATCCACAGCAGCATTTGAGCCATTCTCCATAGGCCCTAGGAGCCTCTTACTGTTTGAGTTAAGGCTCCTTATATAAAGTTTATGGGTCCCACCGGGGTGTTTTGAGCAGATTACATTCACACCAGCTCATGCAACGCGGGCGTGAGCAGTCAGTAAATCAGCCAGCTTAGCTTGTAAGCTCCTACTTGCACTGGCGATGGGTCTCAGGGCTGAGATAACGCCTCCTGTTATTAGCTGACAGCTGGTAAACAAAGATCCTCCTCTGATACACATTGTCAGGGCTTTTACAGCCTCGGCACATGCACAGAGCTGGGGAAAACTGCTGCTTCCATAAGGACATGTGTCTCTGAAATCGTCAAAGTGTGCCTGATGGTGGGAAAGCCGGGCTGGTTTCACTGGCCACCCGGACGACAGGATTCTCCTGCCCTCTGAGGTTCAGAGAGGTCAAACTGGCAGGGAGATGGGCCAGGATGGCTCAGATCTACTGCAGCTCTTGCAACCATGTGGCAGCAGTCATGGTTAGTGACATTATGCTTCCAGATTCAACTTTTTAGTGCTGTGCATTGCACCAGTCTAGAGCCCGTGGTTCACAGGGAGGACAGGCTGGTGTGGATTCCATAAAGCTGATGTGGATTCCATAAAGCTGATGTGTGCCACAAGCTCCTGAGGAGGATCTGCTCCTGCTGGCCAGAAATCAGGCAGAGGCTTCAGTTCCTGGGGAGACCTCTCCCCATGCCAGGCACTTAAACACCAATATCTTGCTTTCAAACCAATGCGCTCACTCTGAATTTATGGCATTTGTGGCTCTCAGATTTGAACACCAGGACTCTGAGCACCTCATGTCTTACACCTCCCTCCAGCAATGCTTCTGTCCTGTCCAGGAGCAGGAAAGGATGGGAACCTGCCAGCTGGATGAAATGCCTTTAATATGAAGAAACAAAAACAATTTCTTTGATATGTGGCAACAGTAGGGATGTGATTTTGCCTGGGAAGTCATCAGCAAGTAATTCTTCCAGTGGCAGATTGTTTAAGTCAACTGCACACTGATTTATTTGCTGTGCTCTAATTACTGAGGGAAAATGAAGGGAAGTCTGGTATTAGCAAAATCCCTCAGCTTATAATTACCCCATTCGCAGGGTTCGGGTTTCACCACAACACAATCCCACCACTACACATGAGCACTTCAGCATTTAATTAAGGGCAGATAAAACCGGTGTCGTTGCCATTTTCCATTCCAGCTCTCGCACAAAGCCGGCTTAGAAGAGGCAGGAGAGGCTGAACGCTGAGCGTCTCCTCTGAAAAGCCAAGGAGACCTAACACAAAGCAGTTCTCTATCTATTTTACCCACTTTATATGGCCAGAACTGTATTTGCTCGGTGAATCTGGCATGTCAGATGAAGACAGCAGCACATCAGGGCTGGCAGTAGCTCTCAGAGGCAGCAGAGTTGGGAGCATGCTGGTGGCAGCAGCAGGAGCATCCCTGGGCCGGGGGTACCCACGGGGCTCCTGCCCTGCAGCACCCTGAGGAAAATGAAATATTCTTTGTTGTTCTGGAGCCTGAAACATCTTTCCTTTTTTAAGAAGTCAGGAATTTGAAAGATGCAGCCGAGGCCTCCGGAACAGAAAAAAACTGAATATTTCTACGTTTAAAAATGGTTTTGAAGTTCTGAATTTTTAGAAGCAAAGCCTTGAAATGCTCAGAGAAAAGCCTTTTCTGTGGGGAAAATCTGCCGGAACAGGCAGTTCTGAGCAACCCTGTAATTGCTGTGAAATAAATAAACAGGTCTTGCTTATCAGTATCTGCAATAAATTTTGAGAAAAATAACATTTTAAGATACAGAAGCATATCTCTGTTTTGATAAACACCTCTACAAGTGGCACATTCCTCCTCCCTCAGGGTCTGTCCTTCCCCACTCGTTGTGCTCCGCATTCATCACCAGAGAGTGAATCTCCTCATAATTTAGATCCCGCAGCCGATAGTTTATGTGCAGCAGCGTCGCAAATGGAAGCTCCACTTTGATTTCCATTATTCATTACCTTGTCTGACTCCCTTTTATTGTGCAGTGGAGTAAATGACCTCCCAGATATTCAGGTTCAGATGTGGATGTGATGGTAAATTTAAGTCCTGAAATTTCCATCCAGTGATAAAATTGTATAATAAAAAAAATCACTTTCTTCTGCTAATATCTGCTTTTGGCTGTCACATCAGCGTTATGGCTAGATTGTATTTTGTCATATATCAGCATGGAATCCAATTGTTGTGTGCTGGTTTCTCTTTTGAAAATAATACAGCATAGGCTGAAAAATCAGTACATGAGTCGTTCTGCTTTTATTACTATTGGTTTTACATGAACTTAACAGATGATTGTTGGTATCAAATTTGTCGAGTATGATATTTAATTAAATGTTTTTCCTCTTAGTACTGAACACCACCTTGAATAAAATCACCCACTTCAGATTCAGGCTTGGGAAGGTGTTTTGGGAAAGCAACAGGTCCTTGCTTGTGCAGTCACACACCCAAGCCGGGTGGAGTCCTTATCCCTGGAGGTGTGCAAGGAACAGCTGGATGTGGCACATCTGAGTTCTAGCCTGGTTGACAAGGTGGGGTCTGGCTGCAGGTTGGACTCGATGAACTTCGAGGTCTTTTCCAAGCTAAATGATTCTGGGATTCCGATCCAGTCCCACTGGTGCGAGAGCTGCTCCTGCTCCCACTCCGAATCAGTGCCCTGAGCCCACGGTCAGTGTTGTCGCTCTGTGGTGCAGGACACTATCAGTGTGTTTGTTAGAACGCACACAAATGTATGAGCATTCCTCAGTGGCTTTTGAGGGTTAATTAATTAATGGCCCTGATGCCTGAGCTTTGTATTCGTGTATGAACAGCGTAGGAGCTGCTCAGTGGGGGCTGCCTGGGAGCCCTTGATGCTGCATTAGAGAGCTCAGAGCTTTGTTATTACATGGATAAATGTTATCGTGTTCATCTCGTGTAGAAATTTATCCGGTTTACGCTGCAACCGAGAAACATTAGTCCTATAAACCCGAGTAATCTTTCTTCAGAGAACAACTACCCAATTACTAACATTACTTATTGAATTGGTTGCTTTCTCTATTAAACAGGACACAGTGCCAATCAAATCAGATAATTCAGCCACAAAATCAATGGCACCACATTTACTCAATCAAATACATTGCTCAGTATCTTATATCCATATGAAATTAAAGAGATGGATGTGCCAGCTGCACACTAGAATTGGGCTTCAGAACTTTGGCACATGCAGGTTAAAAATAAGGAAATCGATGAGCAAGAGAGAATGTATTTGACATCAGTCACTGCTTTTAATACATTAATTTCTTCACTAGATTAATCAACTATTGATCATCCTTCAGCTTTCCGAGAAGCCAAGCATATGATCTCTGCAGAGCAGTCCCTGTCCAAAACCCCTGGACACAGGGATGGAGAACCCTGCCCAGCTTCTCCAGAGGGTCGCAGGGCCCTGTGAATTAGAGATGTGGCTCTGGAGCAGCACAGTTGGATCCCAGGTGCCCCATGTCCTGAGCTGGGCCTGGGCTGAGCCTGGTTTATCTGACCAGGAATTTTCTTGGGCTCTTCAGTGGCCCTGGCGGCCTGTGCAGAGCTCTCTGAAGCGTTAGTTGTGGGTTTCCCTGTCCTGCTGGGTTTGCCATCTCCAGGTTTGGCTCAGCACCCACCTGGAGGCTTTTGGTGGCCGACATAGGGCAAATGGGCCAGGTTTGCTGTTTCAGTCTTGCCTTAGTGATGGCATCACGGCAGGGTTTGTCTGTGTGCTGTGCCTGCACTGAGAACAGAACCAGGCTCTGTCCTTCTGCAGATGAGTGGAGACTTGATCCTTGCCTTTCCCACTCCAAAATGAAGTTTTCAGAAACCATCTGAATGGAAAATCAAAGTGCCTGCACATACGGAGAGGGCAAGAAATCATCACTTATTTGTAGACAAGCGACAATTTCTAATCTCAGCTTTGTGAAGGATCTGATTTAAACCAGAACTGCTTATCTCCATGCCCTTGCTGACCCCTTGCTTCCCTTTCTCAGCACTGTGCCAACAACACAGCTGCTGTTTGTCTCCGAGAAAAGAAAAGAGACGGGAGGGGAAGGAAAAAGACATTATAAAAATACATTGTAAGTTACCAGAATAGAAACCGTCCAAGTGCTGTGTCCTACTTTAGAACATGCTGATGCAAATAACAGGGAGCGAGTGCTTCGGATTTGTAACTGGAGTGGCTTTGTAAGACACAAATATCCCCCCTTTGCCCTGAAATCAATTCAACAAGGCTGAGGATTGCCTGGGTTTGAGTAGAAGATAAAATTAATTAGCAAAGCAAGTGGCAATGCTCGAGCTGGTTTGACTGGCCCAGTGTGTTACACATCAACAGCAGCTTTATCAGCCCCAGGCGCCCAGCGGGGGGTTATCACCAGGGACGTGACAGCCACAATTGCTGCCATGTGGGGATTCTGCACCACAGAACCAGACAGGTTATTGAAACAGCGATTTTGCTGTGAACACCTGCTGCCAGCCAGGGGAATTAGGAAATGCCGGGCTCTGGTTGCATCCTGGACTTGTATTTAAACCACAGGTGAATTAGAGCAGCCTCCTTGCTCTGTCCCCTGACTTCTCATTCATCCTGGGGCAAAAAAATTGTGTCCAGGAAAAAGTTACCCATCTCCAGCTCAGCCACACCGAGGCAGTCTAAAACCAGTTCAGGGAAGTTACCTGGCAAAGGGAACTGTACCTGAACTTTTCACAGACCTCACCATGAGTCACACCCTGGCTGTAAACCCCCATTCTGCCTTGAAGGATACCAGCAAGTGCCTGCAGGCAAAAACTTTCCTTCTCTGGCCTTTTGCAAAGGTTTGGGCTCGGTGGGGACTCTGCAGAGCCGAGGCCGGTGCTGGGGCCCTGCCCATTCATTAATGTCAGTGCTCTGACCCAGCACCTCAATCGATCTGCTCTGAGCACTCGTCAATAGCAGCACCGTCACACCAGGCCCCTGTAAGGAGAGCAGGAAAATGAACACAGACAGATCTCTAATAATCACAGCTCCTCTTGGAGGAAACAAAGCATCTTTCTTCATTAAAAGCAGAGGCAATAAACCCAAAGAATCGGTTTCCTGATTTCAGTTTTCCTGTAGATTTGTTTGACTGGGAGAAAAGGTTCCCTTGCAGAGCTCCAGGATGGGCAGGTTCTGAGTAAGTGAGCCCTTTTCTTGGACCACCAGGTGGGATTTTGGGAGGTGAGGTGACTCTATAAACTAACTTTTCATGATGTTAAAGTGAGGTTGAAATTCCACACTGGACACAAACTGAGATACACGTCTAGTGGGAACTTCTCTACAAAATATAAACCGCACTTGACTGGGTAAATCACCTTTTGTTCTCTCTGTATGTGTAAATATCACCAGAAATACTCGGATGGGAGGTCAGAGCACTCGGCAAAGCACGGAGCTTGGACAGATCCGGCTCTGGGGGGGCAGGAAGGATTAGCATGGACATCCCCACTCATCCAATCTCATTTGTAAATAGGAATGGAGCTTAAGGATTGCAATTCTGCAGAGAGAACTTCTGTGCTAATTGCCACAGTTTTGTTCAATTGACTGCTTGGCAAAGTGCCCTGTGCTTATCAAAACAGTTAAATCCCAAATATCCACTGCTAATATGTGGATTTTTTACAGGAATTGGGGTAACAATGTCACCAGGCAGCTCTAGTGGCTTTCACTGAGTGTCCCCCCTACTTCCCTGGGCTGGAGCCTAAAACAGGGCTGTAAGACAACCTGTAGAGCAACTCATAACATCCTCGTTGGAAATTAAAAAAACCCCAATATGCTCATATGGAATGTTCCTGAAGAGACACAGACACAGGTGACTGAGTGGTTTAACCATCCCTGCTGCCAATGTGCAAGTTCTGCTTTGGGTAATACTACCCACATTATTCTAGTTCAATTATTTAAAATAAAATTTCTTCCTGCAATTTCAGTGACTCAGTAGAAGTGTCTTGGTTTTCAGAGTTGAGGCTCACATCAGCTCCCAAGAGAACTGAGTTGTTTGAGTCACATCAGTTAAGCAAGGCCCCATTTCTGGATTCAAACTCTGTCCTCAGGCAGTGCTTACGAAATGTGAGCTTTATCTTTTGGTCAAATTTAATTACTCACTAGAAATTGCAAGTGCTGGGGGAAGACAAGAGGAAGAGCACCAGGACAGATCCAGGATTGCTGGAAGGGGTAAGAGCTTCTTACATGCAGAACAGGGATTGTTCTCTTAAAATGCAGCTCTAGTCTCATGCTGATATTGGGCTGCTATTACACAGGATTTGGTAAAAAGCAGCTTTTTTGCTTCTGCTGCTTTCATTTGTGCTGCACGGAGCACATCGCTTCCTTCTGCTTCTCTAGTTATCCAACTGTCAGGCTTTAAAATCAGGAATATGCAAGGAGCAGCGATCCCGCTGGCCTTTGGGCTGGATGCTCAAGGGTTTAGCAGAGGAGCTGCAGCCCTGATCCCGCACCTGCTGGTGGCCTTCAGTGGCTGGGGCAGGTGCCAGGGGCTGCAGGTGCCGCACGTGGATTTGGTGCTCACAAGAGGAGACCCCGATGCTGTCATCCCCCTCGCTCAGGGCTCCACCGAGCCCCGGGTCCCCCGGGAGCCTCCTGCTCCGCCGCACAGCCACCCGGCAGCAGGAGCAATAAGGGTGATGGATAACCTCCAAGGTGCTTCCCGACAGCTTTTACAATGCTTAATGAGGTAAACTAATTGTAAATTGTGGCAAAATGGGAAACTTAATGACACTTCAGCTCTTGAAAGGAGTTTAAATACTGAGGAATTGGCTAATGCTCCTAGGTGTTGGGAAGTGGTGGGGAAGCCCCAGGATTCAGGATCCCAGTCTCCCGGGAGCCCCACGTGTCTCATCACCTCACATGGATTCGGTTCCTGCTGCAAACCAGATGCAAAACCACTTGCTTTTCATTTTGGGGATTCCAAAATCTCTGGGGCTTCAGAGCAAGAGAAGTGAAGAGCTGCCTGTGCCAGAGCCAGGAGCACCTGCCCAGCCCTGCCCTGTAGCCCCTCCTGCCTGGAGGGTTTGGAGTCTCCCTGTCCTGGCACACGGTCCTGACTTGGGACCAGAAGTGCCACCAAAAGGAGAATCATTTTCCTCTCTGACCTATCCTAGGGAACAGGAGCTTTTTCTCACTTTCTCTCTTCTGTTGAAATTTCACTGGCTGCCTGTCAAATCACTGAATGAGAATAAAATCACAGCTAAGAATCCTGAAATCTGGAACAAATTCCTGTCATATGTTCCTGCTGAACCACTGCTACCCCTCGGCTACACATCACCACCCGGCCCCGTCTGGGAGACATGAGCAAACTTTTGATATTGTGTGATACGAAATCTTCACACTGGCTTTGCAGCAGATGTCAATGGCTGCAGCAGCCTCTCTGCTCTGGGTTCATTCTTCTGCTTCAGTGAAATTTGCTTCTTTTCCCACAAAATCTGTGAAAGCTGCAGCTGCTGTGATCCTGCAAACAAGCAACAACATTTCCTGGCACTGCGATTCAGATCTGAGTTTGCTTTCCAGCTTTGCTCTCCCTATCTGCAGTTTGGTAGAGGAAGTTCTGAGATGTCACCTGCCCAGTGCAAGTGGCCAGCACTGGCAAAGTGTTCCCAGCCTGGACAGACTGGGAATGCTCCTCCCTGTGCCCTGGGAATGTCCTGGCTCTGCAGCAGCTCACACCAGCTCATGGTAGGAACCTGCCCTGTTGAACAACAGGCCTTGAGAGAAGGAATAGGGATCTCAGGGATCTTGGGCACACTGGGGCAGGCTCTGTTCCTTCTGCTGTGTTCTGCAGTGTGTTGAGACCTCATTGCGCCAGCAGAGAAGGGGAATTCATGGAGCTGCTGGTGCACAGCTGACCAGAGCCAGCACTAATGGAGCCACGTAGAGTTTTTCCGGTTCCTGCCCTACTTGAGTGGAAATTTAGGCTGATTTTCAGTGAGCTGATGCAGAATCTCTCCCAATGCTCTGATAGACTTAGTAAGTTTTGCACATTCAAATATTGACCTTTCATAAATCCTTCTCAGCCTCCCACTGGGGCAGCCGCTGCTGTGAGGGGAAGTAGGAGCTGGCAGGGCCTGAGCAAGCTGAATATCATTCTCCTTAAACAGCTCTGAGGTGTTCAGGGGCATAAAACCTTTAAGAGCTGCAAATGGCATTTTTCAACATGCTGCCTCCCTCTCGAAAGGTCAGGTGGGAGTTAAACCGGAGGCTCCTCTTCTCTCCATCTTAATCAGCCATCACAGGCGCTTATCAAATTTCCCTCCTGTCTCCCGACTCTGATGGAATTGATAACCTGATCTGAATTCTCCCAAAGCTTCACTGATGGAAGATCGGCTGCTACGGAGCGCGGCAGTGCCACTCATTGCAAGAGCCACGTGAAATTTGGATGCCTCAGCTGATTCGGCACCCAAGAGTTTCTGCATTTGTTTGCTTCCTGTACCTGCTGTGATCCTATCTCGTTCCATCCAGGAGTTTTCCAAATGCCCACAATCTGCGACAGTGACCCCACTGCCCTTCTCTGAACTGGCACAGGCACTGGGAACAGGGCACAGAGGTGACCAAGCGAGTCACCATGATCTGCCTCTGCCCCTGCAGTGCCGAGAGCTTCATTAACATCCTGCTAATGAGTCACTTCCAAAGCTTCGTCCTTGCCTCCCTCCTCCTTTCCCCTAATTACTCACAGACGGTATCACCAGTGACAATGATGAACCGGATATTTAGATAATCTTTCCAGGAGGGACTTTTCCTGCCACCCCGCCTGACTTAAAAACGTGAGTGAGCGCGAGAGGAGACCCCGGCAGCTCCTGGCAGCTCCAAGCGCTGGGCATCGGCTCCCGCAGGCGCCCAGCAGGCAGCCCGGGAGCGCAGCCACCTGATTCTGTCTCGGCTGTGATCTTTCCAGCCTCCCCAGGGCGCCGACATCCATTCCCTGAGAGCCAACATCCATTCCCTGAGAGCCAACATCCCTTCCCTGAGCGGCACTTCCAGCTCCTCCGCCGCTGCCGCAGCTCCCTTAGGAAAGGTGAGCCAGAGGCTGCTTCTCCCCAGCTCCCCTAGAGGCATCCCCGGGGATGTCTTAGAGGCATCCCTGGGGGTGTCCCAGAGAAACCCTTGGGGATCTCCCAGACACGTCCTCCCGGGGCTCGTAGGAGGAAGGAGGCAGTGAGAACATGACATGGATCTTCCTTCTGTGCTGTCTGGAAGAAGCTGGCTTGACGGGAAAACAGATTCTTCCCAAGAGGAGATCCATTGCCTTCCTCTCTACTGAACTTTCATGAGGTTGAACTCTTGTGTCCCATTGAGGATCCTCATCACCAGCTCTTCAAGTGCCACGAACCCTCCCTGGCTCCAGTCCCTGCCACCAGGGCAGTCCTGGCACTGCCAGTGCTGCCAATGGAGGCTGAACCCCCCCCAAACCCAGGCCACCACTGACCAGCTGTGCTGTCCCTGACCTTGCAAATGGAGATGCCAAGGTTCAGAAGTTTTGGGCAAAGCTGGGGCAGGATTCTGAGAAACACTGCCCTGATTTTTAAAAGAATTTTAAAAACTATCCCATTTGAGGTCAAAATCTGGCAAAGACATTTCATCTAAATGTTCACCAGCCACAAATATCCACAACTATGGAACTTGTTTCATAGCAGCAAGTATTCACTGGAAAACTGTCTGTTAAACAAAAAACCTAATTTTCCAGCAGGGCAGTCACTGAAATGCTTTATCCAGCCCAAATCCCAAGCTTCTGTGGAGGACAGTGGGATAGCAGCAGCTGGGAACAGGCTGGGTGACCCTGCCTGGCCATATGTGCACCGTCATGAAGGACATGGCACCAAGGACAGATTCCCCTGGTTATCCACGTGTCCCTGCCCTTGCCAGGTGGGGAAAGCATTTGTTATGCCTCCTGAAGCTCCCACCTTTGCAGAAAAGTCTTTCCAATCCATGGACATCCTGGCTGTGTTCCTGGGGCAGGATCTGTCGTGCTGCTCCCCCCGGTCGGTGCCAATCTGCTCAGTTCCTGGGATGCAGCTCCACTTGCTGAAAGCAGATGCCATGCCCAGATTTCTTCTGCTGCAGAATCTCAGCTGTAGTTTGGCAGTTCCTCAGTGATGTAGTGTTTTCCTCTCTCTCCCTGTCATGCCATCCCTCCTCTGAGGTGAGCTGGCCACGTTTTCCATCAGCTGTTAATTCACCCTGATGTTTGCATTCCTCTCTCCTTCCAAAGCATCACAAATCATGCTGCTTCTCCCTCATGCACACACCCGAGGGGAGAGGGAGGCTGCAGGAAAACATCCTGGGAAAGGAGCTTTGGTTCTCTGCCTGCTCTAAAAGGAAATAATTGTAAAATGCGAAAATCTCTCATGATGTTAATCAGTTCTTTCAATACTTGCTGTGCTTGAAGCACTGACTTGCTTTTCAGATTTTAGGGGGCACGAAATATCACACAGATTTTGAATGAGGAAATTACACACACACAAATATACACCCCTCTCACATCCCCCCACACACCAGACTCCCCACAGCCCTAATACCCCCAGCTACTGGGGTGTCCCTGTGGTGCCCCTGTGCTGCTGCTGGCAGTGCCCTGAGCATCCTGCACCTTCCAGAGGAATCCTTACTCTGGCACATGGCTGCAATATTTTAAAAGTCAGGGAGTGGCATTATGTGTCAGAAATGGTCAAATTAAGTTAATTTGACCTTTAAACTCCATTTTTAATCCCTTTCTTTGGCATCCAGCATGATTTGCATTCCGCTGTACTGACACTCGGCCTAACAAATGACTTTCTTTCCAAACTGCCTTTGAAGTATCTGAACTTAATGGACTATAACATTTATGAACATCTGAGTTCTTCTCTCAGCAGCTGCACTGGGTTATTGATGATCTAATTGAAATGCTGGCAAATATATCCCAGCAGAATATGGGGAGCAGCAGCCGACTCGGCACGACCCCAGAGCCGTGGAAGCGTATGGCTTCCATGCTATTCATTAGCAGCAGACAGTATATTTTCAGCTATGTTAAAACAACAACAAAGAGCAGAGTAAAGACACCAGAAGAGACCAAAAAAAAAAAAAAAANAAAGAAAAACACCAAAAAAAACCAAAAAAAAAAAAAAAAAAAATCCACACGCAGGAAAAAGGCTGATTTGTTTCTCCTCTGTGGATCCCCAGGCAGCTGCTCTGCAGGGATCACTGGGGGCAGCTGGTGCAAATTGGGCTTCTCTTACAACCTGGGATTTATTTACAGAAATAGTCAAGGGCAGGGCAGGTTATCCAGGGCATGCTCACCTTCCTGCCTGAACAGGTAAAAGTACATGGACCAGCTGGAAACTGGGCAACTGGCTACCAAAATATGGGGGAAGGGGGGGTCATCATTAGATCCAAAAATCATCACACTCTCTCCTAAGCCCTGTTGGGGGGTGATCCAAGCTGGAAATGTCCAAATTGTCCATGGTGGGCTGTGAGCTGCTCCCAGTGCTCCCCAGAAACACAGTTGGCACACACTTCCACCACGACTTCAATAATGTGAGGTTTGGAAATGCCCATTTCCAAAGTAACGCCTGGAATCGCATTGCACTCAATATTTATCCAGCAACCAGCTGAGAGCACACTCTGCTCTACACTGATTGGCACGTAATTAAGCAAAGGAAAGAAAGTCATAATGTTTAGCAGCAGCACCACTTGAGTATTCAACAGTAACAGGAAAGATAGGGATGGTATGCTGCTAAAAATAAATAGGGAATGGCTTATTAGGAGGTGCAGTGAGTTCCCGTGCCGTGAATAGCTTCAGGCAGTCCATTCCCTTCCATTTCATTTCATTTGATAGTCAGGATTTACACCAGGGATAAAAGAGGAAGAAAAAGGATATTGAAAAAGTGGAGAAAATTTTTGACATGAAAATAAAGATGAGGGGAAATCAAATTTGTATCTTTGAGCAGATGGAGGATGAGCCATTCCTGGCATCATCCACACAGCTGGATTCACTCTCCTGGTCCAGGCTGGCTAAAAGACACCGATAAAAATGAAAAATGCAAATGAATTCTCTACACCTTACTGGACACACCGGAATGGAGGGTGCCACTCAAAAGGCAATCTCTCCAAAACATTTTAAAACATTGTGCAATTTATATCTTGTGCTTGACAGAGCATCCAAAAGTAATTTCAGCAGTGTGTCCTGGTGCCACCGCGCTCCGCCGAGGGTGCCAGTCACCGTGCCGTGCCTGCGGCCCCGCTGGATCATTTCCCTTCCCTCTCCAAGCTGCAGAGCTTTAAAATGCAATACGAGTTGGCTGCTGGCCTCTCATTTCTGCTGGAAAATCTGGCTGTGCCAGCATGTGTAAGGTCAACAGCACAAAGCCTGCTTATTAACTGGAAATTTGGGGGATCTGGTGCCAGGAAATAGCTTTCAGCCTTTGTGAGAAGGAATAAAGAGGTTTCAGGGCAGTGGTTTGCTACAGAGGAAAATCAGGTTTGAGCATATTTCATGGTCCAGATTTGCCTCTGTTCCAGGGCACCAGGAGCTGTGTCTTATCCTACCAGGACACTCAATTAGGCCTTTTTAATCCGAGCATAAAGCCCTTCCGAATCACATTACACCACCACGGCATTACTGTCCCCCAGAGCACAGGGCACAGCGTCCCACCACCCCCTGGCACACTGTGGGTGCAGCACCCCGCTCTCTGCCTTGCTCCTGACTCCGGATGTTTTGTTATTTAGGGATAAAAACCTAAAACCACTTTGGGCTGAGCTGCGCAGGAGATATTCCCAGGTGCCCTCATGAAAAATCCTGTTTCCAGCTGTGCTGGATGGACACTCGGGCTTTCCCACTGGCACTTCCTGCTCCTGCTTCGCCAAGCAGGGATGTACTGTTGAGAAGAAGCAGTCTAAGCAGGGAGTAGGGGGGGGTCTTTTCCCATTTTTTTCCATTAGGTGGAAATTGACAGTGAGATTTTTGAGTATGGGAAATCTTAGCACCCGGGCTGCAATGCAGGAAGGGATTTAGGGTGATCTTGGAGCTCTTTTCCAACCTTAATGATTCTTTGATTCAAGGGCATCCCAAACACAGGAGCATCCTTAGCACCACTGAATTCCATGCTGACACTCGCCTGCTCAGATTCACGTGTGGATCCTGGTAGTTCGCTTTTGGGCCCACGGAGTTAAAAGCAATGAGGTTTGTTATGAGAGAGATGGGAGAAAATACTTCCACTCATTTACCCTTAAACTTTGAAACTGTTTCACAAAAGGCTCTGCAGGTGCTCACAACCTGATGGATTCTGACGAGCCAGACCCACCTTGGTTTGTCCATCCCCAGCCCTGTTTCCAGGGAGAAGCAGAGCCAGTGTCAAGCCTCAGGTTTCTCTGCACTCACATTCCAGATCCAGATGGAGCAGCAGCAGGACAGAACACCGGTTGTTTCTCTGGCACTCACTGTGTGAGCAGTTCTTAAAGGCTAAAAATGCCTCCTTTTTTTTTTTTTTTTGCAACTTTCATCATTTTTAACCTTGAAGTCTCTACTTTTGCAGTGTGATCTGGGGAATGGACAGTAGCTCGTAATTAATTTCTCTGATTCCCAGCAAAGGGGAGAAGATTTACACTGTTGGTGACAAGAAACAGGCATTAAAGCAACAGTCTTCCACTAATTTTGCAAACAGATTTTGGAGAGAAAGATGAGCATTCCTACTCCTGGCTAATGTGACGTGTAAATTCTGCTGATAACACGGCTCCCCTCTCACTGGAGCTGGTAAATGATTTCCTGAGGCTCCTCACAGAGTATCTGCTTCATTTAAATCCTCTTTCTTCTCTCTTGCAAACAATGAATACCAGATTCATTCCATGGATTTGTCACTTAAAATTTCTATTAAGAAAGGAGATTCTGATTTAAAAGCAGAGTTTGGTACCAGTTAGCACAAGCTGTGACAGTGCTCCAGTGGTTCTGTTGTCACACTAAACAGATACGGAGAGTCTGGGCGTAATGAGCTTTCCTTTGTAGGAGCAGACAGAGCCTGGAAACAATGGAACCTCTGATCTGGGATTTGGATGCATTTGGGCTGGGAAATGAGCACTCTGGAGAGATAAGGCAGATGAATCATCCAGAAGGAATTGCTGTAGACCAGGCTGTCAGTCTTTGCACGGTTTTGTGGACTCAAATTTTATTCTGATTTGAAATTATGCAAAAAACACACATTATAAATCAGGGAATAAATCGAGGCTGGAGCAGTGTCCAGGTCAAAGGCAGAGGGAGCCTTGGAGCCTGGTCTCTTTCCAAACATATAAATCATCCTAAAGTGATTCCAAACTCGCTGGAATGTTTCGTGAACCTTGGGAATATTTCCAGAAGACCTGGCATTAGTCCCGGTGTAGAATAAAAGCGCCTTGAAAATTAGATGAATTTCACCTGAAATTGCAACCATTTTCAAGGGTTTAGCTACAAACTTCTTGGCCATTTTTGAGTCTGATGCAGTGTTCCCTACAGAAAAGGCAGAAATATTCATTTTCCACGTTCCTGTTTAGGAGAATGTGTCCTGGTGCCAGTGGTTCATACCGGGATGCTGACAGACCTCCATCCAACAGGAGCTCAGGGAAATGCTCAACAGCAATTTGTAATGCCAAAAGTAATGTTAAATTCTACTGGTTTGGAGAGCTGGTCATCCAACGGCTGCTGAAAACCTGGCAAATGGGGCTCTGCATCAGTCATACGGATTTTGTACTTTTTTGCATGAATCATAGAGGACTGCATAAAGTTCAGAGGCTCAGAGTGAGATGGATGCCAGGTCTAGGCTGGAAAGGGGAAGGGGTGGGAATAGAGCTGTGGTGTGTCTGTTAATGCATCACCCACCCAGGGCAAGGAGCAGAAAGGTCTCAATTAATGAAAAACTAAGAAGTGATGATGTGATTTTGAGGAACCCAGGGGTGGGCTGGAGCAGCCTCTGCCTGCAGTTACCTGTTGCTCTCACCACGGGGATGTGAGGTGCTGGTGCTCCTGGGGATGGAGGCACAGGCGATGTGCCCGAGGCTGTGCGGGCGCTGCCAGAGGCTGGATCACCCCAGGGCACTGCCCTGTGGGGCATCCCCCACCCACACACCCATCCCCGCCAAGGAGCTTTGTCCAAACATCAGCCCCATCAGCAGCATCTCCAAACTCAAGAGCAGCTGCTCCCGAGCCCCCCCTCGCTGCTGGGGGCCTGCTAGGGTTTCATGTACCGGAATATCAGACAATTATTTTTTTTTTTACACCATTTTTCGTTCCTAAGCGAACACAGCGTGTTTTCTGATCTGCATTTCCCTGCTTTGATCATCCGTTCTGCAGATCAGTTTTCCTGTTTAGAGGTACAGCAGGACACGTAATGAATGCAAATGCGATGCGGTCGGAGATAAATGTCTAGACTTCAGAGCCTAATCCTCCCAAATCTTACACCCTGATACAATGTTTTCATATTTAATACATTCTGAGGGATTTTGCTTTTATAAATAATGAACTAATCTCATCTTCAAGGCATCACTTTGCAGTTTAGGTGCTAAAAAAATAAAAAACAATATTCTGTCCTCAGAAAAATCTGTTTTAACCAATATTAACTGAGACCTCCCCTCAGATAAAGGCTTTGGCAGGTTTTTTGGGTGATGACTTTAGGAATAAAAACACAGGAAAACTACATTGTGTGAGGCAGGGCAAGAACTGGGATGAGGAGACATGGAAGGGAACTATTTGTCCAAAATTCCTGGTGTCCTCACTCCATGGATGGAGCTCTATGGAGCAGTGTGTGCTGGTGTCAGAGCAGGGGGGAAGCAGAGAAGTGCACAGATTCCCGAGCAAATCCATATTCCCACAGCTGCCCTGTGGTGTGTCCTGCCAGCTGAGCAAATGTGAGCAACTGTCCTGAATTATTACAAAATAATGTGCTGCCTGCCCCATGCGATGGATGATCAGCAGCAGCTCCGAGCTCCCGAGCTGGAATCACCCTGCAGGTTGGAAAAGAAATGAGGCAGAAAGTGGCCTGGATTGCTGGAGTCCACATGACTCCACACACTCCGGCTTCACAGAGCAAGGAGAAGGTGCAAAAGCAGGATGGATGGTGGGGGAATCCACCTGCAGCTCCCTGAGCTCCTGAGGCGTAGGGAACACTGAAATAAGCACCGGTATAATGGCAGAGAGTGTGAGCACTGGGAGCACTGCCCCAAAAACTTTTAGTACTTCTTGTTCACCCAGCAAAGAACAACATCAATACTGTTTAGAAATTTCTTTGCATAACTAATATTTTAAATTTATGAGTATCTTATCATTAGCTTTGCCAGGGGGCTGGAATCCCATGGCTGAGGTTTCGTTCCTGGTTGAGGTTGTGTTCCCAGAAAGAGCAGGTAGCAGAGATAATTTGCCCTGAGCATATTATTGGTGCAATTCTGTTTCTCTGGCACCAACAGAGGGGTTTACATTTCCTCCCAGATTAATGGCATTTCAAAATAAATGGAATTGAGACTGCATGAAAAGGGTTGGAACAGACTGCCCAGGGAGGTGGGGGAGTCCCCATCCCTGGAGGTGTCCAAGGATCCACTGGACGTGGCACTCAGCACTCTGGGCTGGGTGAAAAGGTGGCGGTTGGCCACAGGTTGGACTCAATGGTCTTGGAAGACTTTTCCAGCCTCAGTGGTTCTGTGATTCTGTGAGAACTCCTGCAATTTTGAGATGTGAGTGCTCAGGGCTGGGTAAGGGCACAGCACAGCCTGGATGGGACCCAGGGAGATGTGGCTCGGGCATCTTTTGGAACAAACATGTCTCATTTGGTGTTTGTCATCTGAGGCACAATTAAAGCCTCCCTTTAGCACAGCGACCCCAAAATCCACCCAGAGGGGTGGGGTGGAGCGTGGCTGTGGACAAAACTGCTGACAGCAGAGCTGCTGCATTTGCATCCTGCACACAAATCCCACCTAATGGCATCCCCAGAGAGGAGCCAGAGCCTGTCCCTCCCTGTTGCCCTGCACAGACAAAGACACACAGCTCCTGCTCCTGCAGCTCCTCGAGCACAGCAGTCCAGGGAGAGGATTTTAAATGATTGACCGTGGCAAGAGAATGGTTTTAAATTGGGAGCAGAAGCAAAGCTGGAGCGTTTCCAGGTCAGAGAGAAAAATAAGTTTCTCCCAAGGATGGGTCTGACTCTGGCAAGATTTTCTTTTGCTGTCTCACTCAGGGACCAGCTTCAACATCCCATCCCCAGTCAGGGGGATGCAGGGTGATGGGAACAGGGTCTGCATCTCAAAGGAAAAGTCCCCTCGTCCTGGCCTTGCTCCAAAGCTCTTGGACAGCAGCGCCACAGAAGGCACTGAGCCCCCGAAAAACGTGTGTCTCTTGCAGGGAGCTCTTGGCAACCAGTCACAATCCCCTGGAGTGTGAACCCCCCAGCATCCACCTGTCCTCAGAAATCCCGTAATTCCCTTTTCTGGGCTTAAAGATGCTCTTAACCAGCATTCAACAAATTGAGTTCAAAGGGATAAAGGTTCCTATTTAAGCACTTTCCCGAGTAGAAGTGTTCTCACTCATACTTTACTCCTGTGAATAGCCCCTGCACACTGCCTGGCTGCTCCCAGGAGTCCCTGTTTGCACAGTTTAGCAATAATTACTTTCTCCTCTTTCTCCAGCCAGCCTCCAAGCACTTCTTTGTAAGGGGAATTGCTATTCCCTTGTCAGGAGATGGGATGCTGCTGTAATTGAGAGAGAACAGCAGCCTGTTTCTGACCGAGGCTCTTTTCTGCCTCCCTCCCACTCACTACTTATTGTATGGGAAGGAGAAGCCCTCAAGATATGCTGGACAGACTCTTGGAAATAACCTTTTTCATCTCAAAGATCCTGCTGAATTTTAGATTAAAAAGGAAGCTTTTCTTTCAATAATGTATTTCCCCCTTGGCTCTCTGGCTATCAAGTAACTTTTCCTGAACAGAAAGCTCGAAAGATGAAGCTTCCCCAAATTCAGATTCATGAACTGAATCTCTTACCTCCCAGAAGCCTGGCTGGAGAGAGGAAAGGCAATCAGGGCATGAATTTCATATTAAGAAGAATAAATAAAGCAGAACCTCTTTTATTTCATTCCTTCTGGCTGTGCAGGTGAGCAGGGGTTATTAGCCACTGCTTAAATCAGCACACCTGGAAGGAGAGGGTCACCCAGCCCTGGCACCCCACAGACCCTGAGCAGCCACAGTCACCAACAAAGGGAGAGCTGAGCCCCTGGAATGGTGGTGTTGGGCCTGAACACAGCATTGCCACGTGGGGCCAAAGAACACAAAATAACCTGTGCAATCCTTCCCTGCAGCCCTGCCCTCTCCAGATCTTTAAATCTCTGCAGAGCATTGGCTGTAGCAATGGCCAGGCCGGGGGAGCCTGTGCCAGATCACACCGTGGTGATCTGACACCTCTGCAGTTAGAGAGGCATGGAGGGGACACAACACTGACAGCACACAGAGGACAGGGCACAGGCTCAGCCTGAGAACCCCCCAGAATCTCAGGAAATACAAAATTGCAGATTACAAAATGCTGCTCTTCACAGTCACAGTCTTAGTGAAGGAATTGCAGATTTCTTGGGGAACCCCAGGCATTGACCCCCCCTTGTGTGGTCTGAGCTGAGATCCCGGGAAAGGCAGGAGCGAGACAGTCCTTCGGGTCACCTTAGCCACGGCAAAGATCCCACCCAAAGGCACCCGGGCCCTGTGCCGAGCCAGAGCAGCTGTGTGTGTAACCTCTGCCAGGCTGAGCGTGGCAGGAGCACATCCCAACAGCCGGCGCAGCTGCTGGATCACTGCAGCCACATCCCGAAGTGTCCAAACACTGCCTGCGGCTTTGGGGGTGGGCTCTGCCGGGGGCTGCACCAGCTGCTCCGGAGGAGGGCATAGCCTGGCCGAGCTCAGCGCTCTGGGATGGCCTTCACCTGGGATTGACTCAGCTGCTGTTGATTCTGATGCTCCTGGAAATCCCATCCAGGCCGAAGCCTCGGCCCAGCTGCACGTCAGCGAGCCTTGTCAGGGTTAATGATGCCAATACTTGGCTGAACCGATTCCTGCTGCAGTTCCCCCCAGACCAATTGTTTTCCTGCCATTTGAGCTGTATAATGATCGCCTGGGAACCCCAGGGAACCCCACAACCTCTCATTTCCCTGTTAGCAGCACACAGGTAGCAGTGGCTGTGTCAGGCAGTATTTCCTCTTTTTGGGCTGAGAAATAATGGGAAACTCCTCGGGAGGTGATCCAACCTGCAATAAGGAGCACAGCAGCAGGTACACCTGGGGAGAATATTGATGGCTGAATCTCATTTCAGGGGCTGCATTCCCACAAGTGGGGCACAGATAACAGAGCTGTGATCGATAGATGGATGGGGTTGGTTTTCAGGGCACCAGCAGAGGATTCATTCCACAGCTGCAGATCCTGTTACCATGCAAACGTGCTGCTTGCTTTGTTCATACGAGCAGCACAGAAAATCAGGCACCAATCTCTGCTCTCTGCAACAGGGACAGGACCCAAGGGAATGGCTCTGTCAGGGGAGGGTTTAGGTTGGATATTAGGAAAAGATTCTTCCCCCAGAGTGTGTTTGGGCACTGCCCAGCCTCCCCAGGGAATGGTCACTGCCCCAAGGCTGCCAGAACTCCAGAAGCATTTGGACAACGCTCTCAGAGACAGGGTGGGATTGTTGGGGTGTCTGGGCAGGGCCAGGGGTTGGACTGGATGATCCTTGTGGGTCCCTTCCCACTCAAAACACTCCATGATTCTATGATATTCTATGAAATTAAACAAAGGGCTTTAATTCTTTTTGCTTTTCATCCTGCCTAACCCTAAACTGCTGAGGGCAGGCAGTCCAGACAGCAACCATGATTCATTCCTGGCACAGCCTGTTCTTGACACAACAGCAGCAGCCAACAATTTGCAACTCCATAAACGGGATGCACGATTCTAATTTATGTGTGAGCTAATGGATCGTTGCTCCTGTAATAAACTGCTTGGAGTGGGCTGGATTTATCAGCAAGCGGGTTGCCCTTTACACATTTTTATTTAATTTTGCTTTATTTCGTGAGGTGCCAAGTCAACAAATGATTAAATATGAGCAAATATTTTTCCACTGGAGTTTTATCAAGTTACCTAATCCAGTTAAGAGATGGAATATAATTGCTTCTGGAAGCAAAGCTTGTTTTCCACCAGGGTTCTCAATTTAAATAAATAAATAAATAAAGGGGGTTTCCCTTCTGAGTAAAACAGGAGGTTACGGAGCGTGTTGTGCCTGGAAAATAAATAGGAAACTTGTTGAGCTAACGGAGGCTTTGGATGGGATTTTGCACAGCTCTGTTCTCACAGTCAGTGCCCTCAGGGGGCGTTTGCTTCCCTTAGCTACTTTGGGAAGCTGTCGCTGCCGGCTGCTGCTCGGCAGCCTTCCCCTGTGGGGCACAAATCAAAGTCCCTGGTCCCCAAAGAGTCACTGGTCTCTCTCTGCCCCCTTTTCCCTTCCAAGATGCGTGGGGAACCAAGCAACCTTCCCTCCCCTGCCCTGCTCCTGCACGGCCACCGCCGGGCACGTCCCAGGTCCCGGCTCGCGGGGCTGTAACCAGGGAAGTGGCACTTTACGAGCCATCGGCTGCCCAGCGGCTCCTTCTGCCCAGCAGAAGGGCAGCAATTACGGAAGAACGTTTTAGAAAGCTCGGGGAAGGGGGCAGGAGGCTTCCAGAGGAGGGGCACGGAGCATTAGCAGGTCCGCTGGCAGCACCCGGCAGTTCATTAAACGCTCCCGGGAGCCTCAGCCGGGCGCTGTTTACGGCGTCGAGGGCAGAGGTTAAAGTGCTTCACTTGGCAGATCCGTGTGATTTAGGGCTTCAGGTTCATCAGGTCGAGCCACAAACCGTATTTGAGTTACCGTCAGTCACTATAAATATTGGAGACACGAGGGCTTGGAAAAACCTCGCTCTCCATCCTCCCTGCAGCGTTCCCAAACCGCCCGTGGCAGCATCCCTTCACCCTCTGGGCAGGATTTGGGGTGAGAAAACCTCCCTGCGGAAGGTGGCAGTGACCCAAACCTCGGGACAGAGGAGCTGGAGGCTCCCAGGAGCCTGGCCCGGTGCATCTCTTCTCAGCTGCTCCTGACAGAAAGCCCAGCCTTAGAGGGAGTCCAGCTCCACTCCGGGAGGTGCAGCTCCAGCGAGGGAGGTGTTGTGCTCGGGATCGCCTGTATCACACCTTCTCTCGTTCTGTGTGTGAATTATCCCCGTCAGCGCAGCCGAGGAGCCTCTGGCTCGCCAATGCTGCCACCTATAGCGACTGTGCAGCAGCAAAGCTCCCGGGGCTGGCCCGGAGCCACACGCAGGGCACAGTACCTGGGCAGGAGCCTCTGGAGAGGACTTCCAGGGAGCACAGAGGAGGCTCTGCCGCCCTCCCCGCCGAGACTTGAGCGCAGAGCTCGCCTGTGCCCAGCCCGCTCGGTGCCAACTCCTGCAGCACCCACACCAGAGCTCCTGCAGGAAGCCTTGGAAGTCAGAGCTCAGCCCCTACAGAGAGGGCAAAGGATAGAACAGGAAAACTCATCCAAGGAAGGAGAGGGCAGCTCTCCAGGCAGCAGATTAAAAGGGGAACGAAAGGAAGAGGAGCAGGTGTGGGTGAGGAGTTCTTAGGGATAAAAAGGCAGCATCAGCTGCTTCCCTGAGTCTTGGATTGGCTCAGGGATGAAGGGAAGGGCAGGCGCTGGCTGTCTGTGCTGCTGCCCCTTCCTCAATGCCAGTCAGGGCTCTGGGCAGGCTGGGGAAGTGCGGGTGCACACTCCAGGAAGGCTGGCTGAGGGAAGGTGCGGGGCACGGACAGCCACCTCTCTCCGTGTCTGTGCTGACAAGGAGAAAGATGGAGACAAATCTCTGAAAATGTGGATACCTGAGCAGCCCCAACTCTGCCACCCTGGCAGGGTCAGGCCAGGACTGTCGTGGATGCAGATAAAGCTGCTGATCACTATCCAGATAAATGAAATCAGAGAACCACAGGCTGGTTTGGGTTGGAAGGGCCATTAAAGCTCATCCAGTCCCACCCCCTGCCACGGGCAGGGACACCTTTCACTGTCCCAGGTTGCTCAAAGCCCCGTCCAACCTTGGATGCTTCCAGGGATGGGGCAGCCACAGCTTCTCTGGGCACCCTGTGCCAGGGCCTCACCACCCTCACAGGGAAGAATTGTGTAAATTACTGTAAATATTCAAGGAATTCTAGTTCAGCCATCCCTGCACTGGCCTCCACTGCTCCTGCTCTGCCTTTGAAGCCAAACTCTGGGTGTTTGCAGGTATGTTTCTGGTTGTACCTTTACTACCAGACACGGTGTGTTCCTCTTGGATTTCCAGCACATGCAGAGCAGCCCATAAATATTGCATCTTTTTTTGTTTTAATTTGAAGCTGTCTTGCACACTGAGCTGTCTAATCCATGGAACATCTGCTCGGAGCAGGCAGCAATCTCTTAAATGCCACTGTGCACTTAAGAAGTTCTCGGCGGCTCTGCGGGAGCCCCTGGAAGAATTTAACTGATATAAGGCACCTCCCACAGCTCGAGCTAATGATCACAATACAAACGACATTTGCATGCTATGATATTCCTTTTGTGCAGAAGGCGACCTGCGCACCGGCATCCATTCATCACTGGCAGCTTGTTTGCACTCCGGCTGAACATTATGTCCCAGCCCAGCTGATGCTGCCCATTGCCCCAGCAGGTGCCCTGGTTTCCTGCTGCCCCTCAGTGTTCTCTGCTGGCTGTTGTGGCCACTTCCATGCTTAGGGAAGACTGGGGGGGTTTAGGGACACCTGGAAAGGGGATGTTGCACAATGCCACGGCCCCCACGGCGGGGAGCGGGTGCTCTCTGGTGCCTGGTTTTGTGCTGTGGTGTGGCAGCAATGAAGGGCTGCTTTCCATTGTGGGATGCCTTTGGGCTGCTCAGAATCTATCCTGACCCTAAAGGCAGCTGCTAATCAGCCCTGGCAGGGATGAGACATCAGCACCAAAATTTGGGGAAAGGGAGAAGTGCCAGCGCTGCTCCGGAGCTTCTCGCTGCGACCCTCGGCAGCACCAGCAAATCCCTTCAGTCTGTGTCTTTCTGCCTAATATTTTTCCACTCTTAATTTACTTTATTTTAATTGATTGGGGTCTCCTGTGGTGTAGCAGCTTATTGGAAAGGAAGGCAGTAACGTACAAAAAGAAAAACCAGCCCTAATATTTACTCCCTTGCCTTGGGGATTCGCACAGCTCCCCTGCCCCAGTCCTTAATGACACAAACCAATAATGGTTCAACTACTGCAGCCCAAGGGACTCAAAATCAATGGCATGATGTTGAAATTACAGAAGATCTGTTGAAAAATGTTGTTTCCTATTGTTTGCTCGCTGCACATCCCGACAGCCCCACCAGAGCCAGTTCATGCACTGAAAGCTCCCAGCTGGCAGCAGCTTAACAGTGGCATCGATGCTGTAAAAATGCACTTTTAGGTCGGTGTCTGCCAGCAGCTTGAGCCGTGGGGAGGGGCAGAAAGGCAGGGATTGGGGCTCCTGCTTAGAACCAGGCCTAGGGGGAAAGTTTCCTTTTTCTATGTGGCTTCATTGTGTCCTTCCATGTCCTGCTGCTGCCTGACCCGTGCCCCTGCTGTGTCCCCCCGGCAGCCTGATAGCTGCCCCTCACTCTTGAGCCCCCCACAAGCCAGTACTGACTCCAGGAAGGGACTCCCTGGGGTTCACTTGCCCTGAAGAGCTGTGGCAGAGCATCCCTCGCCTCCCCATCGGTGTGAGGGAGGACTCGCTGGGAAATCTGGGCACAGCACGGCAGGAGCGGGACGGATCTGAGTGACCCAGCACCCCTTCGATCTGTCCAGCAAAGCCACAGCTGATTTTGCAGAAGAGACATGAAGACTAAACAAAGTAACAGTGCTTTAATTTTGCAAGCTCTCTGACCTCAGGGCTGGTGCGAGAGCAGAATCTTCCTTTGCCTTTTGTTAACTCAAAGAAATGAAAGAAAATACAACAGGAGTAGCTTAGAAATAGCAACGGGTTAACTCGCTCTGAGTCAGGACAGACCTTCAGAAGAGAAATACCTGAAATCCCTCTCGCCTGCCTGCCATCGCCGGGCTCAACAAAGCAGCCAACAAGACAGATTTTAATGGGACTTACATTCAGGAAGACAAAAAGAGGGCAAAATGGAGAAACTGAATTAAAAATGCTTCCAGAGCTGAGATGCCAGACAAGATAAATAGGGATCATCATTCCTCCGCTCGGGGAGGTGCTGCCACAGCGCTGCTCACCTGGTTAAGGCAGAGGTAAAATTAATGCCACCACAGGCACATTAATGCCACTCACCCCCAGCCCATTTGTCTCCTGCTGCCGGGCTCCAGGTCAGCCCCGACACCTTCCTTGTGCTGCAGGCAGCCAAGCCAGGAAGCATTTTGGTTTTTCACTCCTCAATCTGCTGCTGAATCCGCAGGGTGAATGCTGGGAGGGGCATGGTGAGGTCTCACCACCCCCAGCTGCCCCGGAGCTGGGGGAAGCCCTGTCCCGGTGCCCAAAGGCAGCACAGGAGGGGAGAGAGCAGCAGAGTGGTAGCAGTGGGGTGCACATCCATCCAGGCAGTGGACATGGGGACCTGGCCACGTGTCCACCCAGGCAGTGGACGTGGGGACCAAATTTGGCTGCCTTGTATCGGCCCACAACTGGTGCTCCCCGTGCGAGCCCCAGGCTGTGTCTCGGATACAAGCCCCCATCTCCCCCTTCCAGTGCCAGAGCTCAGGGCTGTCCCCACTGTCAGGGCTCATCAAAGGCCGAGGGGGATCCCTTCTGTCCCCTTGTCCTCCTGCAGAGTCCTCCAGGTGACATTTCAGGAGAACTGGAAGCTGTGAAATTTAAGCATCAGGAGCTCAATCCATTAGCGTCCTGACAAGCCTTTCAGAGATTTACAATGGGTTTTACCACCTGCTGAAGGTGCAGCAATGAATTTCCATCTCTAACTCATTCTTGGGCCAAGATTTACAGCTGCCATCAGCCCCGTGCTGTCACTCAGTCCCCTCCGACCAGGTGGGGAAAGGTCACTTTTTAGAGACACAAATGATGAGGCTGTGACCAAGCCACCTGCTTCCGCCCAGCCAGGCTCCACCTGCACTGAGCCTGTCCCCAGAGCAATGACCGTCACCAAGACCGTCAGCAGGGGGAAAATTAACCTCCCTGTGACCCATCAGAGACCCTCAGAGACTCAGGGGATTTGTGTCACTGCTCACCTCTTCCAGGGCCTTCTTAGCTCCATGGAGCTTTGAAGCCAAGAGGGAAGGGGATGTGAAGGAGACAGGGCTCTGCTTGCTCCCAATATTTATTGCAAATGAAACCTCCTGCAATTTGGGATCCTAAATCCCTGCCAGCTTCCCACACTCCACAATATTTTCCCAAATATTGCGATCCCAGCATGGCAGCCCTTGTCTTTGGAAGCTCTTCTGTGCCTGAGGGCTCTCTCTGCTGACACATTTCCCTGCTGTTTAGTGTAAATTCCTTCTCTTAATTTCGCTCCCTTCCTCCTTCAGATAAATCTCTCCCCATCTTTATGCCCAGGATCTGCCAGGAGGGATTTTATCCTCACTTTACACACTGCTCTTTTTTGTGGGTGCTAACAGAACATGCTTACTTGAAAAATAAACCTTTTCATAACTTACAAGAACAGCAATAGAAGGCGAGTAGGAGCTTATAAAGAGAGAAATAAAAGATTAATTTCCTCCTATTTTACACTGCAGCATTTAATATATGGCAGTGGCTGTTCCTGTTGCCTCTAGAGTTTATCAGCAGCTGTAAACAGCCCTCCACGTACACAACACAGCGACCTGCCCATACAGGGAGACAGAGCAGTTGGTAAACTCAAGGGCTGGTGAAATTATCTCTAAACAAACATAAAATCACAGCCCTTGGGAAGAGAAGGAGAGAGACAAGACAGGCACAGACACAGGAGTTTTTTCTTTGGCTTGCACCAAGCGGAGTTGCCGTGTGTGAATGCCAGCAGGAGAAATTTCAGCATAAAAATAAAATTAAAATGCACAAATTACTGGCCTCAGGGAGCTCCCCCTCAGAAAACCCAGGCTGGGATGTCCCCCCTCGCTGTGTGGTCACCCCATTTCTGCCAGGGGCTGGGAACCGCCAAGTGCTGCCTTGCCCTGGCTGCTGCGCACATTTGAGACTCATTTCCAAAGGGAACGCAGGAGCTGCACAGTTGGATATTAAATGGATATATTCATCTCTGCGGGTGGGCAGCCATCAGTGCGTAGCCTTTGTGTTACAGCAATTCCCACGTGCGGGAAACCGAAGGGATGGGGGAGAGGAGGCAGCCCGGAGGGTGCTCCCCCGGCTGCAGCAGCCTGTCCTCGCCCAGGATCCCTGCTGGGTCACCGCAGCTCCGGGGAGGAACCCTGCAGGCACCTGGGAGCCCCTGTCCCTGCAGGGCCCGCACCCTCCCAGGTGTGGTCACAGCAACGGGGACTCCGGCTTTAGGGGACACCCCAGGTCATGAACCACCTCACAAGAAGGCGGCAGCCCCTGCCTGGCCCAGACCCCCTGTGCCGTGGCTTTGCTCTCTGGCAGATTTCTCCGTACTTCCGATTTTCGTCTTCGAACCGCTCCTTTCAACCACACACCGCTGGTGCCAGCGCAGTGTCCCCGCAGCAGAGGCAGTCAGAGCTGGGACAGCTCAGCCCAGCGTGCTCCTGGACACGGGCAGGACATGACCTGGCCTCTTGGCAGAGTCCCCAGCATAGGATCTCCTTAAGCTCCCTGTCCACAGCAAAATGCCCCAGTCTGGCTGGATCTCCCTCCTCTCCCCTCATTTCTCACACTGCCCTTGGGCTTTTCCCACTGCTCTTTTGCCAGACCCTTTGCACGTGTTTGGCCTCAGATTGCTAAGGGACCTTCTCTCCCTTCCCCTCGCTCTGGCTGCACCCCAAGCAGGGGACATGCAGGGTCGGACGGGCACCGTGGGGCTCAGGCCTGCTTGGTGCCATGACCCCTTCCCATGGGATTTTGGGCTCCTTCCTCTCTAACCCCAAGCACCTCAGAGCTACCTGCAGCAGTGGGAGGTGAAAAATGCTGGGGGAAGGGAGATTTGTTCCCTGGCATCGTCCTTATAATGCACATGGGGAAATTAACTTAAAGCCTGGGTTATGAAGAGAGCTAATTAGTTAATCCATGTAAAGTGCTTTAAGACTCTGGAATGAGGGGAAAGAATAGCTAATGGGGGAGCTCAGACAGGGCTCTCCTGATGCAAAGTGAATTTCAGACAAGAAATCCTTACTGTACAGAATGGAATTAAATTCAAGGGCTTGTCTAAAAGAAAAACCTCAGAATTGATCACATCCCAGTGAATAAAGACAGTCCATCAGTTCAAGGGCATCTTACATGGATATCCATGCCCACTAATTATTCTGCTCGAAACCAGCCTTCCTGGCAGATTCCCAGAGTCGATGCATCGAGGACCTCTGTGTCAACATTAGCTTTATACCAGACGGATAATTGGTGGTAAGTACCCAGAGCTGGACTGTGCTGGACAACATAATGGCAAAAATTAAATTCTTCCAACAAAATAGCTCTTTGCAAGCGTGTTTGAGCAAACCAGGCTCAGGAGAGAGCTCCTCTGCGAGGCAGCACAATTACAGAGCAATTAGAGGGGTGAACTTCAGCAGCTCACCTGCACAACACCTATTTTCTCCTCTGCTATCGTCTGTCAAGGCTTCAAACATTTCCTTTGTTCCAGACAACAGTCACTGGCTGAGTTACCATCAGCAAGAGCACTGTGCAGCCCTACAGCCAGCAGGAATCTGGGAATGGTGTCTCAAAGCATTTGCCAAAGGCTTCTGCATACTCATTTCTGGCCGAATCCTGCCCTTTCTAGAAAAATTATTCTCCCCATGGGCTCTCCCAGGAGAAATGATTTGCACCTCTGAGCATTGGCTGTGTTGGCACCCAGGAGACGATGCTCATGTCTCCGATGGGCTCTGCAAACACCAGTGTGCCAGTGGGGAGAGCATCCAAACCGGGCAGTGCTCGTTGAGGAGTGGGGCTGGATGTCACCTGCTGGAGCAGCCCCTGTCCCCCGCCTCGGTGGCAGCTCCGGGGGTACCTGCACGTGGCAACAGGAACAGGAAACCTTTGTTCGCCTCCATGGCTGCTCGGGGCCCTGCAGCCCTGAGATAAACCATCTGCATGTTTGTTTTAACACCTTCCTTCCCTCCCGCTGGCTCTCATGTGAGCGGACTCTGGGTGCTGGTAACCAACAGGGAATGGCTGAGCTGCATCAGGGGAGGTTTACGACAGATATTAGGAAAAGGTTCTTCATCCGGAGGGTGAACAGACTCCCCAGGAAAATGGTCAAGGAGCATTTGGACAACACTCTCAGGGACACAGTGGGATTGCTGGGGTGTCCTGTCCAGGGCCAGGAGTTGGGTGCAATGATCCTCGTGTGTCCCTTCCAGCCTGGGATTTGCCATGATTCTATGATTCTAAGATGCCATTGCTGTGGCCAGGGAAGCCTGACACCATTCCCATTCTCCCTCCCAACCTGCACCGTGGCTTGAGTGATCCTTGAGGTGCTGGGACATGGGGATCCGTCTCTGGAGGTGTCCAAGGAGTGGCTGGATGTGGCACTCAGTGCTCTGAGGTGGGTGACAAGGTGGAGATCGGACTCAATGATCTCACAGATTTCTTCCAACCTAAATGATTCTGTTACCCCAGGATGCTGGAATTTGGAGACCCCTCAGGATTCTGGGATGTGGGGAACAGCCAGACCCTCCACCCTGGGGTTCTCTTGCTGTCAACAGCCACTTGGCCGTAAGGAAAGGCCGAGCTGTACCAAGCTGCGCAGAGCTGTACCGAGCTCCCCCTCACCCTGAGTGGCACCAGAGGGAAGCAGAGGTGACAGTGATGCAGACGGCTTGAATGAGTCCGGCTGCTCTGTCTAGCGAACGGCACAAATTGGATTATGTTGTGAAGTTTCCAATGAGGACAGCTCTGCCGTTTGAGTGGCATTTCCATATTCTGTTGAGCAACCCACATGCCCATAAAATCTGATAAGTTTTCTCGGTCATCACTTTGTGTATTTTTATGAGTCTATTAAAATGTGATTTACATTTTTCCAATTCCCCCCCTCCCCCTTTTCCCTTCAATATGCCCAAGGGATGGGTGAATTAGATTGGAGGGAGCCCAGGACCATATGGCCAATTGGATTAGGCTCTCCTAAGTGCTCAGCAGAAAGTAATAGGGCTTTTAAACCTGGATCCCAAATTCTGGATGCCGGTCTTGTCTGAATTGCCAAAGAGCTCTGTTTTATAAGGCTCTTGTGGAGTGCTGGAGCCAGCGGCGTGGTGACAAGGATGCCCAAGGTCTGTCCTGGCAGCTGACCGGTGGCAAGGACATCAGGGGTAGTGCTGGGGCAGCACTTGAGGCACATCCACCCCCTTCCTCACACTCTGAAATTAATCACCAGTTAATTATTGTTCAAAGCGAGTATTTTTAGTCAGAACAACACTTTCTGTTTGAGTCAACAGAAGCGTGAGTTGTGCTTCCTGTGTTTCTGCTTGCTCAGGGCAAACGCTGCGACGTCCCTGGGACAAGACCACAAAGGAGATGCTTGTGCTGCTGGATGGAAATTTCCTTTCAAATTTGAGAGAATATTTGTAGGAATTCCTTTCTCTGCTGTTTGCTCGGTTCTGCTAACAACAGGCTGCCAGCCGGGTTCAAGGACAGACAAGCAATGGGCTCTGAGCAGCCGCTGTAATTCTCTTTGCTCTGAAGAGACAGAGGGAGATTAATAGAAAAAGCAGCAGCAGGAGGATTTGTCAAGAAAAATAATCATTTTCAGGCCAAGGAGGCTTTGCTAGCTATCTTGATAGTGAGCAAATGGCAGGAGCAAAAGGACTCCTGAGCCTGCCCCTAGTTACTGAAAGAAGAAAATTAAGGCAATTGCAGTTGAATAGAAAACTAACATTTGGCTTTTTGCCCCCTTCAGCTGCTCTCCTTGTCCCCGAGACCCTCCCAGCACCCTGCCCAGGGCCAGAAACCATTTTCCAGCCCATGTTCTCATCCACAGGGCAGCTTTTGCTCCGAGTGTCACCGAGCAGCTCTGAGGCACCGCAGGCAGCTCCTGCCACCTACAGAGAGAGTCTGGCGGGAGCAGGGACAGCGGGGACCAGGGGGGCACAGAGGGGACCAGGCAGGGACAGTGGGCACAACGGAGGGGCAAGAGACGAGAGGGACAAGGGAGGGACACCAGGGACCACTTAGGGACAGAGGGGACTGGGGGGAACAGGAGGGCCCAGGGGGAGGAGAGGGGGGACCAGGCAGGGACAGCAGGAAGCAAGGGAGGGACAGAGGGCTCAGAGGGGGACACTGGGGACCAGGGAGGGGCAGGAGGATCCGTGAGGGGCAGCGTTGGCCAGTGCTCGCAGTGCACGTAGGGATGGCAGGGGATGATGAGAGCAGGGGTGGTGTTTCAGCCCTGAGGTGACACCTTCCAGCCCCAAATATTGGCTGGAGCATCCGGGAGCCCCTGGGCGTTATCCCCTGGGGCTTCAGGTGGGACATGGCTCAGCAGGTGCCCCTGCAAAGGGGCAGCCAAGGGGGAAAGGCACAGTGGAGCTTTTCCTGTCCTATTCCCCTTCTCTCCGTAGACAAGGGACCAATTTACACAGATTAACAGCCAAAAATAATCCAGGTTCACTTTCTACCTCCAGTGGCTGAACATGCGGCTGCAGTTTGTTTGTTTTCATTCTCCAACAGCCCCTGTATCCCCTGACGCTTTTCTGCTTGTAAATAGTCGAGTATCACATTCCCCCTGTGGAAACTGTGGAAACCAGGGTCGACAAAAACCTGAAATCCACCTTTTTTTCCCCCCTCTTTTTGCAGCTGTGCTGCAATTTCAATTACCATATGCCTTGTTTTGCCCCCGGGGAATGGTGGTGAGATGAGGAATAGGGGAAGTGTGGCAGGTAATGAAAGACACGTCCTCATTTCTGCTCCAGCAGATAGTGCAAGTGCCCATTAAATGCTGAAATTAATTGTTTAAATTGTTCTGAGCAGCATTTACGGCGATCTCCTTGTCGGTGCAGCTGGGCATTGGCTTTCAAAAGCTTTCCCTGCGCTATCTGCAGCCGAACGTTCCAGCGGCGACTGTCTCACCACAAACTAATTTGTTCAACACACATTTATTGCACAACACTTACAAAAATACGTGGCAAAAATACAGATTTTTTCCCCCCTCTTGCTTTCATGCTGTTCCAGGGACAAAAGGCTGCAGCGCTCGGTGGCACCCCCAAGGGTGGCACTTTGTGATATGGTTTCCTGGGCACGGGGGCGCTTGGTTGAGGGTTGGATTTGATGATCTTGAAGGGCTTTTCCAGCCTTAATGATACTGTGATTCCATGGGTGGAGCATTCCAAGGCACCTGCCTCACGCTGCTCCCACCGACAGCCAGACCAGCTGCATCTGGAAAACCACGAGAAATCCCTCTGGAGCCGTCTGAGGGCACGGCCAGTGCCTGTAGAGGGCACAGGGAGCCCTGAGAGCCGGGAGGATGAGCGAGGAGGGAAGAGCTCCCGGTGCCTCCAGCCCGCCCCGTGCCCCCCAGCGCTGCTCAGCCGAGCTCCCCTCCATCCTGCTCAGGCTGCAGGGGGAAACACCCGAGCTGCAAGCGGGATAAAGTCCCTGCTCCAGCCCATTTCCGAGGCTGGGTAATTAGATGAACCTTTGGCTGGATGCTGGAAGATGAAATAGTCCCTGGCTGGGACTGCTGCTCCCAGAGGCTGCTCCCACCAGAGACCTGTCCCCTGGGTCTGGGGCCATCATGACCCAATCTCCAGAGCCAGGGGCAGGCACTGGAATCTCCACAGGCAGGAAAATGTCCTGTCAGGGCAAGGGACAGCTCGAGGTCGAGCCCTGCAAATACCGAGGGAAGCAACAGCTGTCAAGTGATATAAAACTCCAGCATCCAATAATTCCTCCTGCTTTTCCAAAGCCTCAGTGCCTGGGTGCCAGCAGGGCTGGCAGGGACTGTTCTGGGGACCAGCCCAGGGCGGGTTTAACAGACACGTGGATGTGGCAGCTGGGGACATGGGCTCGTGGTTGGTGGGCAGTGCTGAGGGAGTGCTTGGACTCGATGATTTTAATGGTCTTTCCCCTTGATGATTCCGTGATTTATCCTGTCAGACGAAGCCTCCCACCCAGGAGGGGCTGTGCAGCCCCTCCCTCATCCCGGTGAGTTTCAGGAGCTGGTTACCCACGGTGCCAACGCCGTCGTCTCAGGGCTGATACAAGGAATCACTTCTGTGCCTGTGAATATTGCATGGCTGCTTAGAAATTAAAATGAATTTTGAGTTGTGTAGCATTTATCTGGACTCCTAATTTATATTTGAACAGGAGAGGAACTATTTTCTGTCTTGAAATCTAAGCTTAATTTTTATCTTTATTATCTTAAGAACTTAGTGAATAATTAATTCTTTTTCTTGCAAGTTTTTTTTTAGATTTGAAGCAAAATTAATTCAACCAAAGCCCTGGCTTTGTTGTCATAGATTTTGCAGGAGGCTGTGGAGGTCCCAGAGCAGCTGAGGGTCCTCCTGGGGCCACAAAATGAGGAGATTTGGGGATAAAGAGCCTCTTCCTCCAATCAGAAGAGCCAGGGGAGCAGGGCTGGGATGGAAACCATGACAAGAACTGAGACAGATAGAGACCAGGACAGAAGGGAAATGGGTCTCAGAGAGTGGGTTGGGCACGTGGTTTCTCAGATCTGGCCCCTCTTCAAGGATGGATACTTGTTTCTGATGAGATTTTTATTACTTTTTGTCATTGCAAAACTTTATTTATCTTTAATTAGAGATGAAAATCAGGTATAAACTATCCTGGAGCAAATGAGGATGTGGAAAACACCAACCCTGGGATGAACCAGGGGCTGAGCAGCCCCCACACTGGGGACCCCCCATCTGGGGCACCGCATTAAAAGGGGCAATAATTTATTTTCACAGACGAAAAGTCATCACAAGTGAGAGTCCCTCACACCCTCAAAGAAAGGGCAGGGGGAGCTTTGTCCTGCCTGTTCCCTGCACAAATGGCCCTTGGAGCCCCCACAGCCCCCCCGGGCACTCGTGGCACAGCCAATTCCCATTTACAACCTGATTTTTGCTGACAGCTTAAGGTGTGAATTCACAGAAATTAATTCCAAACTTCCTGAATGTGGGTTTTATTATTAGTGGGAGGAAGAGCCTGTTCTCCTGGCAGCATCTCTTTGTGTAGAGAAATTAATAAACTCGGTATAAATGCTCCGTTTGCATCAGCTCCAGGCTGTCAGCGCTGGCAGCAGGGACTCAGTGCTGGTTGGGTGTGAGTGCGTCCAACACCTTCACTCTCCACGTTTAACCCTTTCTGTGTCCTGTGCTGTCTCAGTATCAATTTCTTCTAATCAATTTCTTGTTTCCAGGTTGTTTTCCAGCGTTTCTTGTTCTCTCCAAGCCAAATACATTCACCTGCTGTTTTCAGCAGCCCGGGCCTGACTCTGGCCCCAGCCCATGGAGCCCCCGAGCTCCCTGTCCCTCTCCTGGTCCCACCTGGCTGTGGGTGCTCTGAGGGGCATTTGCAGCCAATGAAGGGGAACTGAGGGAGCCCTTGGGGAGCTTCATCTTGCACAGACATTATTATTGAAGGGGTTTCATTTGCACTGGCAGGAGCTGGGACCCTGCTGTGATTGGCATCTTAATCAATCAAAATACTCAGCTGATGGCTCACCCTCCTCCTGCAGAGCCCTATTTCACTCCCACCTGGATGTATTTATGAAGAAATGCTTGCATTTTGATAAGATTATTGTTTCTATCCAGCTGATGGTTTTGCTCCTGTGAAGCACAGGCCAAAATGCCACCACCAGCACTGCCCTCTCCCTTGGGTTTACTCCCAGTGGTGCAGGTTTTTGTGGATGTTTGCATGTGTCAGAGCTTGAGGAGGAGAACCCTGGATTCTCCTGCATTTAGGATGAGCTAATACACAGGTCAGACAAGTGCCAGGGAAGAGGCTTCATTACTGGGGCAAAACTGCTCAAACGGGGAAATTTTCAGCAGTATTACACTGTGTAGTTAATTTTCAGCAGTATTACACGGTGTAGTTAATTTTCAGCAGTATTGTGCTGTGTACTTGACCTTCCTGACCTTAAATGATTGCATCTTAAAACAGTCTTAAAGGAGCTAGTTAAGGGAGGGAGTACAGCTGGCCATATTTCAGCATTGATTTTCTGCCAGCTCGCTGTACTTTCGGTAACACGAACTCCACAGATCCCTCACTGAGCTCCCCTCTCTGGAACGGGACTGCCCCCAGTGCGGGGGGACAGAGGGACAGGATGGGATGGGCACTTCGTGTTTCACCTGCCCCACACCTCTCAGGAGTGAGACCCTCCCAGATGATGCTTAAGCCCGGGAGAAGGGTTATGTGTAAACAGAAAGAATTTCCAAGTTTTTCTAAGAGCTTCGGAATGTTTTGAAACAACTTTCTCTCTTAATTCAAAAGTCTGTGTGAATAACCCAAAATGAGATCAGTATGGAAGGGCTGGAAGATCATCTAACAAAGAGCAGCAGTTCCTTCCCATTCAACTCAATTATCCCTGGCTCAGTCTTGGGGAAACAGCCCGATTGCTTTCCTGCCAGCTCCTGGCTGCCGAGTTAATAACATCGCACGCTGCGTGTGATGGACCAGAGGATTTTGCAGAGAATGCAAAAGAATTTCCCTGGAAGGGGCTGGGAGGGGTGCAGGGGCCGGGGGCGCGTCGGGAGGTGCCTCACGCCGTTGAATGTCACCCTGTCCTTGCTCCGGCTGAGTGTCACCCTGGCCTCGCTCCTCCTTTCGGGGCTCCGCGGGGCTCCAGCACTGACAGACCCCGCACTGGGGCTGCGCTGGCCCCGGGCTGTGCCGGGCGGGCCCCGGGCTGGGCAAGGCGGGGCACGCCGGGCACATCTCCTTTGCTCATCCGCAGCGGAGCCGGGCCGGGCGATGAGCAGCAGCACGCGGCAATCGTGCTCCCTGGCTGCCGCGCCGAGCCCTGCAGCTGCCGGCGCTCGGGAACTCGGGCTCGCACCCGCGGCAGCACAGGGGCAGCTGCGAGGGGCTGCCCATTTCGGCTTTGGAGAGCGTGGACCAGTCCAGGGGCATCACTGGAACTGGATGCTATGGGGGCTGAGGAGGCTGGCGATGGGCACAGCCGGACAGGAGGATGGATGGAGGAGAGCTCCTCGGGCAGGACACAAGGAGTGATGGCCCAGGCAGGAGCTGTGTGTCGTGGGGGACACGGGCAGAGCGGTCCCGCACACCTGCTCTGGGCGATCCCAGGCAGCCAGAGCCTCGGGCAGTGAGCGGCAGAGGTGCCCCGACGGTGATGTTCGAGGTTCGGCTGTCACCGCCGGGCCGTCCCAGCCCTTTGGCACCGCTGCCGTGGCACCGCGGCTTCGCTGGAGATGCTGACCTCGGCTCTTTTATTTGCAGTACCAGGCTGTGAGCGTTCCGCGGGACAGGCTGCACCATTCCCTTCAGCGCCGCGTGCCTCCAGTGCCGGGTCACATCAGCCAGACCCACGGACGTGTTCCCTCTCAAAACCAGGCAGGAACTGGGATTTTAGCAAAGGACGTTGAATAAATAAACAGATAAACTCAAGTAAAGTAAATAAAGGTAAAGAAAAAAAAAACAGAGAATGCAAACAAACTGTTAAATGAACACAAACTGTGAATTTCCAGGGGCAGAGTGTTTCCAGCCCTGCTGGGAAGGGGCAGCCCAAGCCCAGTGCCCCTCACAGGCTCCCAGGCCCCAAGGCAAGGGATGGTAAATTAGGGAGGTGTCAAGGATCCTGTCAGTTCAGCTGCCAACCTGAAAAACCTGGTTGTTGCAGGTGGTTTGAAACCCATTTTTCAAGCAATATTAATTTCAGTTTAACCTGTGCCTATTCCTCTGCCCTCAGGAGTGCCACAAGCAGAAGCCTACTTGAGGGTGATGGAAGTGTCCGTGCTCCCCGTGCTCTGCTGTCCGCCCCCCTGGGACTCCCCAGGCCCAGCCTAACGGGAGGGGATGGGTCAAGCCTTAACTTCTCAGTACAGTGAATAAATGCCGTGTGCTTTTACCACCCCTGGTCCATTCTGACTCCACCCTCACACCTGAAACCTGCCCTGGCTCGCCTGCCAACGGCATTTTGCAACATGGATCAGTCCTGTCTCCTGCTGTAAAACCCAGCACGGCAGCGAGAATGATGCAGGGTAGCACACGGGCTCGGCAGCTGGCCCCGGCCCCAGCGGCACAGGGAACCCCCTCTCTGCAGGGAACCCCTTCACTGTGAGAATGGGACTCCCTGGCCGCTGCCACACTGACAGGAGCCCACCACAAACCCAATGCTGTAATCCCTCCTTAATCACCTCGGCAATGAGAGGATTAACCAGGGATCTGCCATGGCCATGCGCCATGGCTGAGCCTCAGAAATCCCGACGGGAATTCCCGTGCCTCCCGCATCTCCCTCTCGCCAAGGGATTATGCTCGTCCTCCTCTCCCACACACGGATGCTCCTCCGGTCCCTGCTGTGCTCCAGCCCCAGGCTGTGCAAAGCCCAAGCCCTTGTTAATGAGCAGCCCCCCATTTTCCAGCCCTCACCGAGACCCATGGGGAGGTGATGGATGGGGCAGCACCCGTGGGCAGGACACCTTTGCTCAGCACTTCTGCAGGACACCTGCAAAGGTGTGGGGGCTCCAAAATCTGAAGCCGTGGACTATCCCCAAACTACCCCTTCCTGCTACAAACTAGCACCCCTCAGGTGCAGCCCCCCGGCCCCTGGTCCCCAGCGGGATGTCCCTGGGATGCATCCCCAGCCGGTGCCCAGGGGCTCCCTCAGGGACCCAGGCGTGGTCACGCTGCTTCCAGCATCCCTATTCTCCGTCTGTCTGTTCCTCCCCCTCCGCCTCGGGCCTGCAGTGGCACAGCATCCCCTCACAGCCCCAGCTCTGCCTCCAGCTCCCCGCACCCAGCACAGACATTACTTTTAGTGATGTGCAAATAGGCTTAGGGCACGGCGATCAATCAGGGGCTCAACCCCTCGGTGAGGGGACCCGGTGGCTCTTTGTTCGGGGGCAGCAGCTGCGGAGGAGGGAGGGAAGGCTGCAGCCTGGCCGGGCTCTGCCCGCGCTCCAGACACGCAGGAATTGATTTGGGATTGTTTCTGTGCAGCAGGCGATCCAACAATCAGATATATTTCTCTTGCAGGTCTGAGTGCAAAGCTCTATTATTCATACTCTGGCTTTAAGTTATAGCCAGTGTCGTGTCAAATGTACCAATTCCAGCAGCTTTAATGGAGTTGGCCTCTGCACCCCTCGCCAAGTGGCAGCTGATATTTTCTGCCCACATCAGTTGTATCTACAAGGGAAAAATATCGAATGCTCCCTGCAGCTCTTGTTCCAGTGCGTGTGAAGGGGAGGTTTCCTGGCCATGGTGACGCCACATGTGCCGCATGTACCGGCGTGCACGTGGCTGGGCACGTGTGGTTCCTGGCACGGCCAAAGCCTGGCACTGCCACGCGGCTGCACTCCAGGGCCAGGGGCACCACGGCCACCTTGCACATTGTAACCAGCTGGGCTTTGCTCCACCGGCGGCACCCAGGGATCTGAGGTGGCCAGGGAGGAGAAGAGCCCAGCTCCGTGTGTTCACAGCTTTCCTGGCCCTTTGGCCACCACTTTGCCAGCCAATGGCCAGTGCAACCTGCCATGTTCGTGTTGGTGCGACAAGAAGCAGGACCTCACTGGGAGCGTGGGCAGGAACCACCCACAGCAGGATGCAGGATGCTCACTGCAAGCCCTCACTAACTCATCAATCTCTCTCACCTGTGTAGGGTGCTGCAGCTCACACCAGTGAAATACCTGAATGGATGGGAGGAAGAAAGATTTAAATCCTGCCACTAATAGGTTCAAGGTTTCCCCCAAGCTGCTCTTGCTGCCTTCTCCTCCTCCTGCCCCAGCCATGGGGAGGCTGCAGTGCCAGTGAGTGTTGTGTGCTGGGCATGGGGATGTGGAGAGGAAATGCTTCCTGCAGGTGAAAACAGCTTCCAGAGAGGCAGTGGAGCAGGGCTGCCCCTTGGGATGAGGGCAGGAGGGTGGGCTGTGCCCAGGGTGCAGTGGGAGGCCCTCACTGTGCCAAAGCGTCTTCCCTTCTGCACACCCCTTCCTGACCTCAGTGTTTGGGAATGCTCCAGCCAGGCACTGAGCAACAGCTCCAGCACTATGAGGGGCTCAAAGGGCTCAGGGAATGTTCCCACATTTTGATTGTTCCCAAATGCAGACGTTTGATTAATGTCCTGCTGCCACTCAGAGCTCAGCCTTTGGTCCATTATTGAATCAAATGTTTTAAAACAAGCTTCGATACCTTCTCCCGGCTGCCCCCATCACCATGGCACCCGTAAACAACTGGCAATCTGCCCACCTCCTAATTTTAGTAACTAATTACCTCTCGTTACCTTGCATCAGGCCAGTAGCCAGCATGTCCCTACGTGATTAATACAGTTCACACGGCACCGTGGAGCTGCATCCTTCATCCACCACCGGAGTTATCCTGTTTGCCCTCTTGTTCTTTACCTCAACAAAGCAGTGAGAAAGGCAGGAAATACAAGGAAACAGTGTTTGCTGTTGGATGAGCAGCTGGGAAGGCAAAGGGGAGATAGAGCTGGGCCAGGATCTTCTGGAGGCAGGAGAAGTGGCTTTGAGGAATTTGTAATCAAGATTTAATATAGAAGCCTCTAATGGGCTTGTAAATCCTCTGCCCCTCTGCGTGACCAGTGCAGCCTGTGGCATGCTGACACGCTGCAGAAGGGATTTTAAACCTAAAGGTCTTGAACCACAACAAGACAGAAGGAGGAATTTCTCTTAAATTGCTTTCCGCTGTTTTTTTCCCCCCGCAGCTTCTCCCATGACACCGGGAAGGACCCACTTCCACCACATCCCATCCCTCAGCCATCGGCTCCTGCACGTGGCTGGTCACGGGACTGTGTGCTGAGCCAATAAATAAAATTGTGGTGGCTTCATCAATATCAATTTTGATGATACTCAAAAGAGCCTGACCAGAGGCACCAACCCTGCTCTCAAAATTAAAACAGACCATTTTCTTACCCCTGAAATTGTCCTATTCCATCAGCCCACGGCAGGAGAATCGCTCAGTCACCTTGGGATAATGAGTGTGTTGGGAAGCTGGGTGGGCTTGGTAGGAGGAAGCAGTGGGTGAGTGGTCTGGGGCAGGTGGGCAGCTGAGGGGGGCAGGAAAGCAGGTTTGGGGTGTTTGGGGCTCAAACCTGCCGAGGGCTCCGTCCCATCCTCACCCCGGCTCCTCCCAGCAGCAAGGGCAGGCAAGCACTTGCAATAATGAGGTATTCAGCACTGACACCTTTTAATTCCCCAAATGATTAACTTGCAGCAGATTAGAGCTGGGATGGCTATTTAATTAACAGACACGTCAAGCTTGCTTATGAGTCATTAAAAAACCCACCCTAATGATTGACTTGTTAATATGGAAGAAATCAATTAGAATTTTTTTTATTCCTCCTCTGAAGTTTTTAGATCCAGCCAAAAGAATGGAGGAAGAAAGGGTGCTGGGATTCAGCAGAGCTTTATTCTTTACAGAGGAGGTTGCAGGAACAGCTCGAGGCAGAGATTTGGGGGGGTTTTGGGAGGCAGAGACTGAGCCCTGTCCCAGGATGCAGAGGAGCATGCGAGCAACCCCTTGACACCAGGCTGGTTGTGTGGAAAGCTGCCCTGGCCTCCCTCAGTCCCCTCATTCTCTCATCCAGGGCCAAGTTCCAGGTGTTCCACTGCCCCTTCCCAAAGCCCTTTACCCTGAACTGCCTGAGTCTCACTGTGGCTTTCCCAGAGAGCCTGGAAGTGTGGATAGGAATGGCTGAGATGAGGGATACAGGGTGTCTTGCCTTGGGGCTGGAGCAACTCCTCAGCTTAAAGCTGGGGGTGACTGTGGTGCTGCTGGGGGAGGTGAGTTATTGCTGCCAGTGGGGTCTGATGGCAGCAGGGTTATGGATCCTGCAGGTGCTGAGTTAATGATGCATCCAGGGAAAATGCAGGAAAGGCTGGACCTGAGCAGGAGTTGTCTGCTCAGGGAACAGCTGGTGAAGTTCAAGGGCAAAGAGGATTTGGCAGGATTTGGGAGCTGCAGCCAGTGTAGCCCAGAGAGCCCCGAGCTCAGCGGGGTCAGGGCCAGGGAGATCTAAAGATCTTCCGTGCCCCACGTCGGTGTCAGGACACGGGAGAGTGGGCTCGACCCTCCTGCTCCCTGGGGAAAGCCCACGAGGGGTTAAATGCCTTTCTTACACACAATTATGAATTGCTGTCTTCGGAGTCTGACTTAATGCACAGAAATTCTGATTGCTCAAGTCGTAGATTGCCTCTTGACATTAATTACTATGTAAATCCAGCAGATTAACATTGTCAGATGATGAGTGGCAAGTCTCACTCGCAGTCGGTCTCCCAGGAGCGCCGCGGTTGCAGGAGTTGCCATAGCGATTTTTTCCTCTTGGAAAAAACCGGCTAATAGAATAAACTCAAAACAAGCCAGCGCATCCTTGTGCTCCCACCAGGCGCTGCTGCTCTCCCTGCTGGTCCCAGGGCCTCAGTTGGACCCTGCTGGGGCAGGAGTTGAAGTTGCATTTTGACCCATCAGTGGGTTTAATGCTCTTCAAGTGCCTGTCTGGCTCCTCTTAGTGCCTCCTGCGTAAACGGCTGTGATGGGGGGCTCACCCCCACTCCACAGGAGCTGCCTGGCTCCTGCTCCCTTGGCTTTGGTCATTCTGTGCCCCCCTCGCACTGCTGGGCACCATCCCGGCAGGCAATATGATGCTTTTCGGGGAACAGAAAGCCCCTCTGGGTCTGCTTGGGGAGGAGATTTGATGTTGTTATCCCGGTCTCTGAAGCCAAACACTGAAAAGAAAAGGAAAAAAACCTTCGTTTTTCACTCAAGATTAAAGATGCATGAGCAGAAGGAGAAGGGCTGCTCACTAAGGAGTCAGGGGCTTTGAAGGTGAGCTGAAAGCTCACTACATAAATTGATAAACTGCCTCAGATCTCTGGTCAGGAGAGCACAGGCAGTCGGCTTCAAACCTCACTGTGTCTGGGGGTGTTTGGACTGGCCCCCAGCCCTGTGCCCTGGTTCATGTCAGCCCTGGCACTGCCAGGTGGATGCTGTACCCCAAGACGCTGCTGGGGCTGCATCTGCTCTGGTCTAAGATGTCCTTGCCAGGGCCCTGCCGTGCCCTCTTGCAGATCACCTAGGTCCCAGGGACTGAAACTGGGGTCCCCCAGTGCCCCCCAGACCTCCCTAAATCCCACTCCTCCCCCAGCACTGAGGCCTGAGAGCAGCCTCCACTCTCCAGGGACAGACCGAGGGTCCGGGTGGGCACTGCTGCAGCCGTCACCTCTGTGTGCCCTGAGGGAAGTTGCACGACAGAGGTTGTTTATTGCCTTTGAAGGGCGAGAATATGTTTCTCATCCATGTCGTACTTCTAAAAATACCAGACGTGTTGCCCCGACTCTCCTCTCGTGCGCTAATGACAGCTGAGGAGCGACGTCTGTATCATAATGGATGAGAAACAAGTGCCTCTGTACCCGGGAGAAGGCTGATTATTTTACTGGCAAGATACATTAAAAAATGCCTTGTGACACAAAGTAACATTAATGTCAGCAAGCGGCAGCGCGGCGCCTCCGGGGAGCCCCGCTCCTGTCACCCTGATTAAATTAGCGCGTTCCCCGCATCCAGCCGGCCATCAATATTCATGTCGGGGTGTGCCCGAGCCAGGGCTGCTACTGCCTGATGGCCCGGAGGAGATGAAGCAGCCTCAGCCACGGGGCACGGGAGCGGATCCGGGGGCGGTTGCCCTCCAGGCGGTGCTGGAGCATCCCCTCCCCAGCCCCAGGCCTGAAGAGGGGCGGGGACGTTGCCAGACCTGCGCCCTGGAGTGATGCTCCATACGGAATTCTTGCTTGGTCCATGGGATCTTCCCTCAACAAAAGACAATTTTCAGGGTGGAATGAAAACACGCCAGACCCCCTGTGTTCGGCTCGGTGTTTGTCACTTCCAGAAGCCCCAGCCCATGGGAATTCATAGGGGCTCCTGGCTGGAATGCCCATGCCTGGAGCTGCTGCCCCAACCTCCTGCCTCTCCTCAGAAGGTAATTATGGTGGGATCTGCAAAATTCATGGCTATAAATGTCTCCAAGCGAGGAAGGTGCTGTAACTCGTGAAGAATCAAATGCCGAAATGCCACTGAGAAAAGGCCGGAAAGAGCTTTAATTGCCCCAATGAATCAGTGTCATCCCAGGCTTCCGAGACGTCACCACTGCACCCGCTGCACATCAGCCCTGTTGGCAGCCTGGGCTGGGGGCGTATTTCCAAAAGTGCTGCCAAACAGGCGGTTGGGGATCCTCCTCCCAGCTCCCACCTCTGTGAGTGCAGCCCTAGTCCTGTGCAGGGCCAGCCCTGGCTCCCCGGTTTGCCTCACAACTTCTCCTGCACCCAAGAGCAGGATCTCCAGATCTCCAGGAAGGAAAACGCAGGAGGAACGGGCCTGGGGAGCCGCAGGTGCACCACCAGCATTGCCGGCTGTAGGGCGCAGCTAATGTGGGATAGATATTCCATAACTGTGCTGCTGCTGCACAGGGTGGTAACGAGTGAGAACAGGCTCAGGGTGGTTTCACGAGCTGTGCAGGGGCTGCTCTGAGCTGAGCTCTCTGAAAGGTGCCAACCTGCTGGGTGAGGGAGCCTGGACTCACTTCGTTTGCATGGGAGCTGACACCCACCTGAAGCATTGCCCGTAGAACCCCAGACTGGTTTGGGTTGGAAGGGACCTTACAGACCATCCCATTCCACCCTCCGCCATGGGCAGGGACACCTTCCACTATCCCAGGTTGCTCCAAGCCCCACCCAACCTGGCCTTGGGTGATGGGGCAGCCACAGCTTCTCTGGGCAACCCGTGCCAGGGCCTCCCCACCCTCACAGGGAAGAATTTTTTCTCAATATCTAGTCTAAACCTATTCTCCTTCAGTTTAAAGCCATGTTTTAAGCTGGTGAGCCCAGCTCCATCCTCAGTTCAGGGCCAGCTTGCCAAGGGATCCAAGCTCAGCAGCTGGTACTGGTAGGTGCTGGCACTGGTCCTGCTGCCATTGCCCACAGTGTGGGGTCCTGTGGGCTCCCAGAGCCCAGCGGTCAGTGTAGTTAACAACCTTTTTAAAATTTAGCTCCCTGGGAACTTGTTATTCCAGGATTTCAGCCATTAAGGGCTTGTTAATATTTATGAAATAATTAATAGATGCACCTCTGTTCTTTAATAACTCATGTAAAGTTGTGCAGGGGAAGGCGGTACCAGGCGTTCTGCTCAGAGCAGCTCAGAGCAGGAGGAGCCCTTAATTATGCATTAAACACACACAGATTTATTACACAAAGTTATGAAAAAATAAAAGCATTTAATTTAAGAAATAATGAGGCAAGTTCTGCTACCTGGAGAGCTGTGTTAACGAGGCAACTAGCTGTGGAGCTCTGCTCCAAGGAAAAACATTTACAGGGGGCCTGGCCCTGTTGTGGTGAGGTCTTTCTTCACGTGGGAGATTCGGTGCTCACCAGGATGGGTGTTGGGAAGGGCAGGCAGGGCCACCCCAGTGCCAGCCGTGCACACACACACACACATGATGTTTTTTGGGAGCTTTCCCACTGCCAGCCCCTCTCCACGAGCACAAGATGCTCCTTTGCTCCAGGGACCCCCATGCAGCTGCCCCCCACGTGGGCTGAGGGTCTCTGGAGTGGCACTGGAGGCCCCGGTGGCAGCCTACGCACAGATTGCTACCCAAACAATGATCTATATTTTCAATTTTCCAAAAGATTATGTTTTCATCTTAAAAGATGTTGTCTCCTGCTTTTTGACCTGAATAAAGTGAAAGATAATAGAATCCAGATGAAATATATATCTACATTAATCTTACACAGCCTCGCGCCGCTTCCAGGTGCTGCAGCAGGAGTGGATCCAGTTGCAATCAGATGCCCACCTGGGTCTGAGTGATTCCCACTCTGATTTATCAGGATTAAGTGCTGCTGTGAGATGCAGCTGGTCCCGGTGCAGGGAGCACAGCTTCCCTCAGGGAGGGTGGTGGAAAAGCCCAAGGGTGCATTTTCCCCGAGACACATCCATGGCAGGGGAGGTGTGTGACCCTGTCACCTCCAGATGTCAGAAGGTGACAGTGGGATTGTCATGGAAGCTCTGCTCCAGGCTGGCCCACACAGCTGCTGCTGGCTGGGCAGAACGGTGCTGTGCCCAGCAGAATGGTGCTGTGCCTAGCAGGGTGATGCTGTGCCCAGCAGGATGATGGTGTGCTGAGCAGGATTATTTTCTGCCCAGTGGGATGATGTGGGGCTGGGTAGGATTATGCTGTGCTGAGCAGGATGATGCTGTGCCTAGCAGGGTGTTGCTGTGCCCAGCAGGGTTATGCCATCTCAGCATTTGGATGGGCACTTTCACCCGGATTTTGGCAGCACAGGCAGCTGCCAGGAGCTCTCAGAGGCGGCCCCCGTTGGGTTGGCCGTGAGCTGCCACCCCGGCCAGCAGAGAGAATTCACTTTGCTTTGTACCTCCTCGGGTTCCTCCTGCAATTTTCATTTCAAAGCCTCTCCTGTCCTACCTGTGTCCCCCGACAGGCCTTGTGCAGCCGCAGGAGCTCGAGGCCAAGGTGAGGGGCACTCACAGCCCTCGCAGGCACCAATCCGTGCCAAGGACAGGTTGGATCCCAGAGCAAGGCATGGTGGGGGCTCCAGCTGTAGCAGGAGGGTACTGGGGGAAGGAGAGGGAGAAATTGGATTCAGAGGCAGCAAACGCAGCTCCCCAGAATGGATGTACATTTTCATTATACACTGAGTAATTGGTGGTAATACAAGAGATATGGGCAGTATCATTATAGACCAGACTGTGCTGGAGATGGATTATCATCATCTGTCATTATCTGGGCTTCCTTGTGGCTGCTAAAATTGTAGAACATGATTTTAATAACCCTGGAAGGCAAGAATCATTTTTCTTTTGTCACTTAACAACTTGGCCTCATTCACTGATACCTTTAAATAAGAAGGGGGGATTAATTTCTGGTGGGATAAATGCAGACCTGGTTGTTTCCTCCTCTCTTCATTTGCAAAGGGGCCCCGTCGATGCCTGACAGCTTTCAAGGAAATTGCAGATAATGGGGCCAGGATGTCAGTGTGGAACAGGGGGCACAGGATCACCCGGAGACAGGTGGTGGTGCTGACACAGTGCCAGCCCTGGGGCCCCCACCCTGCGCCCCCCAGGCAGGGCACTGATGGCACTGGGAACCACAGCCTGAGCCTCAGGGAGCCTTGGTCAGGGGATTTGGGCAGCATCAGAGTCGTCAGGGTGGTCCAGGCACCCCAATCTTCGATCCCATCTCACAGGGCACAGGCACAGCAGTTTTCCTGGAGCCAGGGGAGCTGCGTCACTCCTGACCCCCCTGGACACTGTCAGGCTCATTTGTGGGTGTTTCATTTGGCACTCTTCTTGACCATGGAAAAAACCAGCAGCAGGAGAGGGACAAATCAAATTACAAGGCAGCTAATGAAAATAATTGGGAATAAAGCACTTTTGGAGGCTGCTTGGTTGGATTCCTATTTCCCTGTGTCACTGGGTTTAGGCGGGGATGTTTATAACCTCACAAAGACATTTCATTGCCTTTGTGATTAGCTCAATTGACCGTGCATTTTTTGCTCTCACAGACCTGAGCTCTTGGAAGAGAAGTGCCAACTCCAAGTCACGTTCCTGCCCCACAGCTCGAGCACCCGGAGCCCCCCTGTGCCTTCCAGGGGCCTGGCACTGGCAGTGTGCCCTGGAGTGACACGGACGGGGAATGAAGGGGGTGTTCCTGGGCAGCACAGCCCAGATGGGGGGTTCATATCGCAGGAGCAGGAGGGGAGCAGCTGAGAGAGCTTTGCCCCTTTTCCCGGCAATTCTTTGGCCACTCCAGCCACAAGCAGCTGTCAGTGCCTGCCTGGGCTGGCGGCCCCTACCTGCAGCTATTGACTCTGAGTAAATAATTCCCAGGTATCCTTTTCTCCTGGTAAAAGCTGGGGTTTTTCTATTATTGTCAGAGGTGTTTAGTAGAGCAGAAAAATAATAGTGCTTTGCTTGCAGCCTGATTGCCGGGAAGTGTCGGGAGTGGCCACGTAGCCCCAGCAGCTGGGATCAAACCCAGACGTGCTGCCTGGCACCACGGGCACAGCAGGGTGGGGGGGTGTGGTAGGAGGTGAAAAGCTCCTGCCCAGGTGGTTTGATGGGGGGGCAGCATCAAAGGGAAAATTCTTTTCAGCAATGGCAGAGGGAGAAGATGCTCCACAAGTCTGAGTTCTGGAGTGACTCAGCAGAAAAGAGCAGGAATTTCCAGGAATATGGGGGGTGAGAGGCTGGTACAGGGCTTGGCCAAAGGACATGGGGAGGTTCCCCTGCCACAGACACCTGTGCAACAGAAGCAGGAATTTAGGTGAAGGCAAGTTCTAGGCGGTCCCATGGAAGATCTCTCCCTCTCGCCCATGCACCCTGTTGAACCACTCTGCCGAGCTGGAGCTGCGTCCCCTTGGCACCACTTTGGCACCTCAGAGAGTAGAGATGAATAATGGCAGCACATCCCACCCCTCCTCCCCCTCCCCATGCCCAACAGGGCCTCCCCAGATCTGCCACACAGAAATTAATCCTCCTGCCTCATTAATTGCAGGAATGTGTCGGGAGCTGTTCAAGGTCAGCCTCTAGGACCCCTGCCATCAATCCTCCCCAGTTTGCAGCTGCCTTGCTGGGGAGGAGCCGGCGGTGGCACAGCAGGGACAAGCAGCAGGGACATCTCTGGTGTTTGAGTGATCAGAGCCTGCAGACGCAGGAGGGTCCTGGATGGGCTTCTGTCCCACGAGTGGCTCTATGCTGGCAGGCTGCCCACGTGCCCCGGGGTGATGCCATCCCGAGCCGAGGGTCCTCTCCTGACCACCTCTGCCCACCCACAGAGTGACTTGATGGGGAGCCCTCAGCTCCCTCCTCATTGCTGATGGCTGAGCAAGGGGGTTGTTTGAATTAATTGCATTGGGCACCAATTAACCAGCTCTCCTCACCCATTAGAGACTGCAGAAGTGTTTGCACTTAGATCTTGCATCTTACATGACTGGCAATACTCTATTCTTTTAGGGAATGAAAAGGAGAAAGGGAAAATCTCTTTAGAGGAGCTGGGTTTTGCTGCCTGTGGAGCTGATACACACCAGGAATGTACTTTATTCTGCTTAATAGCAATGATCCACCCAGCAGGGATGGAATCAGAGGCAGTGGGAACACAGAGGTAGCTGAGAGCTCCCGGTCACTGAATGTGGGGCTGCTGCCTGTGGACTGCGACCAGAGCTGCCCGCAGGGTCTGGCCATGCCCACGGGCTGCTGCCCAGTGCCATCGGTCCCCATCCTACGCCCTGCTACCAGGAAAAACCCCGCAGCTGCTTCCCCTTTCCACCTTCCCCCTTGCCTCAGGCTCGGGAGGCTCTTATGTCACGAACTGGGAGCCACTGCCCCACCACTCACTCCAAAACCTGCTTCGTGAGCACCCACCCTCCCTCCAAACTGTGCTCCCTTGCTGTCCTGCACCATGGCCTGTGTCACCACCTGCCTCTGCACCGTGGGACCCTGTCAGCCGGCTGGCTCTTGCACCCCAGCAGCCCCTTCCCTACGCATCCTCCTGGCCCAGCCCCTCTGCCAGGCTGGCTGGGACCCAGGGCTCAGGAGCTCTGCAGGGATGGCACCCTGCACCCTGCCCCGTATTCCTGTCCCATCCCAGGGACGGGATCTGTGAGCTTGTGAGCGTGACTCAGAGCCGAAGGGGAACCGAGAGCGCTGTCAGGATGCACGTCTGCTCCATCCCCGCTCGCAGGAGGCTGGCCCGGCAGACTGGCACGCTCGGAGCCTCCCGGGACAAGCCCTCTCCCTGCGGAGCACGGGCGAGGTGAGCCCGAGAGCAGGCGTGCGCTGCTGTGGGATGCAAGGTCCCCTGCCCACACCGGATCCCACCCTGCGGCGGGGCCCCACCGGCGGCGGGCGCTTGTCGGTGTCCAGCTGGGCGTTTGCAGCGCTACGCCCTCGGTTCCCACGGAGATGCCCACGTCGCCATGGCTACCCAAGCACATTCCTGCTCGGCTGGTAAACAGCCCGCACGGCGCCAGCTTCCGTCTCGAAGTACTGAGGGTTGCTACACCCCAGGGAAATGTTGCGAGGGCAGCTCACCTGGCCCGCGCGGGCAGTGGGCATCGGCCCCGTGCCCCAGCCCAGGTTGCTGAGTCCCCACCCCACCCCTGCGAGCACCCTGACCCGTTACAAGCAGGGCAGATTTGGGAGGAAGTGCCTTTGCTTGGACTGTCGGGGCTGTGAGGTCGGTGGTGAGAGCCCCAGGCCATCCCCTCCGGCCAGCGCCCGGCTCTGAAGGAGGCAATGCCAGATGTCCCCACGCTGGTCTCCCACCACACCAAGACACCCTGCTCCCAGGGGGCTGCTCTGGCAGCGGGGGGCTATGTGAGCGCCGTAGCGTGCCGTGGAGATGAAACACTGCCCCGACCCCAGAGTAAACAGCTCTTTGCACAACAGCTGCCGTGGTTGCGAAGGCTGTGAGTGTGTAGAGGGTTGAGCAAGCCTCTGTTTATCCCCCATGCCAGCCCCATCCCACCAGACGCGGGATTCCCCGCCGGGGTTGTGCTCCAGCCTGACACGGGTAGGCACAGCAGTGTGGCACGGCCCCGGCCAAGGAGCTGCTGAAGTAACACTGGTGAATGGTCAGTACTGGGATATACTGGTGGGAACATCATGTCGTCGGCTGCCCTCGGGCATCTTGCGGGCGACTCACCCTGGAGCAAGCTGGACTACGTGGACGTGGACACAGACGATGTGGGGATGTGAGCTGCTCTCAGGTGGCATCACACCGCTCTGGCAGCCACAGCTGGGTTTACCTCCTGCCCGTTGAGTTGCTCATTCCCCGACCTTCTGCCACATTCCCCAGCCCACGTTCCTCTGCCGTGTCCTCCAGCCCAGCCCGGTGGCCCCAAGGCAGTTGCAGTGAGGAACTGTGTGTGCCACATCCCGGCTGTGCCAGTCCGGCCGCTGGAGCGGGCAGAGTGGAGGCCGGGCGCTGCTCGGGGTGTCTGCGTCTCCTGGGCTTTCCTGCCTGCGGCGAGCGAGGGGGTCGCAGACTTCAGGGAAGTGTTTTGCAATCACCTTCTTCAGAGCGTCACAGCAACTAACGGCCCTGGTTTTGAGGAACTAACGGGGAAAGCAGCATGTTAGCAAACAGGCTGAGCACGGCCAGCCGCCGGCAGCCGGAGCCCCGCGCTCGGAGCGGCCGGTGAGCCGCAGCCGGACACACCGGACACGGCGGAGAGGCAGGGATGGAGGCGAGGTAGGGGTGGAGGTGAGGTAGGGGAGGGTGCCTGGTGCTCAGGTCCCACTGAGCAGCACCTTGTCTGTGGCTGCTCTCCGCAGTCCCCTGCCTGAGACAGCCGCACGTGCCGAGCGCGCGGGGGGGGCCGCTGTCCCACTTCCCACACTCGAGTGCTTTGTCTCCCTCTGGATGTTGGCTTGGGGGGTGAAGAGCTGTGGGCACCCGGAGCCGGGCACAGTGTGGGCAGCCCCTCCTGGGCAACGAACATGCCCCAGCCGGGGCAGAGGCGGCCGGGCGGGGGCAGAGGCAGCCACCGCTCCCGGGGCCGTTCCCAGCAGCAGGCAGGGGATGCAGCTGACGGGGCAGCCGTGGGGGGAGCGTGGGCAGGACCCCGCAGCTCCGGCCAGTCCCGCTCTGCTGCTGTCGGTCACTCGCTTCCCTCTCCCAGCTTATCGCCCTCCTCCGCCCCAGCGCTCACCCGCCCTCAAACCGCAAATCTCTGCCCGGCAGCGGCTGGAGATAGTGGAGATAAAATCAGCCCGTGCCTGCGGCCGGGCACAGGGTGCTGTGCCCGGGATGGGGAGCGGGGCCGGGACGGTGACGGCGGTGAGGAGGGACCCGCGTTGAGGGGTCTCTCCACTGCGCTTCCCACGCCGGCGGCTGTGGCAGCGCGGGCGCCGAGCCGGGGGCGGAGGTGTCAGAAGGGCTGCGGGAAGGGCTGACGCTGACAGCGAAAGGACATTCTGCTCCGGGAAGCGCCGGTGACAATGGAGCCCGGCTCCTTCAGCCCACCTCGTCCCCAGCCCTTGCCGACCCCCAGGACAAGCCGCTCTCTCCGTTCCAGGTGATGCCAAAGCCACGGAGGAGACCATGGCCAGGAGCGGTGCTGGGACACCCTTCCTGCTGCAGCTCTCCCTGCTCCTGCTCCTCCAGCCGGGCGGTGAGTGCGGTCCATCCTGTCCTGTCCCACGGCCACACCATCCCCAGCACCCTGCGCCCAGCCAGGCTGCCCGGGGCCGCGGGGCAGGCAGGAGCTGCGGCAGCACAGCGGGCACGGGCAGGATGGGGCCTGGCACGTGCCGGTGGCTTGCCCAACGCTCGGCTCTTCCTCTCCAGGGCTGGGGGGCCCATCTAAGGGAAGAGGCTCGTCCCTGTGTCCTGCCTGGGCGCTGAGGAGTTGAGATGGCTTTGTCACAGCTGTGCCCAGGATGTGACATGCTTTTCCTGCCCGCAGGGACGCTGGGCTGTGCCTCAGTGGCTGTGGGCTCGCCCATTGTGCCCCTGGGTTCGGCTGTCACGGCGTCCTGCACCATCCAGAGAGAGCTCTGCCGCGGCTTGGAGCAGGGGAAGGTCCGGATCAGCTGGATGCTGGACAACAATCTAGTGACCGGGAGCCAGCGCCAGGGTCCAGGGGGCACGGAGGTGTCCAACCTCACCCTGCCCCGGTTCAACCACACGCAGGCCAGGCTGTGGTGCTGTGTGGAGTGGAACGGGACCAAGCAGCGCGTCGGCATGGCCGAGATCAGGGCGGGCTGTAAGTCTGCTACCAGCACGGGTCACCCTTCTCCCCAGCAGGGACGCACACTTGCTCAGGCTCTTTCCCTGCTGTTCTCCCCCAGACCCTCCTGCGAAGCCTCTCAACCTCAGCTGTGTCCTGAGCCTCGGTGACTACGGGCTGACGTGCCAGTGGGAGCAGGGAACCGACAGCCACCTCCCCACCAGCGTCGTGCTGAAGTGCGCCGGGTAAGTCCCGGGTTCCCTGCCAAACCCCACAGCGAGCCTCGTCCTCTGCCAGAGGGACCCTAAGCCCACTGCTCTGGCTGCCGCAGGAGCAGAGCCCAGGCGGTGACGGGCTGCACCCCGCAAGGAGGGCACAGCCACTGCACGGTGCCACGCCGGCTGCTCCAGCTGTACCGGCAAATGGAGATCTGGGTGTCTGCCACCAACGCCCTGGGCACAGCCGAGTCAGAGCATCTCTGCATAGACCCCATGGACGTGGGTGAGTGACGGTGCAGAGGCCAGAGGCCAGGGAAGCTCATCAGCGGTGACAGGGGTATTAAAGTGCCATTAAAGCACGTCGGGCTTTGAGGTCACATTTTATGGGCAGGTTCCGTGATGAATGTCCTGCCGGGATGAATCGGTGCCAGCGCCGCGTTACAGACCGAGCAGCACGTGCGGCGGGTTATGAGCTGCCAGTTGACCTGCTGCACTCCACAGCTCCTCCAGCAATTGATTACCCATTTATTCAGGAGGTCTATTAATAATGGATCCAGTGCCTATAAACTATTTATAAAAGGAGCCTTCCCAGATGGAGAGACTTATCGTCCCTGATCTGGGGCTGGGGAAGGGCTGCCCAGGAACCAGCTGAGCCCTCCCATGGCTGTGCCATGCTCTCACCCCCGAGCAGACCCAAATGTAGGGTGTTCCAGCCACCAGGCCCCATGGAACCCGTTTTCTGCATAGGCATTGATGTAGAGCAGTGCCAGCATTGCGCTCACAAGCATTACCCCATCCCAAGCAGCAGCACACGCCGGCTCCTGTCTCTTGCCACCAGCCATTCTCCTAAATGTTTTGGGGTGGTTTCCCCCTATTTCTGGCTGCAGCACCCTGGCTGCAGCTCCTGGCATTAACAACAGGCACATGTGAGGTCGTGACTGTGGGCATTGCCCACCACACACCTCTCCAGCTCTCCCCTGCTCTTCCTACAGCCAAGCTGGATCCCCCAACCCTGCAGAGCATCCAGTCCATCCCCTTCCAGACCGACTGCATCGCCCTGGCCTGGGATGTGGCGCGGGGCACAGAGCACATGGAGCTGCAGTGTGAGCTGCGCTACCGGGCACCCGAGGACCCTGCCTGGACCCTGGTGAGTGCTGCTGGGGCAGTGGGACCAGGCAGGAGCCAGGACCCTCCCTCGGCTTCAAGCAGTGGGAGCACCATGTGGGAGTGGGATGGCAGGGTGTCCCTCCGTGCCCACACCAGGGCCGGGCCCTGCCCGAGGCAGGAGCCAGCACAGCCCTCGTTCCGGCTGCCACCAGGTCACCGGCATCATCGGCCGGGCCGGCACCGCGCAGCGCTGCGGCTTCCTCTTCGGCACACAGTACCGCTTCCAGATGCGGTGCCGCCGGAGCTCGGCGTCGGCATTGGCCTACTGGAGCGAGTGGAGCCCGGACAGGAACTACACCACCCATGAGAAAGGTGAGTGTGAGTCACCCAGGGGGTCCCCTCTGCCCGAGCAGGCGGCACAGCGCTGAGGGCACGCGGCACATCGCGAGGGGCACAGCCACACTGGCCCCTCTCAGCTTCTCCATCCCCACCCCCTTTCCCCGTTGCAGCCCCCACAGGGAAGCTGGACGCGTGGTGGGGTGCTCAGCCGGCTGGGGCAGGGGAGCGGCTGGAGGTGCAGCTGCGCTGGAAGGTGAGCGGGGCCGGGCAGGGGGCGCGGGAGCTGCCGGGGCATTGCCCCGGGGCCTGAGAGCCCCGCAGGGACTGACATCCACACACCCTGCCCGCACCCAGGCCCCACGGCAGCGGGAGGCCAACGGGAGAGTGCTGGGGTACCGCGTCACCCTGAGCCCCCGGAGGAGGGGCAGGGACCCCCCCACCATCTGCAACACCACCCACACCCAGTGCAACTTCTCGGTGCCCGCGGGGACCAGGAGGGTCTATCTCTCAGCCTACAACGCCGCCGGCGAGTCGGCACCGACCGAAGTCCTCCTCCTGGAGAGGAGAGGTGAGGGCCGTGCCCGAAACTTCCGCGTGTCCCCCGGGACTCTGCTCCCCCCGAGCAGGCTGCCATGGGGTGCACAGCCAGAGCAAGGAGAGGGCAGACTCCAAACCGGGGCGCACAGGGGGTGATGTGGGAGAGGTGCTCCCCTCTCCCATCATCCCGGATGCTTGTCCCATGCAGGTCAGCCCCTGGCCGGGCTCCGGGCCATGCCCGGGGGTGAGCGCAGCCTCTGGGTGCACTGGGAGGCACCGCTGGCCCCAGTGATTGCCTACGTCCTGGAGTGGCAGCGGGTGACAGCAGAGCCTGGGCACTGCAGCGCGTGCTGGCAGATGGAGCGTGACGGGGCAGCTACCACAGCCGTTATCCAGGGTAAGCGGGGGCTACCGGGGGGGCCTGAGCCGCTGGTCAGCTGTCAGGGGGCTGGCACCCATCTTGACCAAACCAGGACCAAGCCCTGCCCCCAGCCAACCCCCCACCCTCCTTCCTCTGGATCCACCCCCAGGGTAGGTGGGCTGGTGCCATGGCGCAGGGGCAGCGCGGCTGGGGCGTCTCAGGAGCCAGTGCCCTGAACTCCCAGCCCCCTCTGCTCTCCATTGTAGATGGCATCGAGCCTTTCCAGCGGTACAACATCTCACTGTACCCCCTCTACGAGGGCACTGTCGGGTTGCCCGTCCACACCACAGGCTACTCCCAGCAGAAGGGTATGTGGGAAAGGTGCCCCACCACCAAGACTTCGCCCTTCCAAAAGGAGGAACAACCCCTCCCCCATGTACCCCTAATCCAGGGGCTGTGCCAAAGAGCTCAGCTTGGGGGGGCTGGATCTGTCTCATCTCTGAAGGTGCTCTCAGCTCTGCCACTTCAGCATGGGCAGGTCCTGATGCCCACACCTCGCGAGTGGGACCGCCCCCACCAGTTCCCACCCGAGGCAGTGGCTCTGCTCAGCACCTGGTCCCCCTTGTCCTACTCTTTCCAGCACCATCTCATGCCCCAAAGCTTCACCTCAGGAGGATCAGCAAGTCAGAGGCCGAGCTGTGCTGGGAGCCACTGCCAGTGGAGATGCAGAATGGCTTCATCACCAGCTACACCATCTTCTGGGCCAACAACATCGCTGACGTGGCCAGTGAGTCCTGCCCACAGCACCAGTGACCTTACCCTCTGTCCCACCTCAACACAGCAGACCCTGTGTCCTTCTCAGAGAGGGTCAGGGAGTTGTATGGGTCTCTCACAGGGCCCCCTGCCATCAGAGACCCGAGGGGCTGTGCAGGTGGGGGGAATCCACCACACCAACAGCTCCGTGTGTCCCCAGGTGCCACCGTGAATCCTTCCCTCAGCTCCTTTGTCATCCGCGGGCTGAAGCCATCGACCCTATACAAGGTGCACATCATGGCATCCACAGCTGCCGGCGGCACCAACGGCACCAGCCTGACCCTGGTGACCACAGTGCTGGGTGAGGGGTGCAGCCACCCGGGGCGCGGGGGAAGTGGGAGGGGACCTGCAGACCCTGGTCCTGCCCCGGCCTCACGGCACAGCACAGCTGGTGGTGCCCACTGCAGTTCTCTGGAACCCTGTCCCGCTTCCCAGATGACACCGAGATCCAGTTCCTCTTCCTGGCCCTGGGGCTGATCTTTGTCCTGCTCACGGTGTTGCTCATCTGCTTCCAGAAGAACGAGCGGTGAGTACCAGAGCCCCACCCCAGGCTGGGCTGCCGGTGGGACAGGGTGGTCTTGCGGAGTGCCGACATCCCGCCAGGAGCTTAGCGGGAGCCGACAGCACTGAGGCCGCCCATTCCAGCCCGCCTCGCTGAGTCCCCTCATCCCGTGGTCCCCAGGATGAAGGAGCAGCTCTGGCCCAGTGTCCCCGACCCTGCCAACAGCAGCCTGGGCAAGTGGGTGCCGGCAGCGGTGCCGCAGGTGAGACCGGCCGGCGGCTCCCCGGCCCCCCAGTACCCACCCAGCACACGGCCCCGGGGTGCGAGGCCACGGTGAGGGACAGCAGGGGCAGAGGGCACCGGCTGTGACCTCCCGCTCCTCCCCAGGAGCCGCTCCAGGTCCACGCCGCGAGGGAGCCCGGCCCGGCCGCCATCTCCACGGTCACCGTGCTGGAAGGGGAACCGGGGAAGCAGCCAGGGAAGGAACCCCCCGCCCTGTCCGTCGCCCCCCCGGCGCTGCCCCGGCCCTACGTGCGGCAGGAGGGTCCCGGGGAGCCCGTGCAGTACGCGCGGGTGGGGGGCGCGGGGTACCGGGGGCAGCGGCTGCTCCCCGAGCCTGGTCCCCGCTTCTACGAGAACCTGCTGGGCCGCGGGGACGGCGGCGGGGTGGGGGACTGGGGGTTCCCCGAGGAGCCCCCCGCCACCTTCCCGCTGCTGCAGGGGCTCCGCATCGGCGGGGCCGAGGAGCTGCACGAGTGCCGGGCGGACTAGCGCGGGATGGAGCCGGGCAGCGTCACCGGGTCCTCCGGCGGGAGCCTCGAGATGCTGGGTCCACCCGCGGGGTTCCAGCCGCACCTCGGGGCACTGCCCGGCTCCACCCCGTTCTGTGTGTGTGTCCCCTCCCGACTCTCTCCCTCCGAAATAAACGGGGACGTGCTGAGAACAACCTGGGCGCCTCTGCGGGAGCCCGGGGATGGGGATGGG
>VZRR01012123.1:174075-191795 GCA_013398015.1 Oreocharis arfaki
GAGCCGGGGTGGGAGCTGAGGAGGCGGGGAAAGGGGCGGTCTCGGGGTCGGGGGTGGCCGGGGGCCACTCAGGGGGTCACTCAGGGGGCCACACACCAGCCCCATGGTGTGTTCCCGCTGAAACGAGACAGGGAGCCGGGTAACCTTGGGGGTACCTGGCGTGCGGCTGGGGAGGGGGGCGCGGGCAGGATCGCGGGGGTCCCTCGGGGCACCCGGGGACGAGCGGGGGTGGCCGAGCCGGGCACAGGCGAATGGCCGGAAGCAGGTCCTGATTCCAGCAGCAGGGCCTTGAAAAAGCAGCTGGAAGAGTTTGTTCTTGAAAGGTCAGAGAATGACAAAGTCAAAGTCGATGATGAATATTCACACCTGTACCGAGCCGTGTGAGACAAAGGTTGTCCCCAGGTGTCACTGCCCCTGAGGGGCAGTGACAGAGCAGCCTCTCCACTTCACTCATGAGATTCAGTTGATTCAGCAGTTAATTCAGCAGTTTAAACCCTCTAAATGAACACATTTGCACAGGGGAGCCCTCACGCACTGCTCAGTGCGTGCAATCTGTTCTGCTGCTCTGGCCTCAGTATTTGCTCATTCTCAAGCAGCACGGCTTGGTTTGTTTTAGCACCATGTGAGAGCCACTCTGAACTATCCCACACTCCTCTAGGACTAAAGATCTGTCAGGTCACTGATCACCTCAGAGACTCAGTGTTCTGACCTCATACAGACCAAGCAGTATTTGATGTGTACAGAGCTGGAGAACTGCACACAAGTCTGATTTCTCTTTGTTTCTCCCACCCAGCCTGCAGTCCTGTGCTCCAGGCAGCCAGGGGTTATGCCAGACCTGTGACAAGGAAGAGGAAAGGTACGTCAGGATCCACAGGACCAAATGTTTTACTGTTGACATGCTCATAGTCATATCCTCATGGCACAGAAATCATTCCAGAAATAGTTTCTTGCAAGCTCAGAAGTTGCTCGGAAGTTTCAGCAGCTCCTGAATGTGGGGGCACGAACAATAGTCAGTAGCAGGAGATCTGTGAGGGTGGTGAGGCCCTGGCACAGGATGCCCAGAGCAGCTGTGGCTGCCCCATCCCTGGAAGCGTCCAAGGCCAGGTTGGACAGGGCTTGGAGCAACATGGGATAGTGGAAGGTGCTCCTGCCTGTGGCAGGGGGTGGAATCAGATGGGCTTTAAGGTCCCTTCCAGCACAAGTTATTATGGTATTGTGTGAGCTCTGAGCTCGGTGGATTGTCGTAAATACATGTACACCATATTGTAAGTCCACGGTGCTGAAGGGAAGAAACTGAACCTATTTTTTTCACACAGTTCCTGCCATCTTGGCTGAATCTGCTCAGTTCTTCTTGTTTGGAACACACAGTTTCTTTCAGAACATGTTTCCCTCTGATCTGGTTTGCAAGGTCAGAGCTCTGACTGTGTCCTGCTCTTCCCCAAATGTTTATGTCTTTGTAGACGTCCCCAGCCATCTGGATGACCTTCCTCCTACCTTGCTGAAGAAGGATTATGCCAATCTCCCAATAATGAACAGGTATGAACAGGGAGAGAGAATGGCTGCTCTCCCCAGGGCTTTGTATCTTATATATAACCATGGTATATGGAAGCTGTCACCTGCTCACTAATTAATTATTAATGCTCTGTGGGCACAAAAATTGCAAAGTCAGTTTGAAAGTCAAATTTGTAGACACACTCAGTGGTCAGGGCTTGATTGTTTACTCCCTGTGAGATCGAGTGCTGATTGCCCACATGCTCTGTGGGCTTTGTAGTCCATAGGGAAAAAAAAGGAAATAATCTTGAAATACTACAAATAGTCATCTTGCAAATAATCCGTGCTTGTCTTGAACTCAGGTGATGGAGAGTGTCGTTAAACAGCTCAACATGAATTCAGCTGCTGCTGAATTTGGAGTCTGGGGCTCAGCACTGTTGTGCTCTGATGCAGAGCTGCTCGTGTGTGGTGCAGGGAGGGCCCCCAGTGGCCCGACTGTGACTTTCACTGATCTCTGAAGGAACCAGTCTTAAAATGAAATATTTTTGCAGCAAAACTACTCGATACTCCTGTAATCTGAGCCATGGTTTTGCTTAGGAGTGTGAGCTCCAGTTTGTGGCTGCCAGGTTTGGGAGGGGAGGAGAGTCCCTGTAAATTTGTAGAGTAAATTAAAGCTGAGAAAAGTGAGTATGTTCTGAGAACCTGAGCTCATTTCTGTTGTTAAAGAGACTTGTTTCTAGTTGATAAGCTAATGTGCCATCTCCTTGCAGCGTGGATGATGTAGTGAAACGGCTGCTGTCCCTGGAAATGGCGAGTCAGGTCAGTGTCATTCTGCTTCCTTGAAAAAAAATAGATTTAATGAACACCTTCATGTGAGAGTTGTCTGTGTTGTTAAATATCTTTCACTTACTGTATTTTTAAGTGACTAAATCTGGAGTGGTGAAATACACTACAGTGATAAATCCGGTTTGCTCTTAAAATTTATCACACCGTCTTCTTTATGGTAACAATTGCATATGAAAATGAGAGAAGAAAGTATTCAGGGGTGACAGGGCAATGAGCTGTTCTGTTGCTGCTCATGGCTGACCCCCTGTGTTCTAGAAACCACTGCACTGGACAGCAGATGTCCTTCAAGTTATTTTTACTTTCCATATGCCCAGAAAACAAAGTAAACAGGTAGGAAAGTGGCACAAAGATCTCACCATTCCTCTATGCTTGCCACTGCAGCTTAAAAAGATGCCAAAGCACTGAGTAAAGGTCTGAATTACAATGCCTTTATCTGGGTATTTGGGAAGAGAGCTGAGTGTCTCTGACCTCTGGTGTTCCTGAGACAGTGACAACCTCTTTTCTGTGACCCACAGAAGGAGAAGATGAAGGTAAAGACACAGCAGCTGGTGGAGAAGGTCAGGAGGTCTCCCAATGACAATGGCTCCTTTGAGGTGCAAGGCAAGTTTAAAAAGGAAAGGATATTGTTGGCAGATGAAACATCTCTGCTTCTATTCAGCTGTTCCCACCCCAGCACTTCCACTTTTCTGTATAATTCAGGAGAATCTCTTCCAGGAGAGCCCTTGTGAGGCAGGTAGCCTGCAGGATGCCCTGCAGGACTGCTCCAGGTCTGGAAGAGTTGCAGAGGCTGCTGGGGTGCTTCCAAAATCCTGCTCCACATCCACCCTCCAAAGGCAGTGTGTGCATTATTCTGCTTGGCGTGGTTCTGTGACATGAAGCACTGAGCTGCAGCTGTTACCAAAACAAACCAAATTCAGCCATGGAACCCAAATTTTTCTCTGCATCAGAGAGCTGTGGCTGAAGCACAGTGGGGACAGTGCAGGGACAAAGGCCATGTTGCACTGACCAACGCTGACCACTCTGGCATTAGTAAAGCCCTTCAGTTCCTCAGGATGCCACCAGTCTCTCTCTCCAGAGGGACATGGCTGCTGCCCTTGGAAAAAAACCCTTTATTGCTGTCTGCTCCCTTAGAGCTTAAATCTCATGAGGTGAAATGAACGTCAAATCACTGGGAATTGAACGAGTGCAAGAGGAATAAATTCACAGATAAATTTGTATGATGTGTTGCTAAAATCTTACCCTCTAATCAAGCAGCCTTCTAACAGTCACAGCTCTGCAGGTTGTGTGCTGTGGTTTGTTGTGCTCTGTCCAGTGGCTGTGGGCAGTGTTTGTTGTGCTGATGTGGGCAGTGTTTTGTCGTGGGCAGTGTTTTGCTGTGGTCAGTCCCTGCTGTGGGTACCTGCAGGAGCAGCAGTGCTCAGCTGGCAGCTTGAGGCAAGGCAGATGATCCTGGATCACCTGGGGAAGCTGCTGCTCTCACACAGCTTCTCTCTCCGTTCTTTACAGTTGCTATTCTGACTGCCAGGATACGCACGCTCGAGGAGCACCTCCAGAGGCATCCCAAGGTAACTCGGGCATCTGAGCCCACACGCAGCAGCTGCTCCGGTGGTTTTCTCAGTTTATAACAAAAGGATTTTAATCCTGGGGATTATGGCTTTCCTAAGGAGGTTTATAAAATGGTTACAGCTGTTTCCTGGTGCCAGTGTGGGGAGCTGCTGGCTCAGGCACAGCTGGATTCTCGCCGACTCCGTGTTCTGTTGTGTTACTGTAGTGGAGGAAAAGGCTGAGCAAATTCCTTTGGGCAGAGTTGAGTTCCATTTCTCCTCACTGCAGATGTAGCTTCACTACTTAGTTTTCACTAATTAATGAATGCAGCTGCAGTAATAAACAAAGAGCAAAGTCGGTGCTTGTTCTGCTCATGGAAACGTTTGGTGGACAACACTGTGTGAATGTCCCTCTTCCCTGCCTGCAGCTACCTGGGTTCAGGCCCAAATCTGAGACATCTCAACTGAATTTATGAACAAAAGATATTAAAGATTCTTTACGCAGGGCAAAAGGTGGGAAAGGGATTGATAACTGCATCTGAAAGAAGTGCATAATTGTTACTCATGAAAACTTGAAGAGAACAGAATTGAGCCTTTTATGACAAGCCAGAAGCTGTACCAAGAGTTGCAGCAAAGAGACCTTTTGTAATTCCTTGGCTGAAGCCTGTTCTTTACACAAATCACTCGTATAGGACAGGGAGATGTCTCCCATGAGGGATTGCCCTGACTGATGTGGCTCAGGCTACACTTGTGCCCTTCCAAAGAACAACCAGACAGTCAGACAGAGCCAAGTCACTGGTTATTTTCATATTTAATTTCTGGCAAAACAAAGGTAAATACTTCTGTTCTTCTGAAGCAGCACACTTCAGGGGAAGCAGGTTTTAGCCAGAAGACCTTCCCTGCAGCTTTGGCACAGCCTGAAACTGTACGCAGGCTGAGAACAGTCTTCAGGGAAAGTGAATGTGGAGCCATGGAACAGAGAAAGCAATTCCAGTGTAAAGTAAATTATATCTCCTTGGATCGACCTGTGCTGACCTGATGTACTCACAGCATCTGCCAACAGAAGTTGTTCTAAGACTGTCCTTAACCTGATCGTTCCCTTTCAGCCAAAATCTGGTCTGTTCTCAGTAATTCGTTGGAATGGCAGGACGATCTGTCTGCCCTGGGGTGAACGTTGGGTGCTTTGCAGGACAAAAAGAACCGCCGGTACATGCTGATGGGTCTGGACCGGCGCAGGAAGATGCTGGGGTACCTGCGCAGGGTCAACTACAGCACCTTCGAGAACACCTGCAAACAGCTGGACATCCAGTACAGCCCCCCCCAGCCCTACGCCCGCCGCGTCACCAAGCGCTGGCTGGTCAAGAAGGCTTTCTGCATGAAGGTATGGAGCAGGCTGGACAGGGAAAAACCCCTCTGTAAAAGTTAGAAGTGACTGATAGCCGAGCCCTCCTAAGCCAGGCTTTGCCTTTGATCCTGTTTGTAGAGAACTGACTGAGCTCAGCCAACAGCTCCATGGGGGACATTTGTGTCATGGGCACTGACACATGCTGTACTCAGGCACTTCAGGCTGGGCTACTGGTTTGCTCAAAAATGTGTTATTCAAACCAGCCTTTTTCTCAAATCCTGGTATGGGAACTGATATGTGAGATAATTGGATGGCAGTTTGGAACAGAAACGTGGGTGCACCCACTGTCTGCCCTGATTTCCTCAGAATCTCTGGATGTAACTGCTGCGTGCAGAAGATCTTGATATAACTGACCAGAACCAAGAGCTGGACATGCCTTTGGTTTGTAAGTGCTAAATTTCAGTCCAGTGAAATTATAACCAAAGGACTGGACCAAAGGTGTCCAAGGAATGACTAGACATGGCATTCAGGGCTCTGGTCTGGTTGACAAAGTGATGATTGGTCACAGATTGGACTCTGTGGTTTCAGAGGTCTTTTCCAACCTGAATGATTCAGTGATTCTGTGACTGGGTGGCTGTAACAGAATAATCTGAGATGGTTCCCTGGAGCAAGGAAGGCACAGGGGGAGGATCTGATCTGGCTCCTGCTGGAACCGCTCTGCCCGCAGCAGACAGCCTGGGGAGTAGCTCTGCAGGCAGCTCTATCTCTCCCTTCTGCTTCCACAGGTGTTCCAGGAGAAGCAGAAGCTGAAAGCAGCAGAGAGACTGAAGCAGAGGAGGGAGTGGCAGGCAAGAGCAAGGGCAGCACGGGCACAGCAGGAGAAGCAGATGCAAGAGAAGCAGGCACAGGAGGGGACACCTGTGTAGTGGCACGGCCAGGCTGGCACAGACAGGCTGAAAATAAACGCTTGGCCAAAGACCTCAAGCCTCTTTGCTCATGTGGTGTGGTGTGCGCCGTTCTGAGTACCTGGGAAGGATAGCGGGTGGTTTACGTGGTTTAGAAGTTTAATTTCAGGCCAGGTGCTGGGCAGGTCAGTCTGTGAGAGGACCTGGGGGCTCCAGTACCCTGCAGGTCTGTCAGTGGGAATAGGTCAAGGGCTTCCTGTGTCCTGTCAGCACAGCCAGCCCAGAGGTTTGCACTGTCACATTTTTTTAGATATTTATAAACTGAAACTTAGACATTTAGATTGGACATTATGAATAAATCCTTCCCCGTGAGTGTGGTGGGGCCCTGGCACAGACTGCCCAGAGAAGTTGCGGCTGCCCCATCCCTGGAAGTGTCCAAGGCCAGGTTGGATGGGGCTTGGAGCACCCTGGGACAGTGGAAGGTGTCCCTGCCCTTGGCAAGGGGTGGCACTGGATGGGCTTTAAGTTCCTTCCAACCCAAACCATTCTGCACATGCACTGGGGCTGTGCTTCTGTGCCGGGATGATCCACACACAGACTGGGACAATGTGCACGTGGATCGGGATGCTCTGCATACGCACCGGGGATGATGCACACACAGACGGGGACAATGTGTGCACACGGACTGGGATGATGCGCGCACGGAGCGCCACGATACACACACCCCGACCGGAATGACGGGAACACGCCCCGGGGACGATGCGCACGCGCGCCCGGGCGGCCCAAGACGGCGCGCCCCGATTGGCCCCGCGGCTGCCCGGCAACGGCGGCGGCNAACGGCAGCGGCGGCGGCGGTGCGGGTGCGGGTGCGGGTGCGGGTGCGGGGCCGTGCCGGGGCCATGTCGACGCGGACGCTGCCGCTGCTGTTCCTGAACCTGGGCGGGGAGATGCTCTACATCCTGGACCAGCGGCTGCGCGCCCAGAGCATCCCCGGAGAGAAGGCGCGCAAAGGTGAGCGGCGGGCGGGGGCCGGTCACGGGTCCCTCCGCTCCCGGCGTCCCGGTGCCAGCGGCGCGCCGAGGAGCTGCTGGCGGTGTTGGGCTGGCGGCACTGCCCGTGCCCCCGGGCGGGGCTCTGTCCCCGCTCCCGCCTCCCCGGTAGCGGCTCGGGCTGCTCCGCCCGGCCATGCCGGTTCCCGGGGTGCCGTAGCGGGACACGCAGGGACGCGCTGTGCTGTCAGCGGAGGATGCTGCGAACTGACGGCGTCAGTCCCGGTCCGGCGCAGGAGTTTCCTTGCCCCGATTTCAGGGCTCCATCGCAGTAATTACCACAGTAATTACCACAGTAATTATCACAGTAATCAGCCCTCAGTGTTCTGTGGTCTCCCCTTGGAAGCGCAAGCCCGTTGGGTTGATCAGCTCAGTAAAGTTCCTGCGGGAAGAAGAGCCCGAAGGTGTTGCTGAGGCTGGTTTGGGAGGTTCTCACACAGAAGGAGGAACTGGAGTCCGTGTGGGTGTTTCTGTGCTCAGTTCGGGAGTTAAAGCTTTAGAAATCACTTTTGGACTCAAAATAACTCAGGATTTGGTTGTCGTCCCAGGCCCGGGACTGTTTCGGGCAGAGCAGGTTGCTTTGCAGTGGGAAGGAGTTTCCAAGAATAAATTTGTAAACCTTGTGCAGACGCAGCACGTGCAATTGTGTGAAATTCAAATACTAATACGGCTCCTGAAACCATTGTCTGGCTTTTATAGAATCGCATTTGGTCAAAATCCTTGTACAAACAGAGCCTCATGCCTTCACATGGGGCATGAAACTCCAGCTCACAGCCAAGCACCTCTGTATTTGCCATTTCAAATTACCCCAGCTTTACTTTACAAGTCCTTGCACCTCTCTGTCAGGGGATGGGGAATGTGCCTCAGGAAGCTTTGGGATGTTTTAATAAAAAATCAACTTGATATGAGCTTGGTATTGTTATCCCTTCTGCCTGTCCTTTATGAAGTGCTAAACAATAAAGGGTTCACTGTGTAATTATTGTGTTGTTTGTGAGGGGGCAATTTGTAATTATTCATGTGTGTCCTGATGAGGGAATGATCTGACAGAAGTTTACTGCTGTTCATACGGGGACAAGTTTAGGATTTTAGCTAAATTAAATCTTGGTGGAGTATCTCAGCAGGAGAATTGGATTGTTTTAGTTTGTCCACACATGGATTTTTCTTTCTTCCAAAAAACTGTGTGTTAATTTCACCGAGATGTGGTTCATCCACACTGGGGTGTTTGTTGATGCTTAAAGCTGTTCACTCAAATACTGGTTACTTGGAAGTGCAAAACACAGCTGAAAACTACCCAAGCTCAGTGCTAAGGGTAAACTTTGATGTGCACTGAAGCAGCAGGATTTTGTCCAAGGGGAGGGTGAGGTTCTCATTCTGAATGCTCAGTGCTGAATGCTGATGAGAAGAGACAAAATCCATTAGTTAGCTTTCTTTTGCTTTTTTTTTTTTGCTTTTTTTTTAAAGTTTATTTCTTTTCTTCTCCTTGCAACTCTTGTTCTTACATCTTGAACTGCTGTTTTGTTTTATATGCTTCGTGTAGATGAATGGACAGATGTGGACAGGAAACGAGGTACAGTAACTGCTGGCTGCATGCACCAGTCCAACCCCACGTGCACACCTGGGGTTCATCGTGCCTGAACACCTGAGGCTGTTCCTGCAGCCTTCAGTCAGTGTCACAAATGAACAATAATGCTCACCTGGTCCTTAAATGCACTTTTGACTGTAAAGCAGTGAAAAAACAGACCATATCTTAAAATCATATGGCCTCAAAAATCAGCTGTTAATTTAACCAAGACTGTAAATGGATCAAAACTTTATCCTGGTGGTCTTGCCTGCAAAAATAGTATTTGTGTTTCTTTACCGTTGTTTTCATGCAAGCATGTAATTTTGTGAGCATTGTGCAGGTCATTTTTCTGCTTAGATGCAGGAACATTGGGTATATTCCATTTTTCTAAGGTTTTATCTAATTCATTGCTCAGGGTTTGGACAGGTGAACTCCAGAGATGATCGAAGGCATTCCCATCCCAGCTGCTTTACCCACCCGTGCTGGTGGTCACCTGGCAGAGTGATCCCCAAGGCGCAGGTGCCCACACCTCAGCCAAGCTCACCCTGACTGGAGTGATCCTGGGAGGGATTGAGCCCTTGGGTGTTGCAGGGGAGCAGCCGAGGTGTGAACACGTTTTCCTCTGGAATCTGCCCTGGAATAGGAGCCTCCAGCAAGGGCTGTGCTAAGGAAGGAGGAAATTACTCTCTTGAATCCCAGGATTTTGCTCTGTGAGCATGAGCAGAATTTACAGGGTCCTTCTGAGCAGCCCTTTTTTAAGAGAGATCAAGGTTATGATTCATGTTTTACAAAATAAGCATCGCTGGTAGGTTTTAATATTTACTGAAGGTAAACACTGATGTCCTGGAGTTTGCCCCAGCTTTTTTCCTACCATTACATCCTGTTTCCAAGCACACCCTTTTCCCAGCCTTTAACATCTCAGAAGTCTTGGATTCCATCCCATCCAAAACATCGAGGAGCCGCCCAGAGCCATGACATGGTGAGATGGGGGTGGCTCATGGGAGGTCCCAGGCTGACCCATCACTTCTCCTGTGACAGAGAACACTTTGCCTGCTCTCAGTGCTCCAGGGGATCTTGGGAGGGTTCTGGAGTCACCACCTGGGGCTGTCACTGATGGAGCCATGCCAAGGTTCCCTTAGGAACCACGAGCCTGTGGCACACAGACTGTGACTGTCCAGAACTCGCAATGTTCCTTCTGCTGCCCCAAACGTCCTCTGGGAAGCACCAGCATAAGCCAGACGTGGCTCCAGTCTCATGTCGTGCATCCCAGGCAAGTGAGTGACACGTGCTGCCTGTCACCAGTGCCTTGGCATGAGGAGGCCAAAGCCACCGTCAGCCCCAGCTTCAGCCCTGTCCATCACACTGGCTGTACTGGTGTCCCTCCTCTCATCCCAGTTGATGACCCCCCCTGTCTGCTCAGTTGCTTTTTCTGTGTTGCTTGTGCCATGTCCCTGGGCCAATGCTCCTGTGTCACCTGCCATGGCCACACTGGTGTGAGCAGCTCCTCAGGGCCCCCCTGAGACCTTTGCTGTGTCATTATCAAACATGTGAGAGATTTATTATCAATTTGCCCTTTACTGTGATTTTTTTATGTCTTTCTCAGTTATTTTTATAGCCCACACAAGAGGCTTTAATTTCAGAAGATAATTTATGCCTGTGGTTCCCACAGACCTTCGATTCTGTTGAAAAATCAGTGTACTGGGAGGCAGCTGTCTCCCAGTGGTTTGAGTTGTTTGTGACTCTCCAAAGACAGGAGAAGTCTTTGTGTGGGCAGCGCACACAAGCAGCTTAAAAATATTTTCCTTGATAGCAGTATAAAGCAGAAGTTCTTATTTTTGTCATAATTGATTCTCTGCAAAATTTACTAGATACTAATATCTACTAGTATTTTAATTTATCCACAAAAAAAAATAGGGGATTTCTGCCTGAGATTTCAAGTAGGGATTGTTTTATGGCCAGTTTATTTGAAAGGAAGGGAGGAAGGAGGGATTTTTTTCCTGTTTGTAATTAGGTGTATTCGTGATCCAAACTGCTCAGGAGCTGAGATCTGTCTGTGGTTTTGGAGTGTTTAAACCAGCACTAGGGAGCCCCGTCAGGTTCAGCACAGGGGCTGCTGAGCTGTGTGTGACCAGTGCACGAGGAACTTGTAACCAGCAGGTTTAGGGAGGAATCACCTCAGGAGGCCCCTACCCTTGGGAACACAGCTCTGCCTGCCCAGGCTCCCAGCAGTCCCCAGGGAGTTAATTCTCTAGGAAGAGGGGAAGTGACAGGGAAATTACCTTTGTTTTGTCTGTTGGTGTAGGACAGGTGTGGAAAGCCAGGTGTCTGACCCCGCAGCGAATCATCGGGACAATCATTTAAACCACTGGTCATTACCACTCTCTGTATGTTCACTTTTTCTCCTTTTCCTTTTTTTTTTTTATTATTTATTCTGAGATTTTTCTAAGAATTGTCTGGCATTATGAGCTTCATAACAGTCATTTGCTTAGAAAAATCCACACTTGTACAGTAGTCTGTGGCCTGACATATTCATTTACCCTTTTTTTGATAGAGAAATAAATGTTTATTGATTATAACTCTGTAGAGTGTATCAGGGAGATAATAAAAGGAGCAGATCCAGCACAAAAGCTCAGATGCTGCATCTGCTTGAGCCACTTCAGGGTGTTTTCCATCTCGATTGTATTAAGAGCTCCATAACCAGAGCACAGCCATCACACTCAGCACTCCTGAGCCCTAAGAACTCCTCAGTAAGTCACATAACAGTTCCATGGCTAAATTTGCACTTTAAAAAATGAGCCACAAGTCAGGAGGTTTGGAGTTCTGCATGTGAAACTCTAGGGCCTGCAGATGTTTCAGCTGGGAGAGCCCTGAATGGGCTGATGTAGATCCCAGGGATATAAATGCCTTATTAAATACCTGTCAGTGTTAATCCATTTGGAATAAAGATTACAGAGAGCCCTGCAGGAGCTTCTGTTGAGAAGTTAAAAAATAGAGTGATAGTGTCAGAGGGTGTCGAGGAACAGGCGCAGCCAGGTAGCTGCAATCTGTGATGATCTACCACAGTGCAAAACAGTCTCCTTGGGAAGCAGAACTGCAGCTTTTTTAGATAATAACACATCAGAGCAGCCTTTAAACAGCATTATTTAAAAGTGAAAAGTGCCAACCATAGCTGTAGAACCAGGGCACCAAAGCCAGCCTTATTCCCACTGGGAAACAGGGAGTGCTGCCTTCAGCTCAGGTGGCGTTTGTGCCCTGGGGGACATCAGCTGGCTTAGCCCAGGTGGGACTGAGGACGTGTTGGATCCAGAGGTGCCGTTCCCCCTCTCCTGTTGTGCTCTGTCCCTGCTCTGCACAGGCAACCCTGGTGTGAACCTTGCAGCTGGGGTGGAGCAGGAATGTGCTGCTCCAGAGCAAACCGCAGAGCCTTTTTGTCTTTGCAGTTATGAACGACATCATCTCTGCCATGTTCAAGAAAAATTTCATGGAGGAGCTGTTCAAACCCCAGGATCTCTATTCCAAGAAAGCCCTGCGCACCGTGTACGACCGGCTGGCTCACACCTCCATCATGAGACTGAACCAGGCCAGCATGGACAAGGTAACACAGACCTGCCACCTGGCCTGGCTCTGCTGCACTCCCCAGCTGCCCTCCATCAGTTTCTGTTGCAATAATTAAGCCGTGGCTTTACCATTTTGAACCTTTTCGGAACAGCTTTCATTGTGAAAATAGTTCTCATCCAAGAAAATCCATGGTGGCATCAGCTGCTTCAGAACTGAGTATTTCTCCTTGAACAGCTAAATCTTTGATTTGAACAAGTTCACTGAGCATTCCTTAAGTTTAGCAGATGTTTTCATATATATTAAAAATATGCACATCTGTGGGTGTGGATAAATGTTGGTATTTCTGTACTGACACCCAGTGCCTTGAACCTGCCGGTGTTAGAGTTACTGCCTGCAAACAGTGTATCCACAGCCAGTTCAGGAAAAAATTGTAGGAATGAGATTACCAGAGAGCCCTCCACCCAGGTGTCAGGGCTGCTGAAATTCATGGAATCACTGAGGTTGGAAAAGCTCTCCAAGAGCGTTGAGTCCAGCCTGTGACAAATCCCCACCTTGTCATCCAGCCCAGAGCACTGCGAGCCACATTCAGTTATTCCTTGGACAACTCCAGGGATGGGGACTTCACCACCTCCCTGGGCAGCCCCTTCCAATGTTTAATAAACATTTCCATGGAGAAATTTTTCCTGGTGTCCAACCTGAGCCTCCCCTGGCCCAGTCTGAGGCCGTTCTCTCTCCTCCTGTCCCTGTTCCCTGGCAGCAGAGCCCGACGATCCCTGGCTGCCCCCTCCTATCAGGGAGTTGTGCAGACCCCAAAGGTCCCCCCCTGAGCCTCCTTTTCTCCAGTCTCAGCCACCCCAGCTTCCTCAGTTGCTTCAGGTCCTCCAGCCCCTTCCCCAGCTCCACTCCTTTCTCTGGACATGCTCCAGCCCCTCAATGTCTGTCTTGCACTGAGGGGCCAAGAACTGGACCCAGCACTAGAGGTGTGACCTCACCTGAGCATTGGTGACTTTGGAGACCCAGCAGGAAGGCTGGGGATGGGACTGCAGAGGTCTTGTTTTTTTAGGAAATGAAGCTCAAATTGTTCCTTGTGCCACAGGCCTGAGTGCCTGAATCCCTCTCTCCATCCCCGGGTAGTTTCCTGTGTGACAGGACCAACGTTCCCGCGTTCCTTTGCAGCTGTACGACCTCATGACTATGGCCTTCAAATACCAAGTGCTGCTGTGCCCTCGGCCCAGGGACATTCTGCTGGTCACGTTCAACCACCTGGATGCCATCAAGGATTTCGTCTCCGACTCCCCTGGCATTCTGAACCAGGTGGATGAGACCTTCCGGCAGCTGATCGAAGTAAGAATCCTCAGAAAAAGGGTGGGACACACCCTTTATGGGGTTTTTACCTCTTTCATCATCTTAGCGATGAATTACTACATTGGAGAGGGCTGTGAGTCAAGTGATATTTTTCTACTGGCCCAGTTTAAATCAATATATTGCTTATTCAGCCTAATTGAAGTCTCCACTGATTTCAGCAGAAATTAAATCAGAGTTCTAGTCACAGACAATAATTACTGATAATGACCAGCCACCCCCTCAGAGCATCTCTGCTCCCCCTGCAAGTGGATCAGAATAAGCTGTACATACTGTGTATCAGAATATCCAGATGTACTTGTTCCTCCTTTCCCTGGGTGGGACATGGAACAGCTGTAAACCTTTGCGTGATGATTTTCCTTTTCCAGACCTACAACTGTCTCTCTGATGGTGAATTCCAGCTCATCAGGCAAACACTCCTCATTTTCTTCCAGGACATGCACATCAGGGTAAGAGCCCAATACAACTAGGCAGGGAGAATGACAGGGAGGTTGGGTCTGGAATACAAAGGGATCTGCTTATAAACACTGCAGGTTTGGGTTTGCTACTTGTACTTTTCAGTCATCTTGATGTGCTTGTAATTGCACTCAAATTTCACAAATTGAGCACATCTGCTAGAGTAATGCTGAATAATTCTACAATATTATGAAAAAAGGGATCTCTACTAGTATGATTTGCTGATTGATAAATCCATTTTTCCTTTTAGAAGAAACTTGATGTGAAACCTGAGCGTGAAGTCTTGATACTCTCTAAATAAATTGATCACTCTCACATGCACAAACAGGACGTAGTTTTTAATACAAGTTTTTTAATGTTAGATCAGTGTGCCCATCCTCTCAACCACAATTCCACATCACTGCCTTTGTAAATACATCCCTGTATACACATCAACAGCTCTAGGAAACCTTCCCCAGTGTAGGCAGAGAGGCTCAGGCTCAGATTTCAGGGAATTTGGATGGGAAGGTCCATAGAGGATTTCCCCAAGGTGTGATGTTTGTGATGTCCTTTTGCAGGTCTCCATCTTCCTGAAGGATAAAGTGCAAAACTCGAACGGTCGCTTTGTGCTGCCAATCTCAGGGCCTGTCCCGTGGGGCACAGAGGTCCCAGGGCTCATCAGGTGAGCTGGTGCCATGTGTGGGACTGCTCAGGGAGGAGCATTTCCTTCCAGAGGGCTCAGACTGCCATTCCTGTTGCATGGATAGCTGAACCTCCAGTAAATACTATTTGAAGGGCAGGATTTGGGACTAAGTCACCCAGCAATGACATGCTGAGCTGCTTCTGGAGTTTTCTATCCCAGTAAATTAGCTATTAGTAACTTATCCTATAACAGAGGCATTTACCAATGTATGGAGTAGAGTTTTATTCCCCTTGTGCAGGAATTAGGTACTGAAAATAAGGACTAAAACTACTAAATGTTTCAACAATACCTTGTTTTTAAGGATGTTCAATCACAAAGGAGTGGAAGTTAAAAGGGCTGAGTTCACCACTGCTGGAAATTATGTTACTCCACAAAGAGAAGGATCTTTTGAGCTTTATGGAGACAGAGTCCTCAAACTTGGAACAAACATGTAAGTAATTTTTGTTCTGTGTAGAAACCTGAACCAAATGCTGATGGATAGTTCATAAGCCCATCTTCAGCCTAGTGTGGTTTTGGCCTCTTTTGCTATTAATTATCAGGTTGACTTTGTTACAAGGTGCTATCTTGCACCAGGACATGTGTGGACAGTGTCTAAAGAGCTGCGGAAAACAGCAAAACTTTGATTTACGTCTGCAGTGGAGCTGAGGAAAGAGTGTTCTCACCTGGTGCTACATATTATAAGAAATGTGATTTAATGTAACCACAGTCAAGAAATCCTCTCTGTTCTCTATGTTTGCCTTAATGTACATTTTCCATCCAAAGAGATCCGTGTTCCTTCTCACAGCTTTGTCCCTCACACGCCTCAATGCCTCACTATTGCACCACACCGAGCTGCAACTTCTCATTGCAACTGTTCAGTCTTCAGAAAAATATCCTAAAATCCTGCCTCCTGTGCTGCTCTCTCTGGTTCCTGTACCTCGTCCCAGTAACAGGCTGGACTTCCCCGTGTGTTTTCCCCTCTAGGTACAGCGTGACCCGGCCAGTGGAGACACACATGTCGGGATCATCCAAAAACCTGGCATCCCAGGCAAAGGTCAGTGTCATCCTGTACCTATCACTGCTGAAACTGGCCAAATTCTTAGTCTCTAGATATGGGATAAGTTCAGGGAAGCTTTTCTGTTGTTCTCAGAGCCTCATCCAGTACTCCCCAGTCCTTTGAAGCCAGGGGAAGGGCACATTTTCCCAAAGAATCCACACGCTTGTGCAAGGATGTGCTTGCTTCCATTTTAATCTCAGAAAACAGAAAGTTGGCTTTACAGATTTCTCCTTTGTCCAGTTTAGCTGGAAAAGCATCTTGTGCTGAGTCTATAAATTTAAACAACCATTTCCAATATTGAGCTGGTGATTGCTGGTTATCTGCACAATCTGTCCCAGGAACAACAGGGAAATGTGTTTATATCCCTCTGAAGGCCATGTGTGGAGTATCAGAAATATGTGGAGGACATACATGGAATATCAAAGCTCCTTGCAGCCCCCATATCCCAGGTGATTGCCCAATGGGCCCATTGCTCTTTCCTGCAGGAGAACATAGTCCCCAACCCTCTTGCTAAAGAAGAGCTGAACTTTCTGGCCCGGCTACTGGGAGGTTTGGACATCCAGAAACCCGCTGGTGGCGAGACGGGATTTCGGCTGAACTTGTTCATGACTGACGAGGAGGAAGAGTATGCTGGAGTCCATCTTGGTTTGGGTTTGGGGTGCCCTGGGGGGAGCCCTGGAGACCAAAGCTGGCCCTCGACAGCTTTAGGGTGAGACCAGCATGTTGTTACCCTGCTCCAGATGTCTCCTGTGATGCAGCCTTGCTCCAAATGCCACTGGCTGGGATCTCTCTGGAGGGACAGAAACATCCCTTCAGCCCTTTTAGCAGGATGTTTTTATCTGCTTTTAATCTCAGCTACAGAAATATTCCTGTTCTTCTACACTTAACAAAAAAATCTTGGACAGGGAGAAGCCTCCAAAGTGGGGTGAATACATTAATTTGCCAAGTAGGAATAGAGGCATTGTCCAGACTTCACAGAATTACAGAATGGTATGGGTTGGAAGGGACCTTAAGGGTCCTCTAATTCCACCGTGCCATGAGAAGAGACACCTTCCACTAGACCAGGTTGCTTCAAGCCCCATCCAATCTGGCCCTATGAGCATCTTCTGAGCATCATTGTTACCTACAGGAGCCTCGTGAAGTCTGATTTTTATCACTTCCTTGTACATTTTCATGGGATTAACCACTCTTTTCATGTTTTTAATCAAGGCACGCGGCACAGACCAGACCAGAGGAGTTGTCCTACAAGGTTATCAACATTGAAGCCACGCAGGTATGTAACCTGTTTCACATCACTGGTTCTCACCATCCCTGCCTTGCTAAGGACCGTGTTTCACCCAGAGCAGGGACTTAAGAATACAGTTTTTCCCATTTCACTTAAGCTCGTAACTAAGTAATGGCCAATTTTCTGCCAAGACAGTGGAATTGGTGAGTGTTTACTAAGAAAATTTGAATCTTGACAAATACAGAGAGAGCAAGTTTGGGTGTAGAAGGGGCACGTCCCAGTCCAGCCCAGTCCCGGCCGCGGTAGCAGCGTGGGGGCACTAGCGGTGGCTGAGCGCGGTGTCTGTCCCGCAGGAGCCGGGGCGGCGGGCGGAGCTATCCCGCATCCTGGGGGAGCTGGAGGTGGCGGAGCAGCGCCCAGGCAGCGCCGAGAAGGGCGAGGACCTGCTGGCGCTGATGGACGGGCTGTGAGCGGGACGCGCGGACACCGAGACATGCGGACACCGGGACATGCGGACGCCTGGACATGGGGACACGGAGACAGCGGGACATGCGGACACCGGGACATGCGGGGGGAACACTCGGGGCCGCCCCGCCCCTTCCAGCCGTGGGCGGGGCCGCGCGTGCGCGAGGGGCGGGGCGGGCGAGCGCGGGAGAAGGC
>VZRR01012124.1:0-46675 GCA_013398015.1 Oreocharis arfaki
GAGGAGGAGGAGGAGGAGGACCCAGCAGCAGCTCCATGTCCTGGCACCTGGCTCCCAGCTCCATGGCTCCGTCCCGCCCTGGGGCTGCCCTCTGCTCTCTAGAAACATCAGAGGCTTTTATCTGTAATAAAAGATATTTCTCTTTTTAGCCCTCGCTGGCAAATACTCCATCCATCCATCACTGCATGGCAGTGTTTCCCTGAGCAGAAAGCCTCCACAAATCCTGGTTTCCCCATAAATCTGGAGTTTTAGCCTCTGCCACGTGCTGCTCCAGTGAAGGAGCTGCCCAGCTTCGGCTGATCCTAGGCTGTGGGGACAGGCAGGGATGGGGATGCTGAGGGGCAGGAGGTGAAGGCAGCACCCTCAGCCCCCAAAAGGACACCCACATCCCTCTCTGCATCCTGCGATGGAGGTGGTGGCAGAGACACAAGGAATACTCCCAGTTTAATCCCAAGCCAGCCCCCCTGGCTGTGCCTGGCGGCCAGAGCCAGGCAGGAAGAGCCCGGAGCAGGCAGCAGGGACGCGGGGACACGGGGGACGTGGGCTCCTGGCAACCAGGTGGCTCCTGCCCCCACATGTTCCCGCTAGAACAAGGCACCGGAGACGGGGGGCTGTTTACTGGTATTAATAACTGGATGGCTCCAGGCGGGTTTGTGTCTCTGAGGCAGCCTGAGCTGCGGAGGGAGGGAAGTAGGGAGGGGGAGAAAAAAGGGCAATGGCTATTTTTAGAAAAGCAGGGAAGATTTTTTTTTTTTATCAAAAAATAGCTTCCCCCGGTGCCACGAACACGCGATGGGAGCAGCCCCGCAGCGCAGCAGGCAGCGGCTGCAGGGAGCGAGGGGTGCGGAGCCACCCGGCCCCGCCGTCACCCCCTCCGGCCCTGCGGCACCCAGCGCATCCCCGGCTCGGGGCACCGAACATTTCTCCTTCTTTTCCACACTACCGAGGGGCTCTGCTCAGGCAGCCCCACACTGAGGGCGCAGTGAGGGCTCTGCCCCCTCCGAAGTCCCCGGTGTCCGTCCGGAGCCGCTGGAGCTCGGCGCGGAGCGGCTCCCGGAGCGGCAGCAGCGGGGGAAGGACAGCGCTGCCCCGCAATGCAGCTCTGGCCTGGAGGGACCCGCGCTGCTCGGCTGCACCGCGGGGCTGCCCCGGGGCCGAGGGGATGGAGCTGAGCCCGGCTCCGCGCTGGGAATGGCCACAGAGCCGGGGGATGGAGCTGAGCCCGGCTCCGCGCTGGGAATGGCCACAGAGCCGGGGGACGGAGCTGAGCCCGGCTCCGCGCTGGGACTGGCCACAGAGCCGGGGGATGGAGCTGAGCCCGGCTCCGCGCTGGGAATGGCCCACAGAGCCGGCTCCGCGCTGGGAATGGCCCACAGAGCCGGGGGATGGAGCTGCCGGCGCCCGTGGTGTTGGCTCAGGGGCTGAGGAGCTCGCACGGGGAGCTGGGGCTGGGCTGGGTGGCAGAGCCGGGGTTTGGGAGGGACGGAGGGGATGGAGCTCCCGGAGGAGCCGCTCGGGCCCTGCGGGGCTCCCGGTGCTGCCCCACGGCCCCACAGCCCGGTCTGCGCCTGCAGCTCCCTGCGATCCCCTCCTGCTCTCCTCGGGCTCCTCCGGGCACTCCCATCTCCAGGGCACCCCCATCTCCCGGGCACCACATCGGCACCGCCCGGGCAGGGGAACCTCCTCATCCTCCTCCTCCTCCTCCTCCTGAACCTCTCTTCCTCCTCCCCCCCCCTGTGNCTCTCTTCCTCCTCCTCCCCCCTGTGCCAGCCCCTCAGTGCCCCCTCCCCACCCCATGCACACGAGGGCACAACATCCAGCTCCTCCCCAAGTCCCCGGGTTTCCGCAGCCAACCCAGGCTCCTTTCCCTGTTTTCTCTGCGGGACCATCCCACTGCCCAACAAATCTGCAAGCTCCGTGCTCCCAGGCACAGCCCTGGGTGCCTGAAAGGTCCTTTTCCGCCCCTAAATCTCCCAGCTGGGGCTGCAGGGGCTGACACGAGATCAGGGGCCCACTCCCCCTCCACACCCCAATTTCCCTGGAGGAATCATCCCAGAGGATCCACACCCGCAAGGGCTGGGCACACCCTGCAGCGCAGGGAAGGAGAGGGCAGGAGGAGTGAAGAGGGTTGATGAGAGGATAATTATTATTCCCCGAGCTGATTAGCTGTCCCCTGGATATTCTGTTAAGGGGCAAGGAAACTGTGGGAGCTTGGGAAGCAAGGGAAGGGCCCAACACAAACTGGCTGTGGCGTTTTCCCTCTGCTCGTGTTGGGAATTCTCTGTGGGAAATGGGATGAGCGGAGAGCAGGAGGGAGGGGGAAGTTAAGGCTGATCCTCAGCCCAGCAAAGGGATGGAGGTGAGGAGCCCCAAGCCGGGCAGGAGCATCACTCCCACGGCCGGCACCAACACGGTGTGGGTGTTACACACAGCACAGCCCAGGAGAATAATCCTGGAAATCACAGGGAAATCTGGCAGAGCCCCGGGAAACCTGGCAAGGGCGATGCTTCTGCCGCAGCAAAACCGTGCAAAGCGTTCCATAAAGGATAATGGTTCTGCTGTGGGGCCAAGATGCCGAGCCCTGGGATGTGGCACACAGCTCCGTGGCACATCCTAGCAGTGCTCAGCAGAGGGTAATTGGGAAATTGGAGCTGCTTTAGTGGAAAACTCCAGGGAGGCTGATAAAGGCTGAGCAGCATCAGAGAGAGCAGTGGCTCCTGGGATTGCAGAGGGGGACTGAGTGACCCCAGGAATGGACAGGGACACTGAGTGACCCCAGGACTGGAGAGTGGGACCGAGTGACCCCAGGACTGCAGGGCAGGCCCCCTGGGCAGGTGGGCATTGGCATAGAGGGGACACAGCTTCACCCATCTCCTCACCGTTCCCCCTCATCCATCAGCCACGCTGAGCTTGGGAATGGCAGGAGAGACCAAACAAGGGGACGCCTGCCCAGGAAGGGAGGGGAGAGCAGGGGGCAGCACAGACCCCACAGCCAGGGCAGCCACTTGCAGCTGATATTTCTAAGCTGAATTTTGGGGAGCTCCTCGTTCCTTTGAGGGGCACTCTCTGAGGCAGGGGTGGGAGAGGAACCCCCCATCTGAGGTTCTTCCATGAAGAGGAATTTGGCCCAGAGGCTCGAGGCCCACAGCTCTGGATAAAAATCTGCCAGTGGCACAAATCCTGACCTGGAACAGGCCCTTTCCCGCTGGTTTCTCCTGCATAATCCACCAGTACTTCATCTGCTTGTGGGGTCTCCAGTCACTGCTGCCCCACATCCCCCCTGGCATCAGGGACCGGTCCCAGAGGTACCTGAGGGGACAGGGAGGGGCTGGGAGGACACCAGCTCCATGTGCCTGGAGGTTTTAGGACCATCCAGAGAAGGTGGAAACGAGCAGGCAAATGTCACTGGAGGAAAGGAGAGGGCAGAGAGGACAGGAACAAGTTCTTGAACCACTGCAACTGCAGCTGGGACAGGGAGTGACTGAGGTGGGCAGGGCAGGAAGGCAGAGGTTGGGTGGGAAAGGCCACGGGGGGGAGAGAAAGGGGTTCAGAGACCCCCAGAGGCCCTCTCTGTACAAAGAGCACCCCCTGCTCCTCCTCCCACCACTCCTCGCAGCTCTTCCCTCCCTGCCAAGGTGATCGAGGACACAGAGGCAAAAGGCACTCGGAGGGGCCTGTGCTGCTGGATTGACCCAGGGTCAGAGGAGGGGCAGTGGGGATTTCCCAGCAGGGCTCTGCAGCCGTGTCCCTCTCACCAGGGTGGCTGTGCCAGGCACCCCCGGAGCTGCTCCCCAGGCACGGCTCCGGAGCCGGGCACAGCCTGGGGTGTGACACACACAGAGCTCCCCTCTGATCCCACACTCCCTTTGGAGCAGGGATCCCTCTCTCAAGGACACTGACACCCCTCTGTAGCTGAGGATCACTGCCACCATCAACAGACACCAGAAGCCTCGAGGCTCCTCATGCCAAACTCTGATGCCTTCGGATTCTTTAGCTGTCCCTGAGCACCCGGCCTGGCTGAGGGCCACCAGCCTGGCAGGTGGCACCAGCGTGAGCCTGGCCTCCAGCCTGGCCTTTGCCAGCTCAGTCCACACTTGTCCAACGTGTCCTGGCTGCAGCTTTTCCACTCCAGCCCCTGAGCCCACCCAAGGCAGATTTGCCCCTTCTCAGTGCCCACCTCTGACCTCTGGGACACAACACTGGGCCCTCCCTGCCACTGACCGGTACCAGTGGGCGGGGAAGCTCAAAGCTGCCTTCTGACCCCAGTAAAGCGTGGATGGTGACCCTGTTCTTGCTCTTGAAATGAAGGAAGAGGCTCCATTTCAGTGCCCCCCAAATCTCAGCGGCCGCTCCACTCCAGCACAGCACTGATGAGCAGCCAGGGAACGGGGACAACATCCCCTCCCAAAAACTCCCGACACGGACACGCCCCAGCAGCCTGAGTGCTCCCACCTGCACGAGGAGTGCGAGTTAAACACACACGCAGCCCTCTGCTGTGGTGAAACCTTCCCAAATTGCCCCCACAGCCAGGGGAAGGGCCCGAGGGAGCGCAGCCCTGGTGGAGCTGCATCCAGACGGTGAGGCTGTGGGGACAGAGAGTTCCCCCTCCGCTGGAGCTGAGCCTGTACTCAGAAAGCAAACACCTGCTCGTGCAGCTGCTGCAAATCCCCCTCCCAGCGGCTCCAGGACCTCGACGGGAGCAGGAGCAGAGGGAGAAGGAGGAATGTGGAGGCGGACTGCGGGAAAAGGGCTCACGTGGGCACCACACGAACTTATCTGCTCCTGGCAGCAGGGAGATGAAGGAGGAACAGAGCTGTTCCCAGATAATGAGGCGAGATAAGAAGGGAGAACAATGACATGGGAGCTCTCCCCGCTCAGCACATCGCAGAAGTCACGGGGTTGGAGCAACCCCCAAAGTCACTGATGCTACAGAAACCATTATTTACTTGTGAGGTTTCAGCTGAACTGCCGTCCAAACTGTGTATCCTTGACACTTCCTGCTCTTCCAGGAATGGAGGGAGGGAGCTGGCTTCCCAGAAGGGCAGAGGAATAAAAACAAAAAAGACCAAAGCTTTATGAAAGATCAGATTTATTGGTCAGACAGAATGGCCTTGCCCCTTGCACTTTCTGTGTATCCATCACATGGGAAAAGGTAACTTAAAAACCTAAAACGTCAAAGTTTGGCTTAGGGGTCATGGGAAACCACCCCAAGCCAAAGAAGGAAAAGCTGTGAAATGCAGCTCTCTCCAGGGCTGCCTCAGGGGCTGGACAGGGCTGCAGTGCCAGCCCAGCCCCTCTCCCGCAGGTTTGGGCACATTCCTGCACCTCTCCACAGGACTCCACACCGATTCCACTAACCCAGGAAAAAGGTGCCGAGTTAAAACTTAACCTCACCTTAAACAGAACTGACACAGCTCTGGTTTGCACCAGTGAGTTTTACAAAGGGCAAATCACAATAAAATCATCTTAAATCAGTAAAAAGATCCATGCAGGACTGGAGCTCTTGTTCCCCAAACCGGTTTTACCTGTCAGTGCCACCCAGGTTTAAGGCAAAGCCTCACTCCCCATTTCCACCTGAACATTTTTTGCTGCCCTTCAGCTGCTGCTTCCCCACAGCTCTGGGGCTCAGTACCCAGGCAGGGCACTGGAAACTCTCCAGGTGCTGTGGAAGGACACGATCCAGCAAAGAACACACCTGGCAACCTGAGCCAGCCCTTTGTGAACAGGGGGCAGCTCACCCTAAAAGGCTCAGGACCAAAATCCCACAGACAGAGGTACATACACAATTAGAAAACATTTAATCCAGGATTTGAGAGAATTAAAAAAATAATTTATTCTAAAATAATTTTGATGTGTGTGTGGCCTGCATGAGTTCCCAAGCATCCAGCCTGGCTGAGGGGACCTTCCCCTCCCTCTCCCCATCCCAACCCCTCTCCCAACCACCATAAGCTCTTCTGCATGGTCCTGTCCTGTTCCCAGGCATGTTCCACCGCACTCCAAGGAAAACAATAACGAGCAGCTCATCACCAGGAAAGACATTTCAAACATGTGGCTCAGCACATGCTTTTTCTGAGTCCTTGGTGACTTTTCTCCCTCTTGGGGCAGGCAAGAACTCCTCAGAGAGCTCCCAGCCTCCCACCCCTCCAGTGTCCCACTGTGCCTTCCCGACCAAGATGGCACCTGCAGCATCTTTCCTTTTGTCTACCTTGCAGTGCTGCCTTTCCCTCCTCAGCCTCTGCACTCCACCAGGCTGGACCCCTGGACATGTCCAGAACACATTCCAGCGGGATGCTGCAGGGCAGCCACACTCTGTTTGGGTTCACATCCCCGGGGCTTCGGCAAACCCCAGCCCCCAGTGCAGCCAACACCAGCTTTTGGGTGCTTGTCCCACACGGATTTTCCTTCACCTGCGGCCCTGGCTGGCCCCAGGAGCCGAGGGGTCCCTCAGATGCTGTCGTAGGGCACTGCCAGGCCGATGTTGTAGTTGTAACCTGTCACCTTGTCGTAGGAGGAGCGGCAGATGGGCAGCACGCTCTCCACAGCCAGCTGGTCCACGGAGAACTCGTAGCAGTAAATGACCCCTCGGTACCTGCGTGGAAAACAACCGGCACACACCGTGTCACCCCAGGGGGAGAGCAAACAGCGGCAGAAATCACTGGAAAAATCACCTGAGCTGAAAAACGCGACGCTGAGGGAGCTGGATAAAAACCCCCATCCCTTCTGCAGGAGGCTGAGCACTTGTAACAAGGAAAACTCCCTCCTGCCTCCTCCCAGGGACCCAGCAAGGCTGGGAAGGGCTGGTGAATCATTCCCTCCAGCCCTGCAGAGACGTGACTGTCATCTGCTGAAACATCTCCAGGCTCTCCAGCACGGGGGAAGATAAATACATTGGTATTTGATAGTTCAATTAGCACTAACAGCCATTTGAGATGCAAATACCAAAACCTGCAGCTTAAATGCCAGTAGTTTTCCTTTAGGAGGAGACAGCATTACTAATATTTCGAGCATGGAGAGGGCTGTATTCCCTGCCTGGCTTCAGTGGACTTTATGTTCCCCTGCTGAGAAAAAAAAGCAATTATTTTGTGCTCCAGCAAATCAAGAGCCAATTCATCGCTTGTTTTGTAAACCTCACCCTTCAACATTTTTTTAGTTTTATTTTTTTGCTGCTGTACCCCCTCTGAAAGTGCTCTGGGTGATGACTCAGGTGCTCAGGGTGCTATTGAAAACCAAAGCAGATTGCTGAGGGCTGCTTCCTCACTTGCGGTGCACGCTGGGGTCATCCTCGGTGATGCTGGAGCCTCGGGGGTTCTTCTCCTCGGGGATGTTGGCAGTGATCAGGCTGTGGGAATTGAACCACACGTGGCGGACGGGATGTCTGGAAAACAACCAGAGCACGGGGTGAGGGGCCACCTACACTGCACTCCCAAAATCCGAGTGCTGGGAAAGGAGCGGCTCTGGATTAAACACGGAGTGATTGGGATCAGCGCCCTCCCTACGGCCGGAGGCTGGGAACCTGCACCTCTGGCTCTTCCAGCCTGGAGCAGATCCCACATCTTCTATCCCCACCTAGTGGGCTCTTCCCAGAACACACGAGGAGGCCAGAAAATACGCTGGAAAGCTGGCAGGGAGGGATGGATGCGGGCTGGGCTGGCTACCCTAAGGACTGCAGCACTCCCGAGAAGGGCAGGATGCTTCCCAAAACCAAGGGGAAGGACACTCCACACAGCCATGCACTGAGCTGGTTTAGAAATGCACCAGAAATGCACCATAAGGCACAAGCTAAGAACCATGGAGTGGGAAGGGACCCACAGGGATCATCGATCCAGCCCCTGGGCCTGCACAGACACCCCAACACCCCCACCCTGGGCATCCCTGGCAGCGCTGTCCAAACGCTCCTGGAGCTCTGGCAGCCTCGGGGCCGTGCCCATTCCCTGGGGAGCCTGGGCAGTGCCCAGCACCCTCTGGGGGAAGAACCTTTCCCTGCTCTGCAGCCTGAGCCTGCCCTGGCCCAGCTCCAGCCGTTCCCTGGGTGCTGTCCCTGACCAGAGATCAGAGCAGCCCTCGGGAGGAGCTGCAGCCCCTGGTGAGGTCTGAGCTCAGTGTCCTCTGCCCTCAGCCCCTCCAGACCCTTCCCCATCCTCATGCTCCTCCTTTGGACACCAAAGTTTGGTCTTCATCCCCTTCCCTCTCAGTGGTGAGTAACCCCAAATCCCAGAACAGCACCTTCTGTTAAAGCAGGAGCCATGCCTCTCCTCACATGAGGCTGGCTCATCTCCACACCCCAAATGTGTCTCCTGTCACCTCCCTCAGCTCCTGCTCCTCTTTTCCATCCCTGGCATGGGGCCAAAGGCAAGGATAACAGCACACACCTCACCTGGGAAAGCCTTTTGATTGAAGCAATCCCTTCTGATTCCTCTATAGATTAAACAGTGTTTTCTACATGTTTAATCTAATGGCTTCACTCTGAGCATACCCCCGAGCTCAACCCTGCCCTGCCTGCCCTCCTCCTGGAGCAGCACTAATGAGCATGCCAAGGACACAATCAATGGAATATTGTCCTTAATGCATCAGCCACATCACAACAGCCTTTATCATTCCCAGGGTCAACACAGAAAGTGATACCTGCTATTAATCAATGACAACTCCAGCTTGAACTTCCTTGCCTGTAAATACTTCATCTAGCTCCTCTTTGGGGAAGATGCTTTAAAAAAAACCCTCAAGAAATCAGGATTTATCTGTTCATTTTATGGATATCACTCAGACTTACAAGGGGCTAAATCCTTGGGTCTTTATCCAGACAAAGCCTGGGAACTGTGCTTTGATCAGGAAATCTTCATTTAGCTGTACGAAGTGGCAGCTCCAGGATGCTGATCTCTGCTTGTGCTTCCAGTGCTGTGCTCCTTGTGCTCAGTACAAACTGGTATTTCAATATTTAAATGAGTTTAAGTGCTTTGTTCCCCACCATTAAGGGAATGTGTGGATGAGGTGAACAAACACAGGGATTGTGCTGGATAGACTGGATGGAGACAGCCAGAACCAGGCATTCTCAAAACAGCCAGTCCAGCACTTTAAAATCAAGGTCCAACAACTAAACCGAGGTTGAGGATGGGGCAGGGAGAAGTCACTGGCTGAACTTCACGGAAAATCCAGGGGAAACAACTGAACACCCACTGAAACCCTCAACTCACGAGCAGAAAGGCCATGCCAGCTCAAGGGCCCACACAGAAACACACAGAGCTCCAGGTGGGGAGACAACCTGTCCCCAAACCACGTGGAAACCACGCAGAACTCCCCAAAAACGACCTCATCCCCACGTTCTCCTGTCAGGCAGCCCCGATAACCCCCCAGGGCCCAGTTACCTGGCGTGCATCTCCCAGAGCTTGGTGCCCATGCGCTGGTCCCACACGCACACCAGCCCCTCCTCCCCTCCGCTGACCACCTTCCACTCGTCCATCTGCACGGCGGACACCCCCAGCTGGTGGGCGTACAGCGAGCACACGGCCGCGCCGCGCCGCGCGTCGAACACCCGCACCCTGCAGGGAGAAACAGCGATGGAAGCAGCTCCGGGCACGCAGCCTCTGGGTTCTCAGAGCACAAGGATGTTGGGGGTTATGGAAATACATCCGGGACAGCGGCAGCGCCACGGCTGCTCCAGCGCTGGAAAAGCAGCAGGGCCCACCCTGCTCACCGCTGAGTTTTCACCCTGGATTTTCACCCCGACTTGTGTTATCAAAGGCAGATTTCTCCCACCACACGGGATCTCTCTGAGTTTTTACAGCTCCTAGGACCTAAAGAGGGCTCTGGGGTCTCAGCACAGGCAGGACCTGGAGCTGTTGGAGAGAGTCCAGAGGAGGCCACGGAGATGCTCCAAGGGCTGGAGCCAGGCTGGGAGAGCTGGGGGTGCTCACCTGGAGAAGAGAAGGCTCCAGGGAGAGCTCAGAGCCCCTTGCAGGGCCTAAAGGGGCTCCAGGAGAGCTGCAGAGGGACTGGGGACAAGGGCTGGAGGGACAGGACACAGGGAATGGCTTCCCAGTGCCAGAGGGCAGGGATGGATGGGATATTGGGAAGGAATTGCTCCCTGGCAGTGCCCAAGGCCAAGTTGGATGGGGCTTGGAGCAGCTTGGGACAGTGGGAGGTGTCGCTGCCCCTGGCAGGGGGTGGCACTGGATGGGCTTTAAGGTCCCTTCCCACCCAACCATTCCAGGGTTTTATCAGTCTATGATATAACATAAAAGTGAAATTTGGAGAAAGCTCCTCTCTCTGTGCCTCCCAAAACATCAGCAATGCCATGAGGCATAAAACTGCTGTTTTGGGCACACTGTTAACACGTCCCACCCCTGGGATGTACCCACATCCACCGTGGATGAGGGGTGATATCACCAGGATCAAGGAAAGGATGATTCTTGCAAGGACTTCAGAGGACATTAAATGTGTGGCAATTCAAAATACAAGACAGGGAATTGCAGGTTTATACTCCCTTGACTTAATCACCGATATTCAAACCAAGCACCCAACAACCAGGATCTGCTTTGACTTCCAAAATGCAACTGAGTGTGGGCAGCTTTTAGGACATTTGATTTTCAGACATTATTGACCACTCAGACAAAGCATTTTGAAGAGGAATGTATGGAAGACTCAGCCAGAAGCAGAACCACAGAAAAAGAGCTTAGGATTCCAAGCACTGCTACAAGGCCACAAACTAGTTAGAGCTAATGGTGTTAACACAAAGGAGTGTGGGGTTTGATCCTTACTTATCACGATGGAGAGATAAAGCAAAGCACATAAATCAATAAAAAATGCAGCAAAACAGAATGGAAGGGGAAACACTGAGCTCAGATTTGAGAAGAAGCCAGAGCAAGTTCCTCCCAGCTGATGGCTATCAGGAACAAACCCATCAGGTCCACATTAATTCCACGAAAGGCCAAAACACACTTGTTCCAACACATTAACTGCACTTCGTTCCATACCCCTGCTACGATCCTAATGGTGCTGCAAGTCCTTCCTTTCTCCTTCTCCAGCGGAGATTGCATCATATGATTTTACAAAAAACACATTTCAGGGGCTGGGAGAAAAGGCAGCAGAGCAGTCCAGAGCTCCAGCAGAGCAGCATCCATCCGACATGGAGGAGAACAGGCTGGAAGAGGGCGAGGGACTCACTCCGTGTGCAACAGCCCATCCCACACTGCGAGGGGGCAAGGATGCCTCGCTTCCCCCAGCTCCAGCACAGAGGAGCTCTGGCTGCAGCCCGGGGCTGTGCCCTGGGAAAGGATGGGGTGTTTGGAAGGGCTCACTCCTGGAGCTCTGGCTGCAGCCTGGGGCTGTGCCCTGGGAGAGGATGGGGTGTTTGGAAGGGCTCACTCCTGGAGCTCTCCCTGATGTCCTGTGTGTGTTCTCGCAGCAGCCAAAGCTGCTCCTGTTTGGAAAGCACAGCTGCAAGCCAAGATCTGAGCCCTGCTTATTCCATGAGCAGGCACCCAGCTTTCAGGCAGGTGTCCGTGCTGGCACGCTCCTGGAAGAACCAGAGGCACTTGTGCTGCTCAGATGTGCCTTAAGGAAAAAAAGGAACAGCGTTCTGCCAATCCCACGTGATGCTGTAACACAGACCTGGCCCAGCATGTCCTGCCTGGACAGCTGGGCTCAGTGGGAGCACTTCGGACTCATCTCAGCTCCAGGGAGGTGTTCCTGTGGCCAGGCTTGGACCCTGCTGTCAGACTGCCTCAGGAGGGAGCTGCCTTGCCTTCAGGAGAGTGTGGAATACGTTTGGATCCACACCTTTCTGGGTTTGCCGTATGTTTGCTGTCCCAACGCTCCTCTCCACCCCAGCTTCCACCAAGGAAAAGCAGGATCAGCACACGCTCCCTGCTAGGAGGCCTCTTGCCGGAGCAAAGCACAGCTCAGGAATCAAATCAATCAGCAGTGCTTCAGCAGGAATTTCCGATGGAAAGACAGATTTTACAGGTCCTACCAAAATCATTTCGTGATCGTTACTTTGCAAAATCATGGTTTTGAGTAAAGAGGAGCAGATTGAAGCGAAATTGGGTATTTAATTCAAGCAGTAAGTGTTGCCTCTGGCCAGCAGCAGTCTGAACTCCCATGGCAAGGTCCCTGTTTAACAAACTCACTCCATAATATGGCCGTGGAGATGCCAGTCCTGTTCCACCTGTGGATGCCCAGCACCTTCCTGCAGCATCACATGAGGATGTGACCTCTGAGACACTCTGGTCCTGCCTCCTGGATGCCACACTTGCCTTCCCAACCATTAATCCCTAGCTCCTTGCTGTTCTAGTGACATCCTTGAACTCAGCCAGTGCTTGAGCTGAAAACCCCAAAAGCTTTCTGGAGGGGAAGGGCACAGACATCTACTCTGCTATAAAGGGGAGCGATATCAACTCCAGCTCCTCTCCTGTCATCGTGCAGGAGATCAAAATTGGAGGCGGTTTTACTGGGGTGCTTTGGAAAATCAATTATCTGCTTTTAGAGGGGAAAAAACCTCCCAGGGATTCAATTCCACTTGTCAAACTTCAGCTATTTCCTTTACCCTCCTTGCTGAGAAAGTGTGAGGGGTTTGCCTGCACTCCCTATTCACCGGGAAGGAAAAGAAAAAAAAGCTGTTTGACAAAATAATCATTTTTGCAAGCTGCTGCACTGGCGGGACAGAGGCCTGGGATTTGGCAGAGGGAAGTACCCGCCTTCCAATCTGATCCCAGCACCAGAGCAGAGCACCACCTGCAGCCTGGTGCCCAGTGTGGAAAGGAGGAGGGAAGGAAGCAGGAGCCATTAGAGACTGGCTCCTGGCCATCCCACATCTCCTTTGGTGCACTGGATCAGACCCCACAAACGACTGGCCAAAAAAAGGAAATCTAAAAATTGGACTCAAAGGGTCTTTTTAAGCACTTTAATCCTTTCGCACTGCCTGTTCCCAGCGCGGCCATTCCTGGCACCAGACACTGAGCTGGGAAAATCCTACTCCCCAAGCCAAGGAGTTAAAGAGAAAGCTGCTAATCAGCTAAATAGAAGCTGGAATCTGTTCATATGAAAGTCTCTTTTTTTCCTCCGTCACCTGAGGGACATCACAGTGTTCCGAAATACACTCTTGACATCATTTGGCAGCCGGGCCCATCTCATCCTCCACGATTCATCCCTTAGGTTATTTTTTTAATATCAGAAAGTGAGCTTTTAAATGCCAAACTCATTTTGCGGGTGGCGGCGGGGAAGTGGAAGATATTCCAAGTGGTCTCGCTGGGCTGTGCACCAACTGCGTCCACCAAATGGCTCCGAGAGCTCCTCTTCCCATGGAGCTTCCCCAGACAAAGCACGCTGACAGCCACATCCAACTATTACCTAACAGTTTGTTCCTCGACTTCATGGAAACACGAGAGGAGAAACCAATTCCAGCAGGGCCAGATGTAGGGCAGCAAGCTGGAGATGGGAGACTGGAGATGGGAGCACCTACCTTCTGTCCTTGTTGCCTGCCACCAGCATGTTGGGGGGACTGTTGTGGAGGTTGACGCAGGAGAAGTCACCTATGGAGTTGCCCACCTTGGTCACACACTGGTTTGTTTCCAGGTTGTAAAGAAGGATCTGGCAGGAAGAGAATAAAACACCACAGAAGTTGAGCAGGAGCACCACGACGATGTTCTGCTGCAGCAGGAAGCAGAGCAGTGACCACCAGAGGTGCTCTGCAGGACCTGTTGCTTGGTGTGTAAAACAGAACCAAGAGACAGAGCTATCCCTACGAAGAAAGGCAATGACACCCTCAGAAAGAAGGAATTCAGCTTTCCCAGCAGGATCCAGCAAGAAGCAGGGATGCACCAGCAGAACGGCTCGGTACAGCTCCCAGGAAAAACACACAGGACAAATCTTCCAGGCTTACAGGAAAAGCAAAGTTCCCTCATCAATTCTAACATTTGAGAGCAGCAGGCCTGAGGAGGTTTGGACAGATGGACAGCGAGAGGCAGATGCAGCCAAGTGCAGCAGGAACTGCAGAGCAGAGCTGACCACGGCCCTGCTGAGAGCCTGGGTGCCCTCACACACACACACACAGAAATGCCACATCTGAAGTGGCAGCTCGGATGGGAAAGGCAGGAAAACAACTCTGATTTTAGGCAGCACCCGAGATGATTCAGCCAGAGCCTGGATGAGAAGCACGAGTTGTTCCCCGGCCGTTCCCACTCCTCTCCTCAATCAGTTTAATCACGTTTGCTGTCCTTCCTGTGGGGCCAGATCAGATGTGCCTATCTGGGCCTTTCAGTGTAGGAGAACGAGTATTTTTAGAAACAGAAAAATGCACTGGTCAAAGCCCAGCGGAGCTCAGCGCTGCACCTGGCCTTATATAACTTCATAAACATGATTAAATTTCATGGTGATGCTCGTTTAAATCAAAAGAAACCTTGTGACCATGAAAAGAGTTAATGGCATTGGGAACATCAGAAAAACCCTATAGCTTCCACGGCAACATCAGCGTGGCCACGTCAACGTCCCATCAATATTCTGCACTTCTAATTTGCAGATTGCAGCCACGTGCAGCTCAATAAATATTGCACTATCTCGATGTATTAGCTCAACATTAGCCAGAACAGCAGCGCTGATGCTGCCTGGCCTTTTATTTCCTGTCTGTGCCATTTCAGAGATCTGAAAGGTGAATTAAGAGAGCAGGAGGGGATCATTTGGTGATGGAGGCCTCTGGGCAACCAAAGCGAAGCTTTAAAAATCTCGAGGAACAGGGCAAAGAGAGGCAGAGAATTTGCAGGTTTCCTCCACCTGCCATTTCTCCCAAGTAAAGACCAGGCACCTTCAGACATATTTCAGCTCCCTATCAGGGTCAACACATCCATACCCAACTTCCTTAGCTGTTCCTAACATTTATAATCTCCCAACTAGTTCTTCGTGAAGCTGTCTCAAAAACCATGGCATTTTTCAGCCTAAAGACCAAAAAAACCAAAGCAAGGATGACCTTTGTAGGGAAATTTTGGACGTAAAAGTTAAATTTACATAAAAATTAATTTAAACTTCCACCCCAAGAAAAAAGCTGCTACAAACTGCATGGAAATGTCAGTGTTTGAGGTAAAAACCAGTTTACAGCCTGTTCTCACTTCAGCCCAGCTCCCAACAGCTCAGTAACCAAACCCACAGATAATGACGTTCTGGCAAAGGCACCTCCAAGGGTTTTCAGTGCAAAGGAAATTAATATCTGTGCCTGGCAACCCAAACTTCTCCTCGCAAAGTTTGGAACAAAAGACAAAGTCAATAAACTGCTGAATTCAGCTGAAGAACAATAAATGATGGGGTCAGGAGCGATGCATTCCAGCTCCCAGTTGAGCCCTTCCCAGCTGGATATTAAAACTCCAGAGGGGAGAGGGCCAAAAGCTGCTTTCTTAAAAGTCCCCTGGGGCTGATACTTGCAGTGAACATCCACAAACTATTAATTTATCTAAATGACCAGGGCTCCCATCCATGCCATAAACATAGGATACATACTTGAACATCCACTCACGGCCATGAAAGGCTGGAATGAAAAATTGCTTCCACTGAAAGATTCCCCTGCTTTCCACGTTACATTTTCTCCTGCCTGCAGCCCTGTGGCAAAGCTCACAGGTAGCACCAGCTGGAAAAACGACTTATTTCTCCTCACGTTGTAGGTGGCCACCAATTTAAAGTGTTTCCATCTCACAATCTGTAAAAATATAAAGGTTCACACCCACAAAAGCGGAAGAAAAGCTTTTATCATCTTCTCCTACCCCCTTTAATTCCTTCTCTCGTCATGTCCATCTCTCTTCTTTTAAAGATTGCTTATTTTAACCATCAGTAACAGGATGGATGGTTAAAATAAAATCTATTTTAAATTTTATCACGCACGAATGTCTTTCTAACCAATTAGCCCCATCACTGGAAGAGCCTCTTTGTGATCTTCAGTACCCAGGTTTTGCCTGTCTTGAAATTCAACCTGTCTTGAGCAGTTTTATGGCCTGCAAATGAATTTCAAACCCTTATCCTGACCAGCTGATAAGTAAAGAAGCCAAAAGCACTCAGAATGCTTAAGTCTGAATAATAATTTCCTGGAGACAAGGCTTTAAAAGCACACTGATGACAATTCTGAAGTTGCTGGAACACCTCTGATGAGCTCTCCTGCAATATCCCAAGGCAAGAAGGATTTTCCTTACAAAGGCCAAGGAGAGAGAATGGAAATACCTGGTCAACAGGGACTTGAAATAAGGGCCTGTGTGTTAAAGGGCAGATAAAGCATAAGATCTCTGGGAGGTTTATAATCCTATAATGCACACTGCAAAGGGATTACCCTTTTAAAGGTATTTATAATCCTATAATGGACACCCAAGCCCAGTGACCTAATAGGTGCCGAACTGAGGGAAGCGAACCAAGAGCATTTGGGTGTGAAATGAAGAACCCTGGGATAACACACTAACGAGCAGCCCTGGCCCCCTGGGAGCTCCGGCAGGAAAAGCATTAAAGACCCCGTGCAGCCAGCACCGGGATCCAACGCCCCAAATAAAAAGTGTCACCTATTAACATTGGCCAAATGAAAAGTCCAAGTTGTTGGCCAAGAGCCAGGCAATCTCCCCGAATGCTTAATAATTCAACAAGCCAGGAATAGCCAGAGTACCTCCAGCATTCTGTTTAGTTAAAGACCACAGAGATTAGCAAACACATTATCCATCTCCGAGGCGATTCTCTCCCTGTTACAAGTCCCTTAACGACCTTTACCATCCCTCCCTCTCTCTCTCTCTCTTTTAATAAGGCTGAGCAAATGGGACTTCATTTCAGCCCACTGCCACAGACTGGGGGCATTAATTATTCATGCTCATAGTCTCCCCTTTGTTAAGGCAGTGCATTAGACTAATTCCCCTCTTTACTGGGCGACTTGGGCACGGCTCAACCTGGGCCGCTCTTCTGGGAGGGAACCCAGCGAATTCACGAGCCCAGGCACGGCAAGAAAGGAAAAGTTACTGTTGTGCATGCAATTGCAGAGCGGTGGGTGCAGGGAACTCTCTTTAAATGCTGTCCAAGAACTCATGAAAGATGCCTGAAATTAATTCCCAAAGAATTAGAGGCTCTGGAGCCAGAAGAGCTGAGCTGTGAGCTTTGTTACATCTCGCAGCTAAGTGAGGTCAAGCGTGGTCGATGCACTCTGCTTGAGATACTTCCAAGAAAAACCAAGGAACTGAAGGAAATGCTGCTGATGGAACTCTTCCATGCGTGTCCAAAGCCCCAGCAGGTGTTTGGGGATGCTGTGTTGTCGGAGATGTCTTTTTTGGACGGAACATTAAAACAACAAATCCCTGAGCACTCGTTATCAAAGAGCCTGCGCTACTTTCAACAAGAGCTGGGGTGTCCATCCCACTGTCCTGGCTGGCAGCCAGCACACGCCTGCTCTGGGGGAGAGCTGCTTTCCCCTTCCCTTCCCATCCCCTTCCTGCCTCCAGTCCAAAGGAGCAGCATGGAGATCGAGCTGTGGCTCAGAGCTGGGTGAATCCCTCTGTGTGTGGGGTGTATTCGGTTCTTATTCAGATGCAGTGCTGGAGGGAGGATCATAAATATAAGCAAAAAGCATTTTGTAAAACCACACTCAAACCCTACATCCTTCTCCTCACTGAACAACACACAGGAACCATTAAAGAACCACTTTTTCGGAAAGAACTGTCCAGGATTGAGGTTTCTGTCATTTTAACTAAAATAAAACCACCCCGAGTTGCTCAGAGTGGCAGAGGATCAAGCAGCAAGCCTGAGAACAGAATTTACATTTATTTTCAGATTATGTTTCTCTCCCTTTCCTTCTGTCCAGCTCTCTGCCAGTTGGAAAAAACATTGCCTGAACACACACAAATATTGCCAACGAAAAAAAAAAGGTCGTGAAATTCCAAGTCCACCATAAATAAAAAGGGATCTGGTTTCTGCTCAGGTCAAACCCATCCAATCCAGAGGGTACCTACAAAAGCAGGAATACGCATTTGCGGGGGAACTCATCAAATTAAAGACAACATATGGTACACACTGCTGCAAGTTTGGATTTTATTTCTAAAGTGATGTGGAAAAAAGGAATATTTTTAAAGTTTACAAGCCCCAGGGGCACAGTTTCCCAGTGCAAATGTATTGGATTGCCTACTGTAAATATGGCACATCGCACTGCAACAACAACAAAAACAATTCGCCTGCTAACAAATGCAAGGTCAGCACGCTGATACTCGTGCACACAGATAAGTGTGCTGGCTCCATAAATTTCAAGATGAGCTAAGATTTAAAAGGAGCAGCTGAGGGAGACAGACAGACAATCAGAGAGGAAGAAAAAGAGTAAATCAAACACAAAACAGCCAGTTAAAAAAATAAATAAATAAATAAAAAGAAGCAGTTAATATCCATGAATAATGGATGTTTGATTTAAAAGCAGTTTACTCCAATATGATGTAATTTTTGACAATCAGCCAGAGAGACTATTTTGCAAGTTCTTGCCAGATATAAGTCATTGTGGGGAGCTGGGAACACAAGCACTTCTCTGAGCATGTGGAAAATTGACTTTCATGCCATCCTAAAGGTGACTTTCCCCTGGCAAACGCGTGCGCCGGGCGATGCCTGAAAACCCAAAACCAGCAGAGCCCGGCAAATCCAGCAGGAAAAGCAGCTCCCAGCTCCTCCCCATCCAACACCTGCTGCACAAGGCACACACAGAGCTAAAGACAAGGGGAGTTTGCTTTTCCCTTTGAAGTTTCCCCGTGCCTGGAGTTGCAGAGTGAGGCTCCAGGCTGGTGGCAAGAAGGGGAGCCAAGCGTTGCGCCGGCGCTGCCAACGCACCTGCAGCCCTGGGCACTGCCAGCCCCCGGGGCTCTGCCAGCCTGGGATGGGCTGGGATGTGGGCAGATGTCTGCTAGGACCTGGAATGGGGTCACCAGGCTCGTGTGACTCGTGCTGAAGCCTGGGCTAAGAGCTCCAGGGCCCGTGGGGAGGATGTTGTGTTTACCCACGGAACCACCCATGCACCCAAAAAGTCCCTCGAGCCCAGGGACAGGTTTTCCCTAACCTCAGGAGAAGGGAGGCAAGCTGAACTCTAAAAACTGAATTAATTCCCTTGGTTTCATCACCTGCAATATTCGTGGCACATCCTAGCAGCTGTGTTTTCCAAACCTGAGGCAACTACCTAGGCTGCTGTGCCAATTTTGAGGCACTCCCCCTGTTGTACAAACAGGGGAAAAAAGCAGAATGTCCTTAATGTCAGCCAACAGAAGGGGATTGATTGATTTGTTATTTAGTCAGTTTTTTATTCATTTATTTAACTTGCAAAATTATTCTTGGTCATTTAGAGGGTTTGATCAATAAATGATGCAAAATTTAGACATGGAAAAGTTCTGGACTCTCTGCTGGTCTCTTTTTCTTGCAGTGGCCAACACAGCTCAGTTCCTCAGAGGGTTCTGCCTCTCTGACGTGGTACCAAAGAGTTTATAAAGAAAAAGGTATTGAAAACACCTTTCAAATACCTCCAAAGATCTGCTAACACCCTGCAGCTCCTCCAAGACAGGCATTTGGGCAAGTTCCATCTGTTCAGTCCCCAGTAAGCCCTGCCCCTCTACTGGTACGAAAACAAGAGCTCATAAAGATGAATTTGTTGAACATTGGGTTATTTACAAGGGTCACAGGGGTTAATAGGAGTGAAAAACCCCACATTTTTTAAACAAGAAAAACTTAAGATTAAAAAAATGGAAATCTCTGGAACTCTGTGTGAACTGAAGACATTCAACATCAGAAAAGACAATGCAGCTTCTCAGTTAGAAGGAGTTTAGTTAAAATAAAGTGCAAAAAAGATGTAAAAGCGTCTGTAAAAAACCTATGGCCTAAACATATCATCCAAAAATGATTGTGAAGTATGAAACTCAATTTAAAGGATTATTTACTGCTGCCCAGAGCAGCTGTGGCTGCCCCTGGATCCCTGGCAGTGCCCAAGGCCAGGCTGGACAGGGCTTGGAGCAGCCTGGGACAGTGGAAGGTGTCCCTGTCATGGCACTGGATGGGCTTTAAGGTCCCTTCCAACCCAACCCATTCCATGATTTAAAATTTATTTTTCACTAACTATCAGTACACAACAGTGGTTAATTCCACTGGATGCACTCACAATTCCAAGCAGCTGAAGAATTCCATGGGAACATTAAACCCAGGAGCAAACCCAGGCAGTGTTTCACGGCTGCTGAGAGGAGCCAGGTGAGGCTGAACACCTTTCACCACATACAAGCCAACCAGCAGCTCCCAAGAGCTGCAAAAGCAACAGCATTAGCAGGCAGAACCCAAGAGAGCTCATCTCAACACATCCACAGCATTCTGTCCCTGAGCTAGAAGCTCTAAAATTCTCCCTTCCCTCCTCTCCTCTCCTCCCCATCCACCAGTCCTGGACTCAGCTTCACGTTTGTGCACAGAGCAACCAAACCCACAGTTCAACTGTGCCTGCTAATATCTGTCATAAAAATTCTCATGCATGCTCTATGAAGCTGCTTTGGTGGAAAAACCTCCAAATCCTCCTTTGTTCATTATCTTATATCCCCAAGAACTGCTGAATATGTCAAAAATTTGGAACAGAATTTGAAACACAGGAGAAGGTTGTGTTTGAGGGTTTTTTCCCCATCCCAGGAGAACAAACACTTCAAAATTTTATAGAAATAATCCACAAAGCTCATGTGGACTACAGAAGGAGCCCAGACTTACCTGACAGCAGATTCAGGGAAGGTTATAAAGGCACCAGCTAGGAGAAAAGCTTCAGCCAGATCCAGACTGCATTAAAAATAGATGAAGTCAAGCCTAACGTTTATCGTGCTGCCTCCTCACAAGGTTTAGCTCCTGACACGGAGAGGACCAAAGCCAATCTGTGGATTTAATCTCCCCCATGGTGTTTAAACTCAAAATTCCAACAGGTGACTGCCCAGCCTTGGTGGTGCTGCAGCAGCTCTGTGATCACGGGGCTCCCTCTGCCTGACACGGGGGATGTGTCACTGGCCTGACATCATCCCTCAAGGAATGTCCCCTGGATGCCCTGGGAACAAGGATTTCCCCTGTGGGTCATTATCTGGGCTATTTAATTAGCCCTAGACAAGCCTAGATGGGAACAGAGATCTCAGAATCAGGAATTTAAGGGAAATAATAGATTTCATGTTGAGTTAACAGAGCTGAAACAACAAAATCTTTCACAGCTCAACTTTAAAAAAGAGCTCCAGGAGCACTAAAGCAGAAGAACTTTCAAGAAACAGCATCACATTTGGGTTGTCTGGTGCTACTAAAGTGCAAGCTGAACCTCTCAGGGATGAAGCATTTCTGTTCTCCCCTCCCTCCTGCATGGGTGTCTCTCATCTGACAGGAGCCAAGTCTAGGCCACGGATTTGATGTTTTCCTCCTCTGCGACATTAAAGTTCCCACAAAATTTATGCCTCAGATCTCAGCTCTGCTGTCAAACGTGGCTAAAATTAGAAAACGATTAAAAAAAGACAGAGGGAGGAAAAAGATGGTTTCCCTACGTGTTTTCATGGGGAAGCAGGTTACTAGGCAGGGATTGCAAGAAGGAAAATAATAACCCGGAAGAAAACAAAGAAAACCCCAAAGTGAGGAGAAACACAGGCAGCAGCCAAGGGGGCTGGAATCCTCCAGGATTGCATTTCCAGGAGGGAGAGCTCTCCCAAAGGCAGATTGTCACCGTGTGCCCAGCGTAATCAGCCGCTGCAAAGTCCCTTCACGTCTGCGCGAGGCCGGTAATTATCATAATAGACATTAGTAATTAATTTCCGGCGTGATGTCAGCTGGAGCAGCAGTGCCAAGGCAGTGTCCTTGTCACACCCCCCCGGCCGTCTGGGCCCATCTCCCTGATTAGGATGCACCAGGCTTAATACAATCTGCCAGCAAGAGCCGGGGAGCTCGGGACTAATTTAGGAAAGATGTCCGGCTTTGCTGAGCGGCGCTCGGGGCCTGGGGAGGTTTCTCTGCTCCTTTAGGAGGCACAAAAGTGATCTCTGGGGTAATGCCCACAAATGAGCCCATTTTACCTCCTGACCTCCCACCTCTGGAGGGAAAAGAGCTGGATTAGGCAAGCAAAGGAATCAATAAAGACAGCACAGCTCGCAGCACCTCAACCCTCGAGGTATTTATGGTGAACGGGAATTTTAAGGGGAATGAGATGTGGCTGGACACGTTTGTTCCTAACAGAGGAAGTCCTAAATAAAGCTTCCTCGTTCTAGTCACTTGCCATGGAAAATCCTGTGTTTTCACACTACAGACCACAGCTCCTTTCATCTTGGTGCTGCCCTCCTGCTTCCTTCTCCACCTGCCCGAAGCACCCTCCTTCCCTCACTGCTGACGGCCTGAAGTGTAACACAAAAATGGAATGAAAAGGGAAGCAAGATGCAGGAAAGGGACAGGAACTCTCCCCAAGGCATCTGGAAACACCTCTCTTCACAGCTTGGGCAAATACTCAAGAGCACAACACAAAAAGCACCCTCCTCCTAAAGGTGTTCGTTTGCCTGACACCGCTCAGGATGCCCTCACCAGAAAGGCTGAGGGATGCTCTGGGATTTGGGGTTGTTCATCGGGGTTTTTAGGTGAGTTTTATGACATGAGTTCCCCTGATGCAGCATAAACTGAGTCAGGCCTTGCTGAGGAGCAGAGGCTGCAAAGTGAACTCAGTTGGCTGAACAAGAGTCCCTCACTTCAGCCCACAGGAGAACACAGAGGTGCATCATTACTGTAATCATTGCTGCATTCAATTGTCTTCTCTCTACTGCCAAAAGCTGGAGAGCAGGGAAAGAAACCTTCAGCATGAGCTCTTTTTTCCCTTAATTACAAAGGTATAAAAATCTTATCAAAAAAGCATTACAATACCTGGTTGGGCTCATTCAATAACCAGCCAAAGGTTTTGATGCCAAAGGCTGCTTCACGAGCAGACACATCGAGGCAGGTGACAGGCTGACCATAGACAGAGTGGAGAACCTTGCCAGGATCTTCTGCTTTCAGGAGATAGACAATGTCCTCTGCAGCTGCCACTGCCACTGGGCTCCCCGTGACATCTGGAACCAGATTAAGGAAGTTGACCTAAAAAGAGCAGACTTTTTATTTTTAATATAGTCAAAAATTCTTTTGCATCACTACTGCCACATGCTGAACTGAACAAACTACTCATGTGTGTCCTGAACCATCCCAGTTACGGATTAATTCCACACAAAGAACCAAGCTTGTTTCTGAACTTCTGCAAGTTTAGCTCCTAGGATGAAATTTAGCTCACAGTCTTTAGAACGAGTCCATAAAAAACCCAACTAATCAGAGCACATCACAATTAAACAGCCCAAAATGTCACCTCAAAGAAAGGAGCAGGATGCAATGGCCTCATTCTGAAGGGCAGAAAGCCCTGAGGTTAGAGCACACAAAGCAAATATCATGGCTGGAATGTGAATAAGGTGCTCCAGAGGAGGAAACACATTGATATAACTGATGTGCGTTCTGCAGTGATGTAAATACTCCCTAAATTAACACGGAGGCATCACAACTCTAGGACAGCCCCAATGTCAGACCCCAATCCTCTGTCCCAAGACCACGAGGATGGTGCTCTTCCCATTTCAGTGAAGACAGGGCTGGAAAGTTTCCCCATGGGAAGGGTTTAAACTTCTCAACAGCTGATTTCTAAGCCAGCCTCAAAAGAGAGTGTGGGGTCCTGAGTGTCTGTCCCATGGGGCAAATGGACTTGTCACAGCAAACGAGTTAAATGGATCCAACCACAATGGAGTGGGTGGTGCTTTAACTGGAAAATCTCTTAAATTAACAAAATCCCCCAATATTTTAAGTACTGACTTAGCTTTGGAGGGGGGATTAATCAGGAGTGGTTTAAATCACTTCACACCCTTTAACTGCACAGCCTCCTCCTACAGAAGAGAGGCTGCAAGACTCAATTATTCCTACACACTTCCTTCCCCTTTCAAACAAATGTTGATACTCTGAGACAAAATAAAACTTCAGAGAAAGAGTTTTAATTACAAATCTCAAAACTTAAATGACAGAAGGTGCAACCTAAAGAAGCTGCATGAGTAGTTACAGCTTCACAAGTGACACTATTAGGCTGCCTGCAATATCCTGCCTCAGAATTAATCAGATAGTGTGGATCTGGAACGAGACCTGGAGTTTCAGCTCCAATTCTACGCGAGAAAACTGATTTACAAAATGAGCCAGCTTAGTTTACTGTTGACAAAAAAAATCTAAAAAAACCTAAATCCAGCCAACCTCCTGCACCATATGGACTTGTGTTCATTTTCACTCCTAGTTTAAGCCAGCATTTCACCCTTGCTCTTCAGGGATGGAAGGCTCATCCCTTAACCTGCTCCAAAGTCAGAGCCTCGAGCTGCCAACGCCCTTATCTAGCTCAGGCTGTAAGACTTTTATAAGATCCATCTTAACCCCACCAAAAATAATTAGTGGAGCAGGAGCTCCTGGAACGAAGCAGAGTGGCCTGGAGACTCACCAATTTCTGGATTTCAAATGTTCCTGGGGTGTGCCAGAATCCTTTGTCATCGGGGCTCTCCACCTTGACCTCGAAGCCGGACGCCGTGGCCACCGCGGGGCCGCCCGGGGCCAGGGCCAAGGCCTGGATGCGCTGGTTGTGCTGGAAGTGATGGATGGGCTCCCGCCCCAACAGCAGGCTCCAGACACTGACAGTCCCTGCAAAACGGGCACTGGGGGTTACCTCAGGCTTTGACACAGCTTTCAAAGAGCGTTTAAACAGCTGCAAATCAAGCTGGTGGAAAAAAATTGTTCCCTAGGAAGGAGATGAGGGCAGGAAACCTGAACTTCAGGATGCTGCGGTTCCTCTGAGCACGGAACAGGTTCTGAGGGAAATTCACGTGCTCTGACCTGAAGCTGAAGGAGGGGATAGATGGATGGGATACTGGGAAGGGATTGTTCCCTGGCAGGGCGGGCAGGCCCTGGCACAGGGTGCCCAGAGCAGCTGTGGCTGCCCCTGGATCCCTGGCAGTGCCCAAGGCCAGGCTGGACATTGGGGCTTGGAGCAGCCTGGGACAGTGGAAGGTGCCTGTGCCCATGGCAGGGGTGGCTCTAGATGGGCTTTAAGGTCCCTTCCAACCCAAACCCATCTGTGATTCCAGCTCTATTGTGCTCTGCACCTAATTCCTAAATTTCGACTTTCCAATAACATTGGTATCTACCTTGAGGAAGACTCTTTGACTTCTCTCACATTTCCATGTTTGGAGATCAGATGTAAACAGACACCTGAACTTCTGTTCCAATATATAGAGGCCCTCAATTACCCCAAAACCAGTGAGGAATAACCCACACTCAAATTTTAAGCCACTTTGATGCACAATTCACAGAATCACAGAATATCCTGAGCTGGAAAGGACCCACAGGATCATCGATCCAACCCCAGGCCCTGCACAGACACCCCAACACCCCCACCCTGGGCATCTCTGGCAGTGCTGTCCAAATGCTCCTGGAGCTCTGGCAGCCTCGGGGCCGTGCCCATTCCCTGGGGAGCCTGGGCAGTGCCCAGCACCCTCTGGGGGAAGAACCTTTCCCTGCTCTGCAGCCTAAACCCCCCTGAAACAGTTCCAGCCATTCCCTGGGTGCTGTCCCTGGTGACTACAGAGAAAAACTAAAGAATACAAATCCTAAAGCATAAAGGAGTGTAAGCCAAAAGACAACATATTTGTAATTGCATTTTTGCCAGCCTGGCTCCCCAGTTCTCTGTTTAAAAGCACCATAATCTGAGTAAGAGCAACCTGAGGCAATCAGGAGGGAACAGAAGGGAATTGGAGCCTTCTGGGCCACCTCTGCACTGAATTAAGGAGAAGCAATCTTCCAACGTGACAGGCAGGGCTGGAGAAGCCTCCCTTGCAGTGGAGCACGTTAATGATGAAATGATTAATGGCAGCTCTTCCTTCAGAAGGAGACATAAAAGCCCTGACAGACAGCTGTGGATGGGCACCGCTGCCAGTTTGCAAACACTCCTCCCCAGTCCCAGAGGAGGTGAAGCAAGAGTGTGGTAATGAAACTGCACATAGCGAAATGGTAGCTAAATGAGTTTAAATTGATTTATGTTAGCTTTTGTAAAGATTATTTGGTATCTGGAAAGTGCTACCGATGTGAAATAATGCAGATAATCCTTAAGATCCCTGTCTAATGGCACTCCCACTGAATATTTATATTCCTCACCATGGGAATGAGTACCATAATGGGGACCATTTTTGTTTTATTAGGGATGAATATTTAAATTAATCTGCTATTTGCCTAAACAATTAGCCGCCTCTGTTTGTTTACACAAAGCCAAAACTGCAATTAGGCTTCCATCAAAAAGATAAGTCCCGACTAAAACTGTCCCGACGGAGCCGTAAGGGCTCAGAGCAGAACTTCCCAAAATTACTTCTTAGCATAATGGTAATTATGTTAATTGCTTGAAAGGTAAATAACTGCTGAACTGGGTTTGCAAAACAGACTGGTTGCACACACTCGGCTTAAAACCAGTTAACAAATCCAAATGGGCAGCACAGGCTCCATCGCCTCCACCCCACACCAGGGCTGAGCTGAGGCACCTCTTCCCTAAAATAAAGGGATGGGGAAGAGAAAGATGATTGAACCAGGCAAAAATGATTGAACCAGGCAAAAAAAACCCATCAGTGATAAAGTGACAGCAGATCATGGGTGATAGAAATGGACTTTTGTGTCACACCATGGATTTGGCTGCCAGATTCCTCCAAGCAGGAGGATTCTCAGTTATTGTTCAGCAGGACCTTTATCCCAGCTAAAGACCAGGTTCACGAAGGGGAAAAAGGGAGGCTGATTTGCTTTCAGGGAAGCCTTTTGTTTACACATCTCTGTGATGAGCATCTCAAAGGTTTGACAGTGTCTAAATGGACGAGAGTTCTGGAAAATAAAAAAAATATTCTGACCACAGGAGCAAACCAGGAAACCCAGAGCTCAGGGTTCTCCTCTCTAATTTTGGGCAACAAGATAATAATAATAATAATAATAAGTAGTAGTAGTAGTAGTAGTAGTAGTAGTAGTAGTATTTATTATTATTAAATATTATTATTACTACTGCATCTCAAACACGACAAAAAGAGCCAACAGTGAAAATGGCTCATGCAATAATAAAATTGCTTGAAGACAGGTACTTTTCTTTTTTTAACCAGATGTTCAACAGCAAAATCTGTCTAAAATCAAAGATTTTAACCAGGCAAACACAGCGCGTGCAACATCTGACATGGGCAATACATTCCTGGTAATATAAGGAAAAAAAAGTGACTTGTAAGGTCCCAAATTCACATGCCATGAAGGAGCACGAGGTGAAGAGTAACAAGGAGAGTTCAAAGAATATCCTGAGCTGGAAGGGACCCACAAGGACCGTGAGAGAAGGAAAATAGAAAGAGCAAACACTCCACTGGATTTACAAACAGGTGAAGCTGCTCCGAGGGCTGAAAGTGCTGCTCAGAATATTCTGCATTTCATTGCAGAAACAGCAAAAGGTATTTATGGGTGAGCAAGTCTTTGCAACAGTCAATCATGTTTGGGTAAGAGCAAAAAAACCCCCACCATTCCAGTTCAGGTTATTAGTGTGGCAGCATAAAAAAATCAAGCTAAGATTTAGCAGTGCAGATGAGATCACTGCTCTCCACAGTCTGTCTTCCTGCCTCCAGCACTGCCCAGTGCCTCATTTCCACAGCAATTCCTCTGCTGAGGTGAAGTTGAGGTTGCAAACATACGTTATCTTCTTTTTTTTTTTATCTTTAATACTGAAATCTTAAGTTTTAGAAGGTCATTAAATCAAAATTATAAGCCGCGCTTTCAGGGCACGCTAAAATCTGCACCATAATTGTGATTATTCCAACTGAACTCCAACAATAACTCCCCAAAATTATTTAGAATTACGAGCAAGCTGGAAAGTCATTCTGGCTCAAGAAAACAAGTGCAAGAAGCTGCTGCTGCTGGTGTAATGCTGACACTCGACACGACAATCCCTGCACCAGCCTCGTTTGTCACCCTGCCCCAGCTTTTACATAGAATTCAACTTCCAACCCGGTATATTTTTGAACTGTGGCCTGATGAGAGGTCCATTTATTGCCATTCACTCCAGACTGGAAGGTACTTGGAGAAAACACTGAGCATGAGCCTGTTGTGCCTCAGAGTGCAGTGCTGATCCTGACTGAACTCCCAATTTCGGGAGCACCAGCCAGCCTTGCACAGCTCTTGCTGTGTCAGGCCTGGGGGGCTGGAGGCTCCTCTCCCTCCCTCAGCAGTGCTGGGAGCACAAAAGGCATCCTGCAGGAGCAGCTGTTACATCTATTTTCACACAGGTTTCTCTCTGCATTTGCTACAAAAATTAAACAAAACCAAGTATCTCTTTCCCTATAAAATCCCCTAATCCTCCGACAGCGAAAGGCAGCACAAACACAGAGGCAAACAGTGTTAAATCTCATCTGTAAATATTATCCTGCCTGCGTCTGGCAGTGTCACACAGCCTGTCTGAGCCCCTCCTGAGCTGGGCACAGCACAGGGCACTGCCCACCTGAGCTGCCTGCTCCAGGAGGTTGGGATGGGAGGGCTGGATCTGGGTGTGGAAGATCCCAGTTCAGATCCTAAAGACCCATTGCATCAGCTCTTCCCATGTTAAAACCAGCATTTGCTGTCAGCTGGTGGCTGCTGCCAGCTTTGCAAGATGTAAAGCAATTTACATGTGCATTATCTGAAAAAAATAATTAAAAACCCAGAATTTTGTCTGTGCTGGAGCAGGGAATCCAAACGTGCTCATGGTTTTCATGCTCATTCACTTCAGCTTTTAAACACAACTGCATGGGAAGGCCAGAAGCTGCTGAATTCACATCATCTCCACGATGTTTGTCCTGTTTCAGAGCCATGGCCTTGCCACTTCTACCTTGATTTGAACAAAATAAAATTCTTTTTTACCTTCTGAAAACACCTGGACTTGATGAGCCTTGTGGGTCCCTTCAGCTCAGGCTGCTCTGTGATTCTATGGCTCCTTACAGGTGATTTTTTACTCCAAACTGGGAACATTAATTGATTTCCTTAAAATTTTCAGCTATATCATATCTCTATGAAGTACGAGCAGTACAAGAAATGCATGGATGGAAATGAGCACCAGCCTGGAGTATCAAAACTCCTTATTGTGAATTCTGAGTTTTTCCCAAAAACACTTCAAGTCGGAGGAGCCAATCTAACCTTAGTAGATACTTAAAGTTCATTAACCAACATTTTACATTTAATTTTCACTTCCAGCAGGCACTGAGGGTACAAAGCAGTGAGAGATTAGAGCTCAGTGATAAGAGCCTTGCCTTCACACTACCTTTACCACACCAGTTCCCACCAAATGCTCCCAGATTTTACCTCCACCACATGATACCGTCCCTGGACAGTCCCTCAGAGAAGGCACAGACCCTATTTCATTCCCAGCAAGGGGAATGGGATGACTGGGATGGGAAACCACACTCCACTCACCCAAACCAAGAGGTTTGCACCCACAACCACAAATGGGAATAAATATCCCACCCCCTGCTCCCGTAGTTTCCTTTTAACACCTTTTCCTTCACTCCAGCCTGGAATGCTCCCGCTCTCCTGGAGCACTCAGGGGAAGGCACCAAACCCACCACTCTGCAAAGAGGCTACAGAAGGGACAACACCCCCAGGCAGCTTTAGGGGCATCAGAAGGGACAAGCACACAGAACCCCAGTCCCAAAAAGCAGCACTGCCAGAATTCCCCTCCTGGAGGCTGCAGCAGGCGGGAGCACTTCTGATCCCTGCAGCAAACACCTTCCCTTGCTCCACGGAGTGACTCTGCAGCTTGTGAAGGGCCACCAGCTCCTGGCCGTGGGTCTGAGGGGGCACAAACAGGGCAGCAGGGCCGTGTCCCCCGCTGTGCCTACGCCAGGGTGGCCGTGGCACTTAAAGGACAGCAGGAGAAAGTTCTGTTCTCCTGTTGCTGCACACTGTTTTCCAGTCAAACCATGAAACTCCAGAGCGCAGGGGGGAGAGGGGTGGCTGAAGTAGACTGCTGTTTCCCAAAAGCTGTGGCTGCCAGCCAAAGGCAGGCAAGCATGGAGCAGATGGAGTCCTGGCAAGGCCTCTCCTGTCCCTGCATTAGCAGCATCTGCTCATTACCCAGAACCCTCGCCTGCTTTATCTAATGCTCCAGGAAAAGCATTTTGATTTGATTCATTTCAGTTCGGTAACGTGCAACACAATTAGTGGTAAAATCAAACTGGAGCACTGCCAGTGCTGACAATAGGAAACAAGGCAGAAGAAATATGAGGCCAGTGGGTTGGAATTCAAAAATCACAACTGTGGCTCGAGTTGCCAAGTCCCGTTGCCCCAGGTGTACATCCAGTGCCCCTGCTGAGCGCTGGCACGGGCACAGGGAACTTCATTTGCTCCCCATCCATTTCTCCCTCCTTCCCCTCTCCTTGCAGCCTGCTTCTCCGAGGCTGGTGCTGTCAGGAACATCCACCAGGAGCCACAATCCCATCTTCCTTCAGGGCCACCGCGGAGTGACAACCCACTTCGGATGGGGGCATCCCGGGAAGACAAAGCTCCCTCGTTGCTCTGCTTGCTGTGCCTCGGGAAGGGAGCTGGGGGGCAGAGCGAGGCAGGCTGTGCCCGTCAGCCCTGCCCTGGCCCGGGGTGCCAGGGCCAGCGCTGCGGGAGCCCTGCTGGGCCGGGAGGAGCCGATGCTGTCGGAACGAGCCAGGGATCCGCCAGGGAAGTCTAGACTCTGCCTGACAGCACCACCTCCAACACGAGCAGATGGTTTCTCTGGGTTAGTCAAACTTACAAACAAAGAGGAAAAGGGAGCTGGAAAAGTACAACAAAGAACAATCAAACGTATTTATCTTCAAAGCCACCCGCTCCCTCCCCAAAATTTAAAATAACTCTCTGCACCAGAGTGTAAATATGTGCTTTCGGCTTGCAGTTAGTAAACACTGCTAAAATGGGTCTTTTTATTTCCCTATTCCCATAGAAACTAATCTATTCTGACCAAGGCTTCTCGAATCAGAGTAACTGCCATATCACAGAGCCTATTAAAATTTCCACCCAAAAGAATAAAAGACGCCGAGCTTCATGCAAACTAGTTCAGTCACAGCACTGACAGCAAGGGATATGACAGGCAAAAAACCCAGACAAATTATTAGATTAGTCAGTGGGAAACTAGAAAACAAACAAAAGACCCTCTGCTAGTCATTGTTTGGCACCCTGGAAAAAAAGCCAGCACTTAAAGCAGTGTTATAATTTCCTGTGACTCGAGTAAATAATATTAATAACACTAGATTTGCTGTTGTCAAAAAATGTTGCCTATTAACAATTTTTACCCACAGAAAACCACCCCAGCATGATCCAAGCTAGAAGAACAGCTAAGGATGCTGAGAACCTTAAAACACACAAAGCATTTAATTTACTTTTAAAATAAAACGTATGGATTAGGGATTTTGTTTGGATTATCCACCTTCTGCTTTGTTTTCACCTGTAGAAACGCCAGGATCAAAGACATTACGTGTACAAAGCTCACCAAATTTACAAATACTCTTTATTTATACCCAAGGAGCCATTTTTAGTGTTAAATTACACATTTTAAAGGAAAATGATGGGAGCTGAGTTCTGCCTGAGCCCTCCAGTTTAGGATCCCAGTCGGCCAGCACTGTCCAAACCTGACTTTTTTAATTGCTGTTCTCACATCCAGAAGACGTTGGTCTCTGGCTCTTGTTGTCCATTATAAAAAACCTCTAAGGATATTTAAAACAATGCACACAACCAGGATTTTATGAGGGTTTCACTAAATATTAGGTCAAAGCTTCCATTTCTTTAAATCCAAGTATATAATAACAACCCAGCACTGCAAACCAACACTTCAGTGCATCCACACAGCACGCCAAGAGCAAGAGGGATGGGGATTAATCAGACATCCAAGTTTACCACCATCCCCATAACAAAGCTCCACAGCACCCCAGGGGAGTTTTGGCCAGAGGAGAAGGCTGGTGGAAGAATATTTAATATTTTTATGGCAAAACAAGTTATTTGCTTAAGATAGCTTGGCTGGACTACAGCCTGGCACTCAAGCTTTGTGCAGCAGCTCCAGTAGGAATTAAAGCTCAGTTTTAATGGGTGCTATGTTCCAGTGCCTCCTCCTAATGCATTTAGGGTTATTGGCCAACTTTCTCACATAAAAGCAAGTGTGTGCGTGTGTGTGGATACACAGGATTACAGACACACAAAAAGCTGAGCACAGCTGCTTCATTTTCGTAAAGCCTTTTTGTTGTTGTTGTTGTTGTTGTTGCTGTTGTTGTTTTAATAGGGAGGAGAGTTGTGGTTGCTCACCGTCCTCGTAGGCTGCCACGGCCAGGGAGCTGTTTATCCTCACAAAGGAGACGTGTGGCGGGGCTCCAGCCCCTCCAGGGCCCGCCACTGCTGCCAGCACGGGGGCTGTGTAGTCCCAGGTGCGGGTGTCCCACAGCCTCACCTCTCCTGAGGTGTACCTGCAAAACAAGGGCACTGCTCACCCCACAGCCTCTGAAAAGAGATGGCTGGAGCAGAAGGGAGGAAGAAAAATAGGTTAAAACGGCTCCCAGACTGATCCTCCCGCTGTCCTCTGTGCACAAAACCATCAGCTTTGCCCATTTCAGTCCCATTTATTGAACGTGGCACCAGGTCTACCACGGCAGGCAGGTAAATTGAAATTGGAGCTACAAGACCAGGAATGGTGTGGCCAGCAGGACCAGGGAAGCGATTCTTCCCTGTACTTGGCACTGGTGAGGCCACACCTCGAGTGCTGTGTCCAGTTCTGGGCTCCACAGTTTAGGAAGGACATTGAGGGGCTGGAGCTTATCCAGAGAAGGGCAACAAGGCTGGTGAGGGGTCTGGAACACAAGCCCTTTGAAGAATGGCTGAGGGAGTTTCAGGTTGTTCAGCATGGAAAAAAGGAGGCTCAGGGGAGACCTCCTCACTCTCTACAGCTCCCTGAAAGGTGGGGGCAGCCAGGTGGGGTCGGGCTCTTCTCCCAGGCAACCAGTGACAGAACAAGAGGACACAGCCTCGAGCTGTGCCAAGGGGGAGTTTAGGTTGGACATCAGGAAAAAATTCTTCACTGGAAGAGTAACTGGGCACTGGAATTGTCTGCCCAGGGAGGGGGTGGAGTCACCGTCCCTGGACATGGCACCCAGGGCCATGGTTTGGTTGGTGAGGAGGTGTTGGGTCATAGGTTGGACTTGATGATCTCAAAGGTCTTTCCCAACCCAGTTCCTCCTGTGATCCTGTGACACACACAGCTGAGCTACCACTATCGATATCCACTTTCCACCTAACACACAAGGAGAGCCAGGCTCAAGAGAAAAGAGGTAATCAGGAACAAGCCTGAATTACATCATGGCAAAACTTCAGACAGGTTCTTCTCAGTCTTTCAAGATTTGTGATGGTGGTTGTGTTGAACCAGAGTGTTTACCTATGTCCATAAAAGCACATCTATGTCCCACCCAACCTACTGCTCTCTATAGAATGGAATTTCTTTTTATAGAAGAAATTTCTTGATGTCTCATCAATAGATCACTTTACGTACATCTCTGAAGACTAATTAATTAATTCAACTAAGCATTCTCTCTAGAATTATAGCAGCAGGCTCACCAAAATATCACAAAAACTGTAGTTTAACATCAGCTTGTCAATGAGGAAATAAAGAAACAGAGCTATGTCAATGAGGAAATAAAAACATAGAGCTAAACTTCTCAGCTAACATTGAATATATCTGAATGAATGAAGGTTGTTACACAGCAAACAACAGATAAACTGCTCTGGGCCATCTATGCCCACACAAGAGACTATCAAAGGAAAAACAATCACAGGCAAAGCAGAGAAGAAGCTCCTTCCAGAACAGGTCAAAGACCACAGGTCAATAATTATTTAAGGCTAGTTTTGACAGAACTGTGATAATTAACACTGTCAGATGTCTTCCTTTGCCATAGCTGACACTTGGAATCTTTTGGAAAATCAAAGGTGCTTCCTGCTCTGTCACCTTTGTTGTCACATCCTGATTTTTGGGGGAAAAGTATTATGGAAGAGTGGTTCTTACAAGCCTCAGAGGTCTGGTGGCTGGGAATCTGGCTGTGCTGTGCTGTTCTTACACGGAAAACAAAACAGTTAATTACACAGGACAAGGAGGAAAGGAAGGTTTAGCAGATGTGGGACTTGCACTCAGGTTTCCCAGTTCCCTGGGCAGTGCCATGCCCGGGGCTCCAGGTCCTGGGAGCAGATCACTCCCAACATCTCCTGGTGAGAAGGCTCCAATTTACAGAAGGAATTAAAGTGCCCAAGGGGGTGGTGAAATCTGTCAGGCAGAGAGAGATGCACATTAATTCCCTGCACTGACCAGTAAGAGAGGAAATTGTGTCCTTGTCACCTGCCTCCCCTGCTGTGCTTTCCAGAGGAACACAGGGAAATGAGAGAACAAGGTGGGACACTTCTCCCTCTTCCTCTCTCTGCAAACGAGGCCCAAACCCCCTCTGAATCCTGCTTTCATTTCCAATTCACAGCAGCACAGTTTAAGAAGAGCAAACCATGAAAGAAGCCTCCCCAAAGCAAAACGTTTCACATTGGATCGGACACGGAGCGCGGATCAGATCAGAACAGATATCTTCAGCTCGCAAAACTGGAGAGGGCTCATTTTGCTTCAAAATCCGGAGATAAACCACAACAGGACAGGTGATTGCACAGATCTGCTGCAGTCCCCTTCAACAAGAGGCACACAATGTTTTGGAATCATTTTAATTTTGAGCTGATTTTTGTTTCCTTGTGTTAGGGTTGGTTGGGGTCGTGTTTTCAAGCTTCTCCTGACTGCCAAGAGCAGCAGATTCCTCCCAAGGGAAGCCAAAATTCTCTTGTCACTGAAAAGTGGGTTTCAGGGGAGACATAAAACACTGGTAGAACGGAGAGAACTCAGTGACACAATATTTGTTTTCATCTCTTAAAAAAACAAGGAAGAACAGCATCTCCTCCTGGTGTAGCTCTCACATAGTCCAGGCTGGAGATGTAAAAAGAAAGAGACGGAGAAAACGGTAGGAGAAGAGGAGAGACCCAGGGCTGGAAAATTCTCAGGTCTGGAGATAAACCACAACAGGACAGGTGATTGCACAGATCTGCTGCAGTCCCCTTCAACAAGAGGCACACAATGTTTTGGAATCATTTTAATTTTGAGCTGATTTTTGTTTCCTAATGTTAGGGTTGGTTGGGGAATCACTGCATCTCATTCCCCTACACAGCATGGAACACAAGGGACCCACCAAAAACAACAATGCAATGACTGCAATCCTGGAACTAGAGATCCAACATCACAGTACCACAGTAAATCCTTAAATTAATTTTATCTCAGAATTCAACCAAGTCAAAATTTAGTTTGAATTATTCTTTGTTCACGAACAACCACCCAAGCCACCTCTAAGCCAAGCTCAAACTGGAGCAGCACCACCAAACACTCCTGACCATTGGTTTGAAATCAAACTGACTCCAATTCTGATATGTTTGTGCTGGGACCTGTGTGTTTGGCAGGGTCTGCATCAGCCCACCCTGCAGCCTCCTCCTCCTCGCTCCTCCTCTCCCTGAGGGGCCAGCACAGGCTGGAGAGCTCCCACTCCTATGCCATGAAGCCGCTGTGCTCTCCCAGCCCTTGCCAGGACCTACAGGACACCAGAGCTTGTCCAGTTGTGCCCCAGTGGGCTCTGACACTGCCCAACAATCCCTGAGAGCATCCTGGCCGTGGTGCTCCCTGCAGTCGTGTTGTGACAGAGACCAGGGAGACTCCATGTGCCAGCAGAACCCTGCAAGAGCCCACCAAACCTCCCCTGTGGCTGTCCAGAAATCCCAGCAGTGCCAGCACTGGAGAAGTTCCTCAGAAAAGTTCCTAAGGCTTCCTGTGTCCCTCCTGCCCCATTTCCCACCATTCCTATCCTTCCCAGTGCAGTCCCACACAGCAGAGCTGAAGGATTGGGAGAGATGTTCCACAAGACCATGGTGGGAACACAAGTGGAGCTCCAGGTCCGGGCAGGGAACCAGCCCGGGGAAATGGGAGACATAAACCAGCTCCTCCACTGCCCATTTCCAGTGTGCACTGGGCCTGCACCAGGACTGAACTGGAAGAATTTCAAACACAGATGAATCCAATTCAGAAGGGAAAAAAAGAAATTTAATGGTTCAGCTCCCCGCTTTTAATGCTGCTGTAAAGAGCACCACACTTTCAATTTGTAACCACAACAAAAGGCTTTTAAACTATTAAAGCATTGCCTTGCTGTAAAAAAATAAAAAGGCTGCTTTATTGCAGATAATTGGCAAATCTGCCCTATCAATAGAGATGGCTGGAGAGAAGAACACACTGCACTATTTCTAGGCAATTTCAAGATTTCTATTCATTTCCCACCACAACTTTTACATTTTGCCCTGAAAACTTCATTTGGATCACTCAATGAAATAAGACCAAGTCCTGCCCAAGAACAAGCACAGCACTCCAAACCCCCCAGTTACTGATTTTTCTACCAAGATGGCAATGAAATGCCCACTTAGCTTCCTGCTGGAGTGAAAAAAACACCCAAACCAACTCAAAACTCCCTTCCTGTTTAACACAACCATGAGCACATCCTATTTGCTCTGACACCCAGAGCATTCAGCTGCTGCTGCTTTCCCCTGATGGGTGCCACGAGCTGATTATTGCAGTGGCAGGTGAATACTCCAACACCTGATACAAGACACTTGCACTGAGCAAACCCAACAAACCAACCTCAAACCCTAAACCAACCCCGATAAGAGACCACATCTGCTTCATTTCATTTAGACAGGTTGTCCAAAGCCTCGCTGTCCTGAGCACAACAGGGAGCAACAAGAAGCCTGTTGCTTACAAGGCCAATTTCCCCCTCTCCTGACACCCCTTCCCTGGTTCCTTCCATTCACACCACACCTGGCTCCCAGCTCTCCCTATTCACAGACACATTTTTCCTTCTCTGATGTTCAGTAGAGCCTCTCCACCCAAATAACCTGGCTTCTTTGATGGACTCACATTCCACTTTGCCCTTGTTCATCGGAATATTTCAGTACAGACACATGAGAAGCAGCAGCAGGAGAAAAGACAAGCTGTATTTTTCTAAATATACTTCTCCTCAACGAGCCAGTTCTGTAATTCTGGCCAGATATGGATCTAGCTGTAAAAATTAGCCTGGAGATTCAGCTTAAGCTTTACAGAGATGCATCAAAACCTTGCTGAAATGGAGCAACAATAGGTGGAATGCATATGGCACAGAAAAACTGGAAGAAATTTAATTCATATACAATAAAAATACCTACTCACTAACCAAAAGCATTCTGACTACTTTTTACTGGCAGTAATGAGATGAACATTTTACTCGTGCCCTCTCACGTGAGTGAAAGCAGAAGGAGCTGGGGGTTAAAAGCTGCTGCTGCCCCACGATGAATATCTGGGAAGCAGGTGGTGGAGTGCAGAGCACATGTGGGAGCAAGCAGAGCTGGAGGCTGGGCACAGCTCTAATGAAGTGGTGCTGAAGAGGCAGACGATTTCATAAGGAGAAAAACATCAGGAAACTGGTCAAAACACAGAATCTCATCTGAAAAAGCTCCACTGTGTTGAATAGCAATAGCCAGAACAAATTTGGGGAAGAGGAGGAGGGGGAGGCTGATCTCTCTCCAGAGCCCCAGATGTCTTTATGGTTGCCTAATGACAATTATACTCAACCAATTAAGACACTGCTATCACAGTTGCATTGTTAGTAAGCCTTTGGCCCTGAGTGTTGATGGCTGTCTAATTAGTGTTTGTGCAAAGTACAACTGCAACTAATATATAAACTGACAAATACACAAAAGAAAAACTGTTAACAGGAACATTTTCCAAACAGTTGAGACTCTACTCGTTCAGTCCATGGCAGCAGCAAAGACAAACTGCTTTCCTTCATGGCTGGGGTACTGCTGGCACTGCAGAATTTCACTTCAAACCAGAGGGTCAACAAGACCCTCGCTGGGTTTCTGTTCAGACAGGATGCTGGTGCCACTCACTTTTGGTGTTTCCTCAAGCTCACCCCTCCAGGGCAAGGCTCGCTGCACCAAGTCGGGCTGGTCACCAAAGACTTCTCATAAAGCACATCAGAAATCAGTTTACATTTTCCACATTTTCTCTAAAGAAATTATTAGCAAGGAAAAGGAAGGAGAAAGAACCCCCTTTGTTTCACAGTCAGGTCTGATTTCCAGAAGGCAAAGTCTGTTCAGTTTCCAGATACCTGCGGTGATCAACAAACCAAAAAAAAAACCCAACAACTTTGTTTCAGGCAGTCAGTGACCATCTGTTAATACTCAAAAGATCTTATTATGAAGTCCTTACAATGTCAGTGCATTTTATTGAAGTCAGTAGGAATTTTGCTCCAGTAACAGTCTCTGTTTAAACGGATGCCTGTTGATAAGCAAGTCAAATAATGAGTATTTTGCATTGTCTTGCTCCAACAAGCACCTCAGAGCTTTCATCCTTATTCCACCAAAAGCAACTCTCCCGTCCTTCATGTGTTTAATTAAGGAATCAGTCAGTGCCCCCCTCAGCAGGATCAAGGATAAGGCCCAATTAAACATGCAAACTCAAGCCCAAATGCCTTCAAGTTGGTTCAAATTGCTCCTGAGCTTCATCTTCTCTCCAAGGCCCAAGTAAGGCAGTGGTAACTCAATGTCCAATTTCAAAACACCTCTTCATCAGAACCACGGCACGTTGGGAGATGCCTCAACCACAATTAAAAATACTGGAATTAAAGGGATTCTAGCACCTTCTTTGTACTTCTCTAAGTGAGGGATAAATGATGGACTGCTTAGAAACAGCTACCACAGGGTGAGGTGCCTCAAAGCCTGGAAGAGGTAAAAGTTCCCAGTTTTCCCCGTGTTCTCATTCCCAGGTATTTGGATACATTGATTTTGCCAACCATAACCAACAGGTAGCTTGGCTGAGGGATTCCTTAAGGAAAGGATGCAGGAAAAACAAATGGTAGCAGAAAAGAACTACTTTACGTGGCAGAAAGGAATATAAATAGAACACAATGGCCAAAAATAAAACACAAATGGAACACGGAAGAGAAAATTTTCTGTTACATAGCAGAAAGCTACACCATAAAACACAAGGAAAAACAGATGGGGGCAAACCAAAACCAGAGCTTTAAACAATCCTAATGCTGGTAGAAGAATGTGGAGTAGAAAATTAATCTCCCTGATTTCATCCAAATGTTCTTTTGGGTTGCTTGATATACGAGTGCTGCTATGAAAAATGTGACTAATGTGTCCCAAAATGGATCTGGAAGCACTTTTAGATTTAGCATGCAGGAAATCCATTCTGAGCATCCTCATGATCAGTTCCCAAACTCTTCTGCTGGGAACCCAACTTTCCAATTCCCCAACCCACGCCCATCTGTGGACCCCTCACAGAAATGGAGCTGCAGAGAGCTTCTACCTTCATTTTTAGGGCCTTATGTAGGAAATTATCCCTCGAGAAAGTGGGTTAAGCTGCTGGAGTGTGTAGTTCTGCAGCTTAGCACTGTTCTCTGTAACAAAATTAACATTTCACCATCCTCACTGCCTCTGCCTCACCTTCTATATTAAGTGCATGCAAATGTCATACCAAGGGAACAGAAACAAGCCAAAGGGTTGAATTGTAAGGAAAACATTTTAATGAACATTTATAAAAGCAGAAATTAGAAAAAGCCAAACTGTTTCTAGTAATTTGATTTTTAAGGCCAAAAATCTCCCATTCCTTAGATCAAGGTTCCAGTGCCTTGCATCAGCTCAGGCCATTAATTAAAGCAGCTGCTCTACCACGGAAACAAATTACTGTGGGTACAGGAGAAAAAAATCATCTTTTCCATAAGAATTCAGGAGGAATGAAGATGCAATTTGGGAAGGCTCAGCTCCATCAGCCCTATTATGTCACAAAGGACAAACAACAGCTAAACAATGGCTCCAGTTGCAGACAGAGGTGAGAAAACACCATTTGAGGATGCTGTAAATTGATCTGTCTGCTCCTTGGAGGGAACACAAACTGCAACACGCTGCAAGCAGCAGAAAGGAGAGGCATCACCTGAACTCCAGGCACTGATGGTGACAGCCCAGAGGGGTGAAAAGAGTAAAAACGAAATCAGGAAGTTTAGTAGGAAGGATGGGTTTGTCTGGCCTTAGTAGAAAACCAGGATTTACAAGCTCAAAATTACTGCCTGTGACTGAGAACAGCGAAGGCATCACTGAGCACATCCCTGCAGCAGCAAACCCCACAGGTAAACCCAGAGCTCCACGGCCAGGCAGGCTGGAAAAGCAGCTTCCACAAAGAGTCAGGATCAGGCTTCGACTCCCGGTTCCACCTGAAAGGCTCTTTGTCAGGAGCTGACAGAAAAGCCAACCTGGCTGTCACTTAACACAACCTTCCCCAAGTGCCGTGGTCATCTGTCACCCGACCCCTCTGAACCCATGATGTCACTCCCGTGTGCAGCCTCCAAGGGTGACTCACTTGGAAAAGAGGAGGCCGGACACTGCTCCTTAACAACGGTGAGGATGAGTGAAGAGAGCACAAAAGGTTTGGGGAAGGTTGAAGAAAAAAGCAATTATTGTCACCTTCTGCTGCGTTTGACATCTTGGCTCCCAGTCACTGCGAGGGGAGGGAGAAACCTATGGAAGTTGTGCCATCATACAAGTGAAATTGAAGCAATTAAACAAGGCAGGGGTTTATTGGGGCTGTTGGAAGTCTTCCGTTTGTTAACTTTGATTCATTTTCATTACTAATTAATATTTTGGTTTCCTCAGGTCTGCACACTGAATTAAGATGCAAGAGCTAATAATAAATACCTTGAGAATAGCCCACAAGCCCTATAGCAAAAAATCCAAATTAGATGAGAGTTGACACAAAGTTTTAAAAAGTGCAGGAAACTGTTTTCAAGCCTTTCGGGCTCGTTTCACACATCATTATGAAACTAAAGAGAGTGGCAAGCCCAGCTTCTAAAAAGTCATTTGCAGGTCACCTTTGAGCAAGAGGAAAGTGGAGTGGGAGGTGATGGAAGAGAACAAAGGAATTCACCATAAAGGAGCAGCTACTTGTGTGTAGATGTTGACTAAAACGGAAAGGCACAAATTGTCTGTGAGTGGTCCCAAGACTCACCAGAATAAAGAACTGTATAAAATCATTTCAGCATTTAGGATGTCAGCGTGAGAAATAAATGTCCAGATTCCCCTAACTAACCACATAGGATATTTAGAAAGCTCTTCCTTAGCTTCTCATTGCCTTTATGGAGCATCATTTGGGGAAACAACACCTGTGCCAGATGTGCTCCACCCTGAAAAGGGAGGAAATGTGACTCTGTTGGTTTATCAAGGCAAACAGCAGATGAATCTCACCAGTCCTAACTCCTCAAATCTCTAGGAAAGCTGGCAGTACTTAGTGGGGAAGGAGGAAAACATCTGAAATTAAAATTTCAAGAGAACCCAGGGCTGATTTCCCAGTCTGTAAGAGGTGCAGGGACTCCTCACAGCATCTGCTAAATCGGTTTGTGGCCAAGCTCTTCACTAACAAGCCACCACTCTTCCTTCAGTCACGGAAAACTGAAGAAAAAAAAAGGAAAAGCTGATACTTTATAGTTCTGGGTCTTGGGAAGGGTGGTCTGACTCTGGGCCTCTTCTGTTTCTTTCTTTTCAGAGCCACCAGCAGCAGCAGTAAAGCCACAGTGCCCTTTCTGCAAGCCTTAAAAAATTAACACATCCCCCTCACGCCCACTTGCTGTGGTTTTAGGGGTGAGCCATGAGGTGAGAGAGGCACCACCAGCACAAGGCAAGTTCAGCACAGGGCTCAAGAACAGCCCCAGGTGAGTATTTCAGAGCCAGTCAGGCAGCAACAGTCTCACAACACACCATGGACATGTCACACCACGGGATCCTCTGGAATGACAAGGTCAAACAAGAACCAGAGGCATGTTCTGAGATCACTCTGTCCAGGAGGACTCAACCTCTGATTACACTGCCAAGAATAAAAAACAGTAGCAAAAAAGTATCAGTTTTACCGTCTGAACATGCGTTTGCTTGAAAAAAAACAGATAAATTCATATTTTAGTAAGAGAAAGTGAAGCAATCCAGGCATTCTGTACAGCAAATGACAGCAGCAGGCACAGTGAGCCTCATCACCAGCAGGAATTTCTAAAAGCCAAGCAAGCAGCTATATAACTGCTTTAAGTAAGCTCTGACTTAGGGCTGAGACTCCATTTGAATCGAGTACGAGGGGGAGAACATCATCCCTTTAGAGAAGATCCTTCGAGACGTGTAACCGTAGAAAGGCTGGCGAATACAACATTGATTGGGAGTGAGGTAACCACAAACACCACTGGCTCAAATGAAAAGGGATTCAGGGGCTGACCCAGAAAACAAGCCTCGTAACCACTGGGATGAAATTTTAATGACAAACACAAGAAGCTCTGCGTGCAGGCCAGATTGAATTATCTGATGTCAGGCAGCAACCGCGCGGCGCTCGCACAAAGGGGAGCTGCTCGCAGCCACCTTCGACTCCCAGCTCAGGTTGCACTTAATCAATCCTTGATATTCTGCCATCTCCTGGCTTCAGCTTGGGCAGCAGCGTGGGGAAAAGCAGAGAGTGCAAGGAGTAGGGGCATTTCTCTGCATAGTGTGTCTTTGCTTCCTTCACAGAGTAATAAAGAGCTGCTCCTGAACCCGTTCAAACTGTGCCTCTATAAATCACACCTGGAGCTGCTGGTTTAAGCCACTCTGCCCACAACCTGCATAAATTCCCTTTCAGAAAGATTCAATAGCTCTACAGCAACTAAAATCAAAACAATTCCACTTTGCAGCAGAGTTTGAAGCAGGACAGTGAAGATGATAAGATCAGGCCTGGCCCAGCACAGGTTCAAATCAAACAGTGACTCCAGGCTTGCTCCAAGATTCCCAAAACACAGCAGCCCCAGCATCCCTGCCCTCTGCAGCTAGAACTCCTCTCTCCAACCAGCCCAACTAGAACTTAATCTGGCTACTGCCAGAAAAAGAATTAAAGATGTTTCTATAAATACATCAGCAACAAAAGGATTGCTAAGGAGAATCTCCATCTTTATTGGATTAGGTAGAAACAGTGACAAAGGATGAGGAAAAGGCTGAGGGAATTAATGCCTTCTTGTCCTCAGGATACCCAGGCTGGAAGACAGGGACAGGGAGCAGAATGAAGCCCCATGATCCAAGGGGAAATGGCTGGCATCCTACTGCAGCCCTTGGGACACACACAGTCCCATGGGGCTGGATGGGATCCACCCCAGGGCACTGGGGGAGAGGGGCAGAGCTCGCCCCGCCACCTCCCATCCTTTCCCAGCAGGGAGGTCATTTACCCAGGGGACTGAAGTCAGCAATTGTGATGCCCATTAGAGGCTGGGCTGGAAGGAGGATCCAGGGAAATACCAGCCTGTCAGCCTGGCCTCAGTGCCAGGGAAAGTTACAGAGCAGAACATCACCAAGGCAAAGTGCTGGGCCCTACCCTGAGCCACCACCACCCCATGGAATGCTAAAGGCTTGGGAAGAGCGGCTGCACAAGGTGGACGAGGCCCTGGGGCTGCTGGTGACAGCAGCTGGACACGAGCCCAGGTGGGCAAGAAGGCCAAAGGCATCTGGGACAAAGGCAGCTGGCAAAGCACTGGGCACTCCTGGGACACCTCCAATCCTCTGTCCAGCTCTGGGCCCCTCAGGACTAAAAGGACCTTGAGGGGCTGGAGTGTGTCCAAGGAAGGGAACGGAGCTGGGGAATGGGCTGGAGCCCCAGGAGTGGCTGAGGGAGTTAAGATCAAAAAACTTGCTAAAAACTGAGCAGCCCTGAGCCTCCAGTGCAGCAACTGAGACAGAAGAGAGGTGATGCCCCAAGCCACTGGAGAGAAAAACCTTGGGAAATGCCCCAGAATGCTGGATTAGCACTTGGAGCACCAGGCCCTGCAAACTCACACACCAGCTTGGCTCAGACACGCACGTCCCTCTGTAATCACTGACTACTGCCATGCAAAGCTGAGCACACAAGTGTTTGTGAAACTGGAGAGAGAATCATTAAACGTAACAGATAATTGATATTTATACTGAGAGGAGAATTGACTTTGTAAACCTCAGCTATTAAATTACTTCTTCAGTACTGGAAGAACGCAACAGTTTGCTATTGATCACCAGATTCATTACACTTTTATGACAAGTTTGAAAGCACAATGCCATTAAGTACAATTTTATAAGCTGGGAGAGACAGGGGATGGTTATGGTTGGATTTAAAAAATAAAAACACAGCAAACAACAAAACCCCAAAAAATTCCTCAATATCCTAAATACTTCCCAAATGCACATAAAGTATTTCTCTGCACAATTTCCTGATGCCCTTGGAAGTTTTAGTTACAACCTGAAGTCTCCCTAGTTTGATATTTACCATTTACCAAATTAAGAGACAAAGCAGAGCGAAGGACAAGCACTAAACAGCAAAGGACACAACATAATTTTTGTGTTCTAATACTCTACACTTTTCATTTACTAACCAGGTAAATTCAAACAGCTGAATTCTGATTTCCCCATGTTGTTTTACCAAATACATGCTCACAGCTTCATAAAGAGGTAATTCATTTTTCAGAGAAATTACTGAAAAGTCATTTAAGTGAAGACTGCTTTTTCTAAAGGCTACACACGTGCAGCTTTTCCCTCAGTGGTCTCTCACCTGCTCACCTATTTTGAGGAACCTGAATTATTTAATTGTACCACATCCCTGATGTAAATTCACCAAGAGAACCAGGAGATATTGGAGGAACTGGAGAACCAATACAAAAAGAGTGTGTGGAACTGTGAGAACCCAACCTCTGTTATGCACCAAGCTAAAATATGGACTGTTTGAGTTTAATATGAGATTAATAACTTTTGTTTATTAATACTTAAGAAATGTAATTTAATCTGCATAACTCCTCTCTACTGCTTGTTTGGATATAAATACAATGGAGGAAATAAAGGAAAAGAAGAGCTGGAGGTTTTGGCAGCAGCATGGAGACAAGCGGGGTTTGCTGTCTGATAGTTCAGGTTTCTACTCTCAGCTGTCCAAGAGCATTTAAAAGCATTTCCATGGATGAAGGTTTTCAAGGCACCTTTCTTACAACCAGTCTGTGAATTTTAAAGTATTTTAGAAGTAGTTTTCTCTAATCCCACACCATTAACGTGAAGTGCTACCATAAAACACGGAACTCTGGTACGTCAAGGACAATGTCCCAGCTCCCCAGGATATCATAATTTTTATTTACTCATGGGATTTCTGGAGGGTTGCTAATTACTGAGCCTGTGAAACTCAAACAGGACACAGTAAAGCCTCACACTTATTGAGAGAATCACAGTAACTTCTAAGAATTTGTGAGGGTCTTAAAATCATATTTAAGAGCCTAAACCAAATGAATAGCTACCATTAAATCAAGGTCCACAAAACTTCCGTGTTAGGAAAAGAGAAGCGAGAAGTTTGACTTTACCTATTTTTGGGTGGGTTATTTTCCTCCTAGGCTGTCTTCTAAGTAAGAATGGAGTAAAGTAACCTCTAAAACAGTAGTAGTAGTGCTTCTAAAATTATTTTAGTGTGCTATAACTAAAGATACAAGGCTATCTTAATCACGATACCCTTGTGATTAAGAGATTTTTATGGAAAAACATTTTAAAAGGGACATTTTTCAGTAGATGTGTAAAACGTTTCACACATTCTGGGGGCTTCCACAGCAGAACAATCAATGGAGTTTGTAAGAAAGCACCTGAGTTTTTATAGGGACTACTTGTACATGAGATCACTTTCGAATAGTTCAATAAAAATCCAAACTGCTGAGGCAAGGTGTAGATAACCATCCTTTATCAGTCACTTAAGGACAGCCTGTCCCAGGAACTGCAGGTGAATCCATTCTTATGCTTCAAACAGCTGCTGCTTTGGAATTTGCTGAAAGAAGCACCTGAGATTTCACATGGTGGAAGGTGGAGTGGGCATTACACAGCCTGGTGAACATGGAGTGGGTATCACACAGCCTGGCAAAAGTGGAGCAAGCGTTACACATCTTAATAAAGGTGGAGTGAGCATTACACAGCCTGGTAAGAGTGGAGCAAACTTTACACACTCTGGTAAAGGTGGAGTGGGCATTACACAGCCTAGTGAACATGGAGTGGGCATTACACACTCTGGTAAAGGTGGAGTGGGCATTACACAGCCTAGTGAACACGGAGTGGGCATTACACACTCTCGTAAAGGTGGAGTGGGTGTTGCACAGCCTGGTGAACATGGAGTGGGCATTACACACTCTGGTAAAGGTGGAGTGGGCGTTGCACAGCCTGGTGAACATGGAGTGGGCATTACACAGTATAAAACGTGGAATGAGCATTACACACTCTGGTGAAGATGGAGTGGGCATTACACACTCTGTAAAAGGTGCAGTGCGCATTGCACAGCCTGGTGAAGGTGGGGTGGGCATTACACACACTATAAAAGATGGAATGGCCATTACACACTCTGTCACAGGTGGAATGACCATCACACACTCAGTGAAAGGTGGAATGACCATTACACACTCTGTCACAGGTCGAATGACCATTACACACTCTATAAAAGGAGGAATGAACA
>VZRR01012124.1:60318-151657 GCA_013398015.1 Oreocharis arfaki
GCTCGGCTCGGTCCGGCCCGGCGGAGCGCGCTGTCCGCGGTACCCGCGCCGCGCCGGGCTGCGGGGGCTGATCACGGCAGCGCACGGAGCCGCGGGCTGCTCGTACGGGCGCTGCCGGGTCGCACCGATCCCTCTTCCTTATCCTAACCCTCTTCCTCTCCCTCTCTCTCTCCTTTTCCCTCTCTCTTCCTCTCAGTGGTGCCAGGTCGCACTGACCTGTCGCTCTCGCCTCTCCCCTCCTCTCTCCGTTTCCCAGGACTCCCCAAACAACCCCCTTTCCCCTTCCCTAAACTTTCACTGCTTCCACCCCTGTGGCTTCCCTCCGTCCGCGCCACCGGTGTTCTCGTGGGGCAGTTTCAGCTCCATGCCCGGCAGCGGCGCGGGGGGAGGATCCGAACAGGTCCCGTGTTACCCTGGCTGCCCGGCACCCCCGTGCCTGCCAAACCTCCAGCCCTCTTTTGCATGAGCCCTGCCATTCCCTGGTGAGCTTTAGAGCCACGGGTTCTGCGAGGCACCCATCACTAAGGTCTCACTAAGGTGGTGGAATGTCCCCACTGGACTTTGCAGTGGGGCAGCCTGGGACATTGGCTCTGTGTTTTGGATAATGCCTTGCCCACTGCTGGGGGTTCTCCCCCAGGTGGGTCGCAAGCCAGTGGCCAGGAAGAGCACCCAAGCCCAGTTACTGCTGGTTCTGTGCTCCAGAGCCGCTGAGCAAACGAGCAGCAAGGAGCCTGGACATTTCTGGTCCTGTAAGCTTCGTTGTTGTCATCCTGGTGACAGCTCCAGGGCTTGTGGGGACAGCTCTGCATCCTCAGCCCCGGGAGCACTCAGGGATACTGAATATACATGGGGTCACCTCAGGGATTTTGGGTGCTCTGCAGTGTTCTTTGGGTCGTGGATTTGTTGCCACAGACCTAAGGAGCACGGGCTCCTCTTTTGGGTGCTTTAAATTGCATCATAAACACCCCACAGCGTCTGTCTGTGTTCAGGAAACAATTTCAGTGCACGTGTAACTTACAGCGTGCACTGGTTTCCCACCAGCTTGGATTGGGTAGCGTGGAGGGGAAGTAGGGTTATCAGAGAGTTTAAAAATGAGGTTTTCCAGCAGGTCTGTGTGTTTGCACTGTGTGTGCATGCACTGGGGGGGGCATTGTTGTCATCCATCTGAGCCACAACTGCTGTGTCTGGTGGGAGGTGCCGCTGGTCACCTTTGGAAAGCTTTCTTTGAAATAAAAACAGAGCAAAACTGTGGGGTTTTGATGAATCAAAGCCTCAATTTCTATAAAAGCAGGCATTGGATGGTGCCCGCAGGGCTGAGCCCAGCAAAGCCCTCAGAGGTGGTGTCAGTGGTGTGGGACTGTGGTCAGGAGCAGAGCAAACACGTCTCTCCCTCCCCATCAGTTTGTGGCAAGTTTGGTTCCAGTGTTTGGAAGCAAACCCACCCGTCTGGCTTGCTGGCCTCTCTGAGCTCAGACAGAGTTGAAATCCAAGGGGGAACTGCAGTGATCTCCCTTATCTAATGTCTCAAATGTCCTTTCCTTTCCAACAAGCCAGGGAATTTCCTCCCTGCCCAGTCTGGGACTCCGTCCCAAGCAGAGAAGGTGGCAGGTGAGCAGGGCTGGCAGAGGGAGCCTGTTAGCTGGCCCTGGTGATCCATGCACACACTCAGCCCAGACTTCCTGGCAATCCCACGAGGCCAAAGCTGTTTGGAGTCTTAATTTTTGTGAAGGTTTATTGGGCAGACACTATTCTTTTCCCCAATCTCTTCTGCTGTTGATTCTGGAGTCCTCACTTCCATTTCTGCCCACCAGTTGCTTATAAATGGCTTTGATGAGAGGCTGTGGAAAAGCCAAGCGTTATCCTGGGCGCCTGCGAGGTGAATTCCATGGGCAGCTTCAAAGGCTGCCACAGACAGGACGTGCTGAGCTGCCTCCAAATGCTCCTGGACACAAATACAAATGTAAGGCTGAAAAGGAGCTCCTGGTGTGTGATGGGAAGCGGTTTCAGGGATAAAGGTGGGAGATGTGGCGATGAACAGGCTGGTGACACTCTCCTGGCTGTCCCTGTGTGCAGCCTGTCCCTCTCCTGCCACGCTTCTAAGGCACAAGTGACCAAGCTGCAGATGAAAATACAATGCAAGCCCAGAATAATTAACTATGTCATCTACACCTCAGTTCCTGGGTTATTCTGGCCATTAATAATCTTTTCATCCTGAGTACTCATTTGCTTCCACCAGCGGAGGTTTCTGACGGTCTGCAGTGCCTCGGAGCCCCAGTGATAGTGCAGTGAGCTGGGTTAGCCTTGGAGATGAGGTAAGACAGTGTTTGATTACCTCAGCAGAGTATTTCTGAACAAAACAGGCATTTTTCTACCATCCTCAGAGAACTCTGCAGTGACAATAACATTGTCCTGCAACAAGCTGGGCAGCCCAGCCTCTAAACACTTGTGATCTTGGGATTTCATGGAAGGGCTGGCAAGAGGACAGTAACTTGTACAGTTAATGAGTGCCCTGCAGAGTCAGCCTTTGTCTCGTGATCTGGTGGTTGCAGAAGGAATGGAGAAAAGAGGAAAAGGCCAGTTTCAGCTTGGGTTATTCCTCAAGTTCCCCTCCCGCTTTTTCAAGAGGCAGCAGCGTTGGCTGCCGTGAGTGTGCGTACGGCTCCTGAGGCAGAAGGTTGGTGCTTGTTCCCTCAGCTCCGTGTGGCTTCACGCAACAGCCCAGCTCAGGGAATAATCCCGTGCTCCAGGGAATCTCTGTGCTCTCACAGCCCTGGGTGATGCCAGGGAGAGCAGGATTAGGGCCGCTGCGTGTGACCAGCTTGCATCTGCGGACCGTGCTTGGGATTTGGGGATGGATGCTTTGCAACTGGCAGTTCTGTGATATGTAATCTGACATCACCTTGAAACATCCAACCAGGGCATGAAGTATAGTTGTCAGGTGCCAGTTTGGCATACAATGTCACTTGTATTGCGCTCTGTTAGTTCAGGAGTGGCAGTGTATTAAAATCAAACCCTACTTGTCCCTGCCAGCTCCACCAGCCTGGTTCCGTGCCCACTGTGTTGCCAGGAATTCCCCCCACTGTTTGCTGCGAGGTTCATGCAGAGCCACTCTGTCCAAAGTCTCAGTGCAGTTAATTATCTGTATTAAAACTGGGTTGATAAGATTTCTGGAGGTGTCCCACTGAGCTGTGCAGGAGAGCAGAGCAAACGAAGGACCAGAGGCAGTGGAGATGCAGAGAGCTGGTTCTGCACCAGGACAGACATCCAGCCTCGTGCAGCCCGTGTGTGTCCCTCACACAAAGAGGCAGGCACTGTTATTTATCCTCCTGGATCAGAAAAAAGCCAGCCCTTCCCAGTGGCAAGCATCCTGCTCCAAAAAGCCAAAGGTCCCCGCCACCCTCGCCCCAGCCTCACAGTTAAATTGCATAAAGAAAACCTTCAACATTAACTCTGCTGATAAACAAGCAGCAGAGTTTGCACAAGCAAACAGCAGCCCAGAAAGGCTCATTCCACAGGTGGACCGTGGCCAAGCAGGGCAGTCTTTGTGGGAGGGTTGGAGCCCCGAGGTATTTTTTTACTGTCTGGGTTCCTTGGTCTTTCTGTGCGAAGATCTCCCGGACACACCGCTCTTCCCAGTTCTTCCCTAGTACTCTTGAACCCCCTCCTAATTGTTTTTTGGTCTTCCAAGTTGCCCTTCCATCTCCCGCGGAGATGCTAATGAAGTGTGAGCGTACACGGATGGGGCTGCTTGGGAATTTGACAGGGCCCTTGCCCAGCCCTTGTTCCCTCATTAAGCTGCTGCTGCGTGAGGACGGAAGCGATTGTGCCTCGTTTTGTCCCTGCCTCCAGCGTGCCCTCAGCGATCCAAGCCCCTGGAGATATTTTTTCCCTTTCAATGTATCAATAACTGTATTTTGTTTATTAGCAGTGGGACGTGTGCCAAGTGAGTGGCCCGTGTAATCCCTTTAAATGGAGCAGTTCCATGCTGACACAGTAGCCGTGAGCAGAACTCCTTTTTCCAGCTGCTGCTGGAGCTGGGAGCTCGAACTCTGCTCTGGCTTCGTGCAGGTGCTGCCCAAAGGCGGCTTCTGCTCCTCTCCCTGAATAAAGATCAGCCCGAGGAGTGCTGAGAAGAGACACAGGACCCCCTGCCTGGGTCGTTTCATTCCCATCCCACTCAGCATCCGTGAGAAAAGCAGCTTGGTTTTTTTGGTAAACACCAGCTTAGCAAGCTGTGGGATAAGGCTGGAGAATTCCAGATAATTGGGAAGTGGAGCTGCCTGTGTGTGTTAAAGCACCGGGATGTGGCGAGGTTGGCTGAGGTGGTTTTGCAGCCAAAGGGATTTGTTGTCTCATAACCTTATTGCTTCATTTGTGCAACTGCTGAGAGCAACATTCTGGGCAGAATCTGCCTCTTCCTAAATGCCTAGGCAGACAGGAATCCATCACCAAAGGGAATTCAGTTCCCATGAAAAAATTTCAAAGGAAGTGAATTTTTTCCTATCACTTCCATCCATGTTTCCAATAGACACTGCACTTTTATAGGAGCTCAGCCATAATTCCTTTTATTTTATGAGTAAATGAAAATGTTGATAGTTGTGGACAGTTTCCCCTAGAGTTTCAACATTTTAAGAATGACACATAAAATAATCAATTTTTCAGCAGCCCTACAGAAGGGATATGCTGGCTCTCTTTCCAACTTACTATCCACCCCAGTACAAATGGGATGTAGTTTGGCTTTCCTCAGCCTTTTTCAGACCCAAAGTACCAAATTTTGCTCTGTCTGCTGAGTGCCTATTGTGGGAAATTTGGAGTAACTCCACTGGAGTCAATTGGGTTGCCCTGGATTTACGGTGCTGTAAATGAGATCAGAATTGGCTCAAAGTATATTCCATTAATGAGTCAGATACTGGCAATGCAGCCAATATGCACCCAGAAATGGCTTTAACACAGCCTAGGATATTCAAAATTGGTTTATTGAGAGATGGGCTCAGGGCCAGGATTCTGGGGTTCTCTTTTATTCTTTCCATGAAATTCACCTTCCTGCAGAAGGCCAGCACGAGGCTGATGAAAAACTTAAGAGCCATCTAAGCCCTTAGAATGGGGCTTGGGAGATGCATAAACATTGTGCTGAGCTCTTTGCCTGCCCTGCAGCAGATTTATCGCTTGGAGTTCAAGATGTTCTAGGATTTATCAACTTTTACAGGTTTTTATAGATTTTCTATATGTTAAGTGACACAGAGAGACAGTTTGTGAAATACGGTGACACCACGGATGATCTGTCGCCAGCCATGGGTGGCACAGCAGGACAAGGGCTCAGAGCTTGGCAGCTGGAAGTGCTGCTACGGGAGAAATCATAAATAAGGATTAAATGGGTTTGCTGTGGAGGAAATCCTTTAATCAACTCCTGCACTCTTTATTCCAGTGTAACTTGAGTAAATATCTCACCTCTGGAGTCGAGGCAGCCACGTCCTCCGGCTTTCTACAGTGCCACACTCACAGCCCTGGCTGTGCCCTGCTCTGGGGGATTCTGGCATCGTGTGGGGAGTGCAGGTGCCCCAATCCCCTCCTCGTGGTGTTTCCCAGGTCTGGAGAAACCCGTGGTGCTGTGTGCCTGTCCCTGAGCCGGTGGGGGATGCGGGAAGGGCTGTGTCCCGGGCGTGCAGCTCCGGAGGCTGAGCAGGGGCACATCCCAAGCCCTGGGCTGTCCCGACAGCTCTGCAGTGACCGAGCCCAGCTGCTGGTTTTGTGTAGCTCTTTGTCCCTTCTCACACAGCAAACACCTCTCCTATTCACCTTCTGCCAGAAAAGCCAAGCAGCTCTGCTAAACCACTCTGGGATACTCCGGTACTTCCAGAGGACAGCTGGGATGTGGGAGGTGGAGCACGGAGGTGCAGCAGCCCTGGGATGGGGCTGGCTGACAGCCCTGATCACGGCCAGATTGGAAATGTGCTTCACCTGTGGATGATTCATCCCGGCCTTCCTCCTTCCAGCCATTCCCACTGTTGCTTCAGATTCGTCGGAACTAGAAAGCAAGGCTGGGAATGAGGGAGGGAGAGGCTGGAATTGTCACATCCTGTGCGCAGCTGGCAGGAACTGGGATGGAGCAGACATGGTTCGGTCTTGTGCCGAGGAACCGGAGACATCCCAGGTGGCTGGAACAGGGAAAGGTCACAGCCCCAGGGCTGCGTTTGGGCAATGCCCTCAGGCACAGGGTGGGATTGCTGGGTGTCCTGGAGTCGGGAGCTGGACTGATGATCCACAAGGATCATCACACTCCCACTCGGGATACTCTGTGAGTCTGCTCAGAGTCCGTGGCAGCACCAGAATTCGCCTCTTTCCCTGGAGGTTCAGCTCGTCCCAAGGCTGTCTCCTGCCACCTTCCCGCTGGCATGACCAGGGCAGGACAGCAGGAAGGGAAGGGCTTCTGGAGCAAGGCAGCTCAGGATCAGCCCCAGAGCTGTTTGCCAGCCCTAATTACGCTGTGACTTCACAGCTGCTGCACCATCAGCGGCTCCCCCTCCCCTCTCCCAGCCGGTGAAGTCACCTCATCCCGGCATCTCCGTGCAGGGTTTTATAGGATCACTCATTGTCACAGCCTGCCAATGAGGCATCCATGGGATCTGCCCCAGCAAGGGCTGCCACCAACAAACTGGGGGATAAATGCTGGGAAATGGGAATTGCATAGCAGATGCCCCTTGGGCACCTCTCCTGCTAATTTGCACTTAGATGGGTGCCTTTCTCTGAGCACTTTATTAATTAAGGCTCGCAGCCCACCTGTGAGGCAAAGAAGTGATTAGTGCCCTCATTTTCCAGCAGAACTGAAAGCAGTGGTTTGCCCAAGGCCACAAATCTAATCAGTGGCAGAGCCAGGAATGAGTGAGTTCTTCCAGTCTCCTGTGATACTCCATGCACCCCACTGCCTACCTGGAACAAATTTAATGGCTTCCCTAAAAGTTCACATTTTTGTTAACGTGATGTAAGTGAAGATGGAGCACCCAAAAGGAGCCTTGCAAGGAGGAGAGCTCCCAGAAATCTGCAGTACCCAGGGCCAAAGGCATTGTCTCCTGTCTGAGCCACAAACCGTCCTCCCCATAAATTCCACACCTCTTCTTGTCCGTAAATTTAGTAAGAGGGTTCAAGCATAAATTTAAAAGAAGCTTTTATTGTACCCAGTGCATCAACATAATTAACACCCAACCCCATTCTTTTGCTTTCTTAGGCTGGAGCAAACCCTGTGCCCTTGGAGAAAATTGTTTCCCCTTTTCCTCCAGGGAATCCAGAGCCTGAGCAGCAGCTGTGAAGAGTGGAGAGAAAGAAAGAAGTGGGAGATGCTGGAAGTGCTTTGGGCGACGTGAGAAGGAGGATTTGCCCGGAAGGAGCTGTTCAAGGGCCCAGCAGCAAACCAGAGACACAAAACCTGCTTATATATAGAAGAATGTAACCCTGTGTATGCAGACGTGGACGCGTGCATGCCTTGTCGAGAGCGTAAGCGACATTCCCTGTAGATCGCTGCTGTGAGCAGCCCTGCTCCTGCAGGCCGAGCCTTGGCACTGCTGCTGGCCCTGCTGGACACCACCCACCGCCCTGCTGCCCCATTTATGCAGCAGGATGAGGAGGAATCTCTACACCCAGATTAGTAATCCTGAGAATTCCAAACGTGCTGCAGCGCGGGCACGGCCCAGGCGTGGCGGGGAGCGGGTGCGGAGCGGCTCGGACAGCAGTTTGTGTGTGTAAATATTCATGCTCTGGCACCAGGGGAGAGCAGCTTTCCTATGACTTTAGTTTCTCTGGTGCTACATTTAATATTTGTCTGGGGCTAAACTGCCTCTCTGTGGTGCTACAGTTTCCCCAAGAGGATGTTCTGAAACGTGGGACAAGGAAAGATCTATTTTGGTTATATTGATATTTATACACAAGATAGCAGAAAATAAGACTTGTTGAGAAGGTGCTATTTTTTTTCTTTCTTTCAATCTCTGCAGACTAAGACAAAACAAATAATCTACCCTAGAACTTTATAAAACTCCTTTTCTTTGGAGCAGATCTTTTTCTTTTGACAGTGTGGAGCTTGGGAAGCAGCAGGCACTGAGGTAGAAAGGACACAGAGCCCTTTCCACTGCAGTGTGCACATCAAAGTCTGCTAGAGCAGCACTTCCTACAGCTCCAGAGCTGGGAATTGTCCTGCATGGTGATTTATTCAGTCCCAAATCCTGTGAACCAGGGAGGAGAACTCTTATCCAGACTGATCACTAGAGCAGGGGATAGCAGGAGAACTTGGCCTTAGAAGTCAAAGGGCTTTTTTCAGTCTAGTACTGAGCACTTTTTTCCTTGCAGCCGAAACTACCTGTCAGATTTCGGGTACCTTCCACATACAGCAGTGACTGTGCACAGTTTTTTAGAAACATTTTTCCTACCTTCTGATATTTGCACCCGAAAATTGACCCTGCTGTGGCAGGGAGGGCATTTTCAAAGGCATAAAGGAATGTCAGAACCCAATTTCTGAAGGAAATTTGGCTCCTTGTCTTTTAAAAATACTTCCCCCACCCCTCGCCCAGCCCAGGAAGAAGCCGAGTGGCTGCCGAGCCCAGTCAGACCCTGCATTTGCCACTGCTGCAGGAGAAATGTTTCTAAGCAGGCTGAAAGCTAAATTCTCCCTTTATCAAATACTCACTGCAGTGTTTGGAGCCCCTGCACGCATTTTCCTGGGTGTTATTGATCCGAGTCTGTTCCCAAACAGCAGCGAGGGCTCTGCTGGAAGAGCAGATTGTTCCTGGGGAAGAGCCCTGCCCTGCCGTAGGTGATGTGCAGTGTTGGGAGGGGTGGTGTAGCTCCGTGTAGTTTGTCTGTCCATACCCTTGGGGTGGTCTCAGAGCCACAGGGACCAGTGAAACATTTCCCTGCCGTTTCTGGCCTGATGCTCAGTAATCCTCAGCATCCTGAACCCCATCCCAGCTCAGTCTCCTACAGAAACAAGGACAAATTCTTCTGACAAAAGGAGGAGCCTCAGCTGATTCCAGCAGTGCTGCCAGTGCTGGGCAGAGCCTTAAAAAGACCAGTTTCTTGGAAATTCCTGAACTGTGGGAGTGAAATTGTGTGTATGGAGTTGCACAAGTCCCACTGAACAGGAACCGTGGATGTGACACTTGGCTGTCGGGGACACCCCCTGCAGCTCTGCCCTGCACATCCTCCCCAGCCCTGGGAGGAGCTGGGTCACATCCTCAGAGGCTCTCCCACAGATTCCTCACCTTTATCAGCTCTGAATGTAATGGACTTCTCACCTGGAATAGGCATTATTCCATTTGCCCTGTGCACACTGCCCTTGGCTCTCCTGCTGTCCTGGCTGTTGGGGGCTGCAGCCTTCAGGCTGCTCCCAGTGTTTCAATTCCCTTGGAACAGCACTGCCAAGGAAAAGGAAAGGGAGTTCTGTCCTTGCCATCGAGGCCCCACCTCGGGAGAGCCCCCAAATCTGTGATCAGCCCCAGTGCAGGGGTTGGCTGATCTCCCTCAGTCCCAACCCTCCGTGGACAGGCTTGTCTGTAAGAATTCCCAAACCTCAGAGCTCCCAGGGGATCGCTCTCCTCAGGGGCTCCAAACAGTCAGCAAAAAATGTTAAAGACTTGTCCTGCCCAGCATGGAACATCTATGGTGCTTCCCAAGTGCAAACCAGAGCAGGTCTGGTACCCCAAATCCTGCTTTGTTCCTGATTTGCTTCACTTTTGTAGTTCCAGACTGGATGTTTCGCATGAACCGAGGGTGAAGTTGTTTTGTAGCCAGAATTCCCTGTACAGAACTGGAATTCCTTACTCGAGGGTACGGATTTGTCAAAGCCTTACATTTTGTGGTGTAATTGCTATCCTTGACCGCCTCCGTTTTTTGACAAGGGGTGTTTTTATCCTTTCTACAAGATCTGCTTTGCCCCTGGTTGGTGTTTGCATGGAAAGGGAGGGGTGCTGTGAACTCCCTGGAAATTCCCTGTTCCCTCCTGTGGGCAGGAAACCGGCACAGTTCCCCTCTGGCCCTTTTGTTTTCTCACAGCAGCCAAGCAGTCCCTGGGTTTGGTCAGCTGGGAGGGCCGGGGGGTGCTCTCCAGACGGGAAAACAGAGCCCTCTCGGGTTTCAGCAGAGGAGAGCGCAGTTATGAGCTCATGGTCTGCGCACAGCACGGCTGGCAGGGGAGTCTTCATGAATTTTTAAAGCAGTTCTCTGCCAAGACAGCTCCCAGCACAACCTGGAATTCCGTATTCCAAAGTAAAAGAGCAGCCTGGTGTGGGCTGCTGATCAGCTCCTCTGCCACACAGCTCCTTTGGCCAGGTGAACTCTGGGCTGCACTGGCGACTCCTGGGTTACACTGGGGCAGGGCTTGGCCCGTGGGTCCCACATTCCTCCCTCTTCTCCCCTAGAATTGTTTTCCGCAGGTAAAAAAGCATGGAATGGGACCAGGCCTCCTGTCACACACCTTGGTGTGCCCAGGAGGGGCAGCGCCCCATGCAAACATCCAGGAAATCACCCAAACCAGGGAGCTGCCAGTGGGGAGGGGTGAGAATCCCATCCCACTCCTGCTTCAGAGCTGGGAGGCAGGAATTCCTCTGAGCCAAGCCCATTGCTAAAGCAGTTCCCTTAAATCCCAAACACTCCTTGACTCAATTTCATCTGATTTGTGAGTTTTTGTTTCCGTATCACAGTAAAGTTTTAAAGGTCTTAAACCCTCGGCACGAGCAGCAGCAGTTCCTGCTATTGAAATCCATCACAAACTGAACTGGTTAAACTGGTGCAGTCTCTGTGTCCACAGCCAGCCTGGAATGAGCCCCTTCCCAGCTGGAAAACTGCACTGCCCTGTGAAAATGGCCCCTGATGAGGACAGAAAAGCACATCTGCCTTAATATTCAGTTTTCCTGCACAACATCTGTCCCTGATCTCGACGGGAGCCTGGGATGTGTAGAAGAGCCTACCTGAGGCTCCACTGAACCCTGGACACACACTGTTGTCCGTGTCCAGCCCTCCTGGCTGTATCCCAGCTCCCCAGCAGGTGCACAGCTTCCCTTGGAGCCAGTTTGCTCCCAGCAAATTCCATTTTCAATCCAGGCTTCAAACTCAGCCTCATTCTTGTGTAACTTTGCTGTGTGTGAGCTGAACTTTCCATCTCATCACAACAGGTGAGGAGACTCTGGCCATGCCAATTCCAGATGCAGGCGCTGAGGGAATTGTAAATACCACGGGAATTGGGCTCCCTTAGGCCCAGCCAGTCTGAGAGGAGGAGAGGGATCCTCACCTGCTGCTCCCGCCTTGGGTTTCTACACCACAAAATACAAACAGGTGAATATTTTCCCCTGACAATATTTATTTGAGTACAGGAGTGAAGTTTGATGTGACTTCAGTGTCCACTCTGTGGGAATTTATTGAAGTGCTTGAATTTCCCAAGGTTTTTAATATTTACAGCAAGTGACTTTTGGAGCTTGATAAATATTCACTGACATCTGAGGATTAAATGGCCATTATTACTTACACCATTATTGGTTACACCTTTATTAGTTACACCTTTATTAGCTACCCCATCAGTAGCTACAGGTGGCACCAAGCAGAGCAAACCCAGCTGCAGTGGGATTTAATTCCCTGGGTTTTTACAGCACCCCTTTTCCAGTCCTTCACCAGAGTTTGTCACAAAACCCTCCCATCCTCAGTCTTGAGGCCACTGCGAATTCCCCAGTCTCTCCTGGGGCATTGCTAAGGGAGTGACAGGCAGGGAATGCCCAATTCCTGGCATTTTGCTGATCCAGTACCATTGGGATGTAACTCCAGCAGGGTCACTGTGCAGGTTTCCCCCTCACCAAAGCAAGGGCAGGGCCTGTGCTCAGAGTTTGTGGAGCTCCAGGAGGCTCCCGGTCCTGGCTGGATGGGGCTTCTCTCTTTTGTAAAAGGAATTTCATATGCTGAGACTCTTTGTACATATTTATAAGGAATTTATTAAAAAAAAAGAAAAATAACTGTTCAATGGCAAAAAAAGGCTCCGGGTTTTATTTCTTCTCTCAGAGGAATTTCCTTCCACAGCCTTCCCTGTTCTCCCATGGAAATCAACAGGTTCCCAGCAGTGGTCACTGGAACTGAAATTTCCCCTGGATGTTTTCTTGTCCAAGTGTCACATTCCAGAAGGTAGAACCATCCTCCCAAAAAACCCCCAAACTTTAAGAATGCAAACCCACACTTTCCCTTTGGTTTCCTGCCTTATCACCAACTAAAGCACTAATTCTGAGGCAGTGTCTCCCACTCTTTCTGTAGAGCTGGGCTCCTACTGACCTTTTCCTACACTTCTCCAAACACATTTTCCAGGAGCATTTAAGAAAAATTCAGAATGAGAAGTAGCTTTTCAAACAGTTTGAAAGCAGGAACACAAATCCTTGGGTTCACTGGCACTGCGAAGTGACACTGAAGCCTTTCAGAAACTCCCTGCCCACAGAATCCTCATTTCCCCTCTTCCGGGTGCCTGTTCCAGGCTATCACATGTAACATTTTTATGCCCAATGAAAACCTTGCTTCCTGCCTTTCTGAACTCTCTCCCCCATCCCAAAGACAGGGAAGCTATTCCCATTGCAGAGAGCAATGAGATTCCTTGGCTCAGTTCTCCACTTTCACAGGACACATTTGACAAGAATTTGACATCGCTTTGTTTGGAAAGTTAAGCTTTTCCTCCTCTGCTTCCCTGGATCTCTCAAGCCAGATCTGGATTTTCCCCAGCTCAGACCTCTCACCATTCCTCCTCAGCCACTCTGAACTGTTATTTCCAAAGAAATGTGGAGCCTTAATCCTGTTCCCATCAGCTCCCGTTTGCTTTAATTCTTCCCCTGTGGAGTTTCCATCAGCACAGCCTCAGCCTCATTCCCCCAGGAACCTCTTCCTGCTGATGGCTCAGGTGGGGCTGTCACCTTGAGCCATTTCCATGGCAGTGAGCTGGGAAGATGCTGCTGTTCCTGACGGGGTGGGAGCAGAGGTGGTTTGGGGACAGGGAAAGCCCCAGAACAAACAGCAGCTCCCTCTGAGGGCTGGAGAACCTCAGCAGAGACCTCAGCCACAGGGATGGGGTCAATTCCTGTCAGGGATCTCCTTCCTCCAGGAGCTCCTGCTGAAGCTCGAGGCTCCAATTGTCCCTGGAGGACCCAGGCAGGTCCTGGCTGAGGAGCACAGGGCAGACACTGAGTTTGTGAGATGCTCTTGGTCAGGAGCTGGATTTCCACACAGACAAACCCAACTCGACTTGAACCTCCTCCCGCTCTCCCCAGAGACTGCCCAGAGACTGGGAAATCAGGAGTATCATCAAGAAAATTAAAGAGGAAAAACATCTCCAGGGAAAGGAAGTGTCATTTCCAGCTTCACTGCTGTGGTCCTTCCCAAGTTCCCTGTGATTTTCTTAATTTTACAGCACGTGCCATCTGTGGAATCTATTGGAAAAAGAGCTGGGAAATGACTTCTCCAACTGCAGCTTTGGACACGAGGTTCTGAAGCACTGCTTGGGAAGAGTTCTCAGAGGTGCTGTGCAATTGTATAAAGTTATGGATTCGGGGAATGTAGGGCCAGGTGATGTGAAGCTCCTCAGCCAGAGCACAGCTTTGTTCAGCACATGCAGTCACAGCTCCCCTGCTCTGGACACGCAGTGTTTGTCCTTACTAGAAGGACAGGAAAACAGAAAACATCCCAGACACTTTACAACCATGCAAGCTCCAGAAGCACCCCGGAGTTTGCCATAACATAACCCACACCCTCCCTGCCTTTGGGGGTAAAGCTTCTGGGCAGTCACAATTGTTCTGTTGGCTCAGAGCTGGAAGAAAGACTGACAACGAAACCACAGGCGACTGAAGAGGGGCACGGGATCCTGGGATTTTCCAGCTCTTCCTGCTCTGTGCCCTGGCGAGCTGCCCTGCTGTCAGTACACCTGGAAGTGGGCAGAGGTGGTGCCGTCCTTCCAGCAGCGCAGGGTCTCCACGGTGACCGAGCGGCACAGCGGACACGTCTTCTCCCGGTCGAACCACAGGCACAGGCACTCCTCGCAGAACACGTGCTGGGGACAGAGGGGCTGTCACCAGCAGCAGGGAGGGAGCCCCTGCAGCTGACACTCACAGGATGTGGGAAATAAACCCCACTTAGCCAAAGCTAATGGTTTACTGCTGGTTTTTAATAATAGCACTACAAAGAAACATTCCAAAGGCCTACAGCACCTGGGCTGACAGGGGAGCTGAGAGGGTTTTCCTCTACCACGTTTCCATCCTCAACTCCCCGAGTTATTTAAGTCCTTACTGAGCTCCAACAACCCCTTTCTTCTCCCTGCTCCTTGCATTTGCTTTATTCTGTTCCCACTGCCCAGTCCCAGTTTCCCCTTTTCCACAAATGTCAGTTCTCACCCCTTATCTCCTCCTCTCATTTCTGCACTGACCCCTCCCTGGATTCTCTCCAGCACACACCAGCCAGTCCCAGACTGGAAGAGCAGGAAAAGGGCAAGGAGGGAGCACAGGGAGCTGTGAGAAGCTGAGAACTCTCCACCCATGTGGAGTCACTCCTCAGAATCCCAGCTCTGCCAAGCAGATCCAAAAGCAGCTTCTCAGGGGCTTCCAGCTCAGAAACATCTGCACAGATTTTCACAGCAAGGCCAAGAGGCACCTTTGATGCACAGGATGGCTTTAATTTGATAACCCTGTTATCAAAAGGGAGTATTAAAGCTACCCAGCCCCCCCCCACCAAGGGGGAGGTAAAACTCTGCTCAGTCTAGACCCAGGATCTGCACTGCCCATTCCAACCCCTGCCCCACAAAGCTGTGTCCACCCCACAGCCATGGTCACCCCAAGAGCAGCTCAGCTGCCATGATCCAGGGGTTATCCAGGGCAATAAATATCCACCAGGAGCTGGATCAAGACCCAGCAAATGACTTCAGAGGTTCCCAGGCTGGCCATGCCTCTCCCCACGGCAGGAGTTCACTGAAGGAATGCCAGCAGGGGAGTTTTGGGGTCTTACCTGGCACATAAGGATCAGAGGTTCCCTGAACTCTGCCTGGCAAATGGCACAGATGTCTCCTGCCTCGCTGCACTGCTGGCTGGTGGCACGGACTCCATAGGTCTGTCGGGGAGAGGAGGGAAAAAAAACCCCAATGTCAAAGGACTGGAAGGGTAAATGTGCACAAAGACACTGCTTTTCAGCCCCAGGTTCCCCACAAGGACATCGGTGTTGTGTCACTGTCTGGGGAGGGGGGATCTGGGCACAGAGGGAGTCTGGAGCTCTGTGCTCCCTGTTCGCTTTTCCCCTCGAGCTGACTCCATCTTTTAGGGCCTCCACTTGTGCAGCAAGGATAATGGAATTTAATGAGCTCAACAGGGAGCTGAGAGGATTAATTCAGCATCATTTGCAGGGGTGTTTAGATGGAGGGAGGTATTATTATTAACGAGTAGACAATAGAAGAAAGAGTAACAGCAGCAGCACCCACAGGCTGCCCGCTTTCTCTTTAGATAGAGGGAAGGTAAATGTTGCTTCTCCCACTGCAACAGATTTAGGGGAAAGAGAAACCTGCTGAGGGAAAATGACCAGCCCAAACCCAGGGAATAAGCAAGATAAGCTCCAGCAAACTTTGATGAGGTTCTTTTCCTCTACAGTCTTTGATTTTACCCTTTTAAAATGTAAGTCACGGCAGCAGAGCTAAATATCGGCGCTGTGGAATGCAGTGCCCGGGATAATTCCTGTGTCAATGTCACTGCACATCAGGAACCACAAAGTCCTTCCCACACTCAGCACTACAAAGTTTTGTCAGCTCCTTGCAGTTGGATTAATCCATATTACACAGAGCTTCCAATCAGACAGAACAGGAACAATCTCTCACCACAGCTGGGGCAGGGCAGATGTCAGGAAAGGTCCCTGACGTCCCTGAGAGGAGCCCCAGCTTGTCCAGCCATGGGATAACATTGTTTCCTTCTGTGCTCCTGATACACGGAGCAATTTTCAATTTTGTCATCGAGCAGGGACAAGGCTCCCCCTCTGGGACTGCTCCTCTACATTTAACTCCTTACCTGGGGGGTGCAAAGGACCTTCAGCGCCTTCCTGACACTTCCCACACGGCCACAGATGTCAAAAGACTGCGAAAAAAACATCCCATTTTAGATCATTTTCATAAAACCTCTCTCTGTGTGAGTCCAGAAACTCAGCAAACTCTCTCCAAATGGATACTCAGAGGGAAAAAAGTAACAATAGTGCCAAAAAAGATTTCATGGTGATCATGAAATATGTAATAAATGGGAATTGACAGTGGGGAAGGGTGGCCAGAAAAGCTCTGGGAGCAGCTGACTGCAAACTGGGGACTTTACAGGACACAAAGAGGGGCTGGCACCAGGCTGTGCTGGGGGCAACTGTCCACCCCACTAAGTAGGGAAGGGCTAAAATGGACCTGTTCCCATAGGGAAGGGAAGGGGAAAGGGGAAAAAAAAGGGAAAACAGCTTGAAAACCTAATCCAGTCCATCAGCTTTATCTTGCTTATCTGCTGGCAGAGCCCAGGGAAAGACACTGAACTAAACAAGATGTGAAAAGTAACAGAGCAAGGAACAGCCCTGCATCAGCTGGGGCTGGTGGCACAGCAGGAGCTGTGTCTGTCACCTGAGGCAGGGGAGGCTGTGATGCTGCAGGTGCAGAGCTGGAGCAGCACTGCAAAGGCACAGAGAGCTGCAGTTGGCTTTCTGTTGTTTATGATTTTTGGTGAGCGTGATTAAGTGGGCTCACTGCAGGGAATGCCAATGAGATCATCCTGCAATGGATGTGGAAGCAAATGAAGGCACCAATAATGCTTCCAGTCAGCACAGAGAGGGCTCCCAGGGTCCTTCCAGTAATGCCTCCACTCAGCAGCCACCACTTGAGGCTGCCCGCTGCCTCGGACGTTCCATCTCCCAACAAGGATGAGGATCAGCCCTTCTCCACAGGGCAATTCCCAGCTTTCCCTGGTTGCTTTGCTTACAGCCTTTGCTCCAAGGTCTCCTCTCTCCCAGCCCGTATTCCCCCGTCATTTCTTTCCCTCTGGAGCTCCCTGCACCCCCAAAAGCTGCGTGTTTCAGAGGTCCAACATCCATTTCTCACCCCTGCACTGGATTTTGTTGCACCAGCCATCATTTTACAACCGGGTTACTCACAGGGAGTGCTTCTGCTCGGGACAGGGAAACAACACAACCTGGATGCTCTACTTGTGAACACCTGGGATTTCTCCACCAAAACCAGAGGTTCGTGGCTACACAGTCCAGACAGAGGCACCAGCACAGCTCCCAGCAGCTCCGTGCAACCTCCTGGAAGTGCTCCTGCCCTTGGTGCAGGGGAAGGGGACACAGCCCCAGCCGAGCCCTGGAATTCTGCCAGGAGCACAGAAGCTCTCAGTGCCAAATTGGCTTCTGTGGTTTTTCTAATGTGGTTTGTGGCTTTGCTAATGTGGACTCCTCTGGGGATATTTTCAGTGTCTCAGGCAAGGAACTGGAGCTGCAGCTCTGGTGACTGTAAATGGGATGGACACACCCAGTGCTCCATGCTCTGCACTGGGACAGGGCACTCCCCCTTTCCTCTCACTTCCATGCAGAGCCTTGGTGTGCAGAGGGCTACTCTCCCACCAGACACAAACCCTCCAAAATGAAGCTGCCTCTCCAACCTACCTCATCCCAACACTCCATATAAAGGCTTCACAAGACAGAAGCACCAAGGTATCTCCCAAGGAACTGCTCCCACCTGTGCCAGGGCCTGAGGCTCTCCCACCAGCCCTCACCTGGGCTCTCTCTGCTTAGCCCCTGCCCCTGGGTCCAGCAGCTCGACTTAAGCTCAGCCCTGGAGATCTCAGCTCAAGGCTGAGCTGTGCTCTGAAGGTGCTGGTGTCCAGTCTAGCTATGCCTTGCTCCAGATCCCACTGCTCTGGCCACCCCAGCAGCTGGAGTGACTCCTCATTCTCACCCTGAGCCTGTCTCATTGCTGTGGCTCTGCCCTGCAGTTGTTGGACTGCGTCTGAGCCTGGCTGGGGTCTGGCTTTCCCTGCCAGATGTGGTTTTGAGCTTGGCTGCCCTTGCTCCAAGGAGCAGAAGTCCCCACCAGCATCTTCCCACTCTGAGGGCTTCTCCAGGTGTAAGAAGTGGCACGTGGAACTGCATCCCTTTTCCAGACGTTGAGTTACAAGCAGGGACACAAGAAAGGTCACTTGAAATCTGCTCTTGTACACCTGTGGTCTGCACACCTGAGCTGCCAAGCCAGAAGGGCAGGGAAGGGTTGGATACTGCCGTGGGCCCAGGCAATGGCACATCTGAAAGGGCCAACAATCCTCTCCCCCAGCACAGAGAGAAGAGCAGGAAACAGCTGAGGATGGAGGGAGCTGCACTGGCCTCATGTGCTCCTGGTCTGCCCCTGTTTGCTCTGCTCCTGGCTTGGTCTCAGACCTGCTGTGACCAAATCACTTCACTGGCCATGACCTCCTCTGCCTAATTTGCTCACAAGAACTGTGCAGTCCTTGACAGGAGGGGTTGCATGACCCTTTTCCTATCCAATACAGAGCTACACTATAATTTAGCATTGCTCTCTCTGCTTGCTCCTCTGAGCGACTTCCAGCTTGGATATATTGTCTATTCTTCATTTTCCAGTCTGCTCCTGCAGAGCCACATGCACAGACAGGTATCTGGGATGGAGTAAGCCTGGCCTTTCTCAGAGGGAGGGACACCACACCATTAGAAATGCAACTATTTCTTGACCTCAGACCTGGCACTGTTCTGGCTAAATCACACCTACTTGTTTACAACTGTACACACTCTATGCTCTTAACATTCTTATTTTTGAGAAAACATTAATTACTCCTGTCCATCCCTTTTATCAGCCAGACCAGGACTGCCCCTAGAATGGGGCAGAGCTGCCTGTTTTATCCCAGCAGGACTTGGATGCCCCTCTCTGTCCCTGCTGCACTCAGAGGAAAGCTTAGAGACAAACATGTAACTGTCTGCAGCCTGCCTTTGTGTGACATCTGGAGGTGTGGAGCCAGCCAACACCTCTGCCAGCACTGCTCCCCCAAGGCCAGCTCCCCTTCTCCTGCAGCCTTTGCAGAAGGGATTAACAGAGCAGCAATGACTTCATGAGTCTGATGCAACACTGGTGAGCAGCCTCAGATCCTCCCCCAGCTCAGCAATGCCCACATGCTGGGGAAGCAAAATGCCTTTGGCAGCTGAAGCACGTGGTGTCCTCAGCTGCTGCAGCTTCCTGGGCAGGGACAGCCACAACCCAAAGGTGCATTTGTCCCCTTCAGCTGTGCTGCTTCCCCTGCTCCTGCCACAGCTCCCCAGGGGCTGTTAATGAGGTGGTGCTCACCTTGCAGAGGCTGTACATGATGATCAGGATTCCGCCCAGGAAGTAGCTGCTGGATGGATCATCTCCCATGATGTATTTGTACCACAGCTGGATGGGGACAAGGGAGCGGAACAGCTGGCTCAGCTCCTCAATAATCAGGTAAAACTTTCCCTGCAGGACAACCAGGCAAGTGAGACATGATTATTATCAGCAAGTCAAAATAAGAACATTTAATTTGTGCAGGGCTGGTGTTCACTGATCACTGCACTGCTAAATGGTGCAGACACCACATTCATGAGATGCAGCTTTCTCTGCAGCCACTGAACTCCGTGCCTAGAAAGGATAAATACCCCTTCATTCCTCCATAGGGCTCTGTCACTGATCCAGCTATGCTGCACTTCAGAATTTTAAACTTTAGAGCAGGTTACGGATACACATCTTATTGCTTATCTGGACAATGCTGCAGAGCACTAACAGCAAAGTATGATTACTGTGATGCAAATTTTCTGTGATATTAATAATGAGAAAAGGAAAGCAAGGTAAATCTCTTGATCTTATACCCCTGCTGAAAGTACAGAGATTAAATGTAAAGTGACCCCAGTCTTCCTGACAACTTTTTAGGCAATCCCAAAGAATCAAATTAATTATGTTTGCCAGCATCCTTCCCCTCAGGTGTGCATTGGCTCTTGGGCAGTGCTCAGATAAAGACTGGTGCTGAAAATTAAACCCTCAGGGCATTAAAAACTCAAAGGGACCAAATCTTCATGAAGACCTCAAGGAAGGAAAGGTGGGGACGGGGAAATGTGCTGGTTGAAATGCTTCTTTCTCAAAAGAGACTCAAAGAATGGACAACATCCTTTGTCAACCTTCGCCAAAGCCTGAATAAGAGTCTAATTTAGGGCCACTCCCAGCCCTATCGAGGGTTTGTTCTGTCCCACGCTGTTTACAGGGACAGCTGGCGGCAAACTGAGCCCGAACGATGTTTAACCGGCAATGACATTATCTGGACTGAAAGATTTGGGTTCGTCCTGTCAAAATCCTTTTGTCTGCTAAGCTCCTGGAGAAGGGGAAATTCCCCTGGAATTTTGCTGTGTTGTCCCAGTTAGCTTTGTCATCAGTGATGTCATCGCAGGCCAATCACTAATTGGTGAGGTGGGGATGGGGATTAAGTCCTCGCAGCCGGGCTGGCAACAGCCAGCGCCCTTCCCCGGGGGCTCGGGATGAGATCACTCGCAGGCCATCCTGCTGCTCCCAATAAATCGAATCCTTCGGAGAGCTCTGGCACGCTCATGATCTCATATCCCCCGGGACGCGAGTGAGGTCACACCAGCGGTTGCTAACGGACCCGGGCTGCTTTCCTGCTCTGCCCATCCCCTCCTCCGCACTAATCCCAGGTGGCATCACAGAGCAAGCACGCAACAGCAACAATCTGGGGTCCTAAATACGAGCAATTTATTAAATTAGCACAGAGGTCTCTCTCCAGCCTCGCGCTTCGATGCAATCATCGTTTATTTCGGGAGCTCCTGTGGCAGAAACGACAACGCTGTCACCGTGTCCCTCCACACGGCTCTGATGAAAGCTCCCAGCAAGCTAAAGGCAGCAAACTTTGCTTTCTCCAGCTTGTTCCTCCCACCCGCCACCCTCCACTGATCCCTGCTTCCCCGGCAGCTGGGCTGGGACAGGTCACTGCTTGCTCTCCCATTGCATCAGACAGAGCTGCTGCATCCAGCACCTCGGGCATCAAGGGTGGAATTCTTCCACAAGTTCTGAGGCACTAAAACACCCGAGTCCACAGCAAGATGTGAGGAAAGGCAGGTCAGGGGCAGCCCCAGAGCACAGACAGGCTGTGGAGGTGGCAGCAAGCGACAAACTTCAGTATTTAACCACAACTTCTCCACCCTCCCCAGAACTTTCAGAACTCCCTTCTCTAAGGCAAGGCTTCAGTTTGCAGTGGTGACTGCAGGGTACCAGGATGTTTCAGCAGCTAGAAACTTGGTCACAGCCCCCCAAAAGTGAAGTTAAGTTTTAAAGGATGCATCCCTCCCTCCGTGTAGCCCTTTAACAGCACCCACCCGATCATTAATTGTTGGTAAGTTTAGAGTGATTCCAGCTGCGAGGGAGAGAGCAATACCAGGGCAGCTGAGCATCACTTGAAGAGAACTAGAAAGTTCTAAGTCTTGTCAGGCATCTCAGTGCACCACACCAGCTCCTTTTTTAAACTAAGAAAAGTGTCAGAAAATCAGAAATAATTCCACAAAGGGCTGCTGCAGAAGTGAGGCCCTCCTTCTGAGCCAGAAGCTTGGAAAATGAGGATTATTCCCTTCAATTTCAGAAGAAAAATGTAGACTTCTGATAGCAGCAACTTACTGCAGACAGCACCCATCAGTGATAGGCACACTCAACATACCTGTCTGCCACTTCTCAGCTTTGTTATCTCTTGGCTATCTAGGTTACATTTTTCAATGTCAAATCTTTGTCTCAAACTGTATTTTGTCTGAAAAAATTCAGCTAAAATATACCAGCTTTTTTTTCCCCTCAAGATTAGCACTGTGTGTTATATGAAGCACAAATAGAATTATTTCTCCCGTGCATCTGACTTGGCACAACAGCTTGAAATAAGATAAGGCCTGTCTCTGCTGGGTGACTTTTCCTGTCATAAAAATCCATGTAAATCTGGGAACTTTCTCTGGAATGCATTGTAGAGAGACTGAACAGCTCTCTAAGATCACCAAAATCCTTCTGCTGAGCCGGTGAGCCAGCCCCAGTGCAGGACTGGACTGTGCAGGAGCCAGCCCTCCAGAGCAAGCTGAACTGCAGAGATTAAATAGGATATTACCTGAAATTATGGCTCCTAGTGAGGGTAGAGGTAGGTAACAGAAGAAAGGCTCTGCTCCCACCAAGGGTTAACCCCGACCAAGAAGTGAGAAGGGCAGTGCTGGCCCTGCTTCCGGGGAGTGCATTCTGTGAGAGCTGCTGCTGCTACTGCTGGTATCAAACACTTCATTAGCACACGTGGGGAAGGGCTCTGCTGGGATCTAATTTTAGCAGCTCTGCCGATGAGCCTCAGATACCACATGGTGAAATTTTGATTCCTTTTTTTCAGTGCTCAGTTAAAAAAACAAGTTGATGGCTGGTGTATAACCCTCCATTTTTCTGCACCTCCTTCACCATATCATAGAAAGACCATTTTTATCCTTCAAATCAAGCACTTATTTTGAAAAAGGAGAATTCAGCATTTTCATACAATTGCACTTTTCCCTCTGTTCATGCAGTATTTCAGCCTGTGATGCCCTATTTCTGCACACTGAGCATGTAACTTCTTGGTGTTTTGTTATATCCTCACTACTTGATGGCAGATCTGCATCTGATCCCTTCCTGCCATTTGAGCTCTGCTCAGAGAAGCACATTTCTAAAATTTCTTCAGTCCCTTTACGACACCAGCACTACAGAAAACACTTCTAAAACCCCCTTATTTTCACGTTGCTGGCTGACCTCAGGGACAGCTTTTCTCTGCATTTTCTAAATGAGAACCTGACACACAGAAAGACAAAGGTCAGGGTAAGGCTGTTTTGGTGCCCAAGCTGAGATATCTGGGATTAGACTTTTTATAAAGCACTTCATTTTATAGATCACGTTACCATTAAAAGCTGAACCACTGACTTCAGTTTGCAGCTCTACCTGACTTTTCTAGGATCACATAGGAACTATTTGGCAAAGTAAAGGACAAAATTTAATTCTCCAGTGTAGCATTCAACTTGAACTTGCAGAATGTTCTTCCAGCAGTCTCTTTGTTTCCTATGAACTTTCCAGTTGCTGCAACAGCTTCTTTCAATCTCTCACCTTCATCCTTGGGGCGTGGTGACGGAGAGAAGAAGTCTTACAGAAAGGTGCAGTGGAACAGTATAATTAAAAATTGAATCCCTACCTAGACATGGCAAAGGGGGCACATTGCAGCAGCAGCAGCAATGCTAATTCCCCCAGAGCCTCATTGAGCCTCCACTGTGCAGTCTCTTCTGACATAAGGCTTTGCCTCAGTGCATGTGTGCCTCCCCACAAGGAAACAGAGAGGCACAGCAAGGACTGACACAGCGGAATGAGAATGGAGGATGCAAGGGAAGTGAGAGAAGTTGCAATGAGGCAACTGCAAGGTGTGATTAGCACTCAAGGGAAGCTCCAAGTCTCACTTATTCTGTTGCCAGCAGCATTAGGGCATATTCTGAAACAGGGAGATGCTTGAAAAAACTTTGGAGACCTGCTGGCAATTTGGATCAGAGGGGAGCAGGCTCTGCTGGGATTCCAGGTCATGGTGCCAATAGATAAAGTGTTGGGTAGGAGCAGTAAACAGCACCGTGGCACAGAGGATGCTGGTGAAAATCCATGCAGGACTAATGAGGACTAATGTCCAGGTGGGATTAGAGGAGAAAACGAGAATTTTAGTTAGTGCACAACACTTCTAAAACTAGCATCTTTTGTATCTCAAACTGGGAAGTTAAACTGGGAAAGCACCCAAGAGCAATGAGTTTTTAAAAGTTCAGTAGCAGTGACTTGCAAAGCATGTTTAGGGAGGGGGACAGAGGAGTCTCCACTCCTCAGTACCTGCTCTTATGCTTCAGTTAGCTTTTTAATTTTGTAAATAATAAACCCCACACTTCTGACTCTGGGACAGCACATCAGTCCCAGACTGCAGCAGGGAAAAGTCTTCGCAGAACATCCTGAAGAGGATCCAAGCTCAGACTGCTGTCCAAGAGTGAATCTGTCTGTGAGTGAGTTCCCCCAAAGAGGATCCAAGGTCAGAGAGGAGAGGAGAGTGAGAGGATGGGGTGTCAGCTGTCTGGGAACACCACTACAGCCACACTGTGAGGAAAGGGCAGGAATAACTTCCATACTGCACAGACAAGGACCAGGAACACATTTGCTGGGTATTTTTTATTAAACATCACCTATGTGCCAGCTCCCAGCAGGTTTTTTATTGCTTCTGTATTTTTAGAGGTCTCAAATGCTCCAAGAACCTTTTTCTTTCCCCCTTAGGACAAAAAAAAAGGTGCAGCTTCCGAAGGAATATGGAAATTAATGTGCCAGGTTCCATGGCAGAGCTGTACCCATCTATGGCAGGAAACATGATGGGCACCTGAAGGTTTTTGGTCCAAGGTCCAAGTGCAGAATTTGTACCTGCTGCCACATCCAGGCCAAGTTTTCTCTGACCAGACTTGATGAGATGGTACTTTAAAAATGAAAAGCACTAATAAAACAATCAACTGAAAAAAAACCACCAAGCAAATATTCTCAAGGCTGCAGTGAGGGGCCAATGTCAGTGTTCTCCTTCTGCATTTTCACTCTCCTGGAAATGCAGCCCCCTGTAACTTGGCTGCACACCTGCACTGAGCATGCAGAGAAAATTCCTACTTAGGGCCTTTCTTATGTATCAAAAAGTCCTTGGTATCTTTGTTCCCTATAGAGATAGGGATACAGATATGAAAGAACTTGGGATAACAGTTTCTTACAGTTCTTTTTGGTTTGGTTTTCTTTCTCCCTCCCCCCATGTTTCACTCACTTCTCCAGCTCAGATTGCTGACAACAGCATGAGGAGGGGATGGGAGACTCGCAGGCACTTGGGATTTCCTAAGTGAAATCTTTGGCAACTGTGTCTTTTTATTATTTATTTCCTTATTTTGAATTCCACCCCCCTCAAGCTGTCATTCCTTAGCAGTGAAAATGAAAAGCTGCCATCGATGTGTGTACAACAATGGAAGCCTCTGCAGGCCACATGGCTCCTGCAGTTTAATTTACTTTAATTCATTTTATATTGAACCAAATGATCTTATTTGCCTTTTTTAATGGAGAGCCTTCAGCATGCAGGGCGGGAGCCAAGCCCCCCCCTTCCAAAGGAATGATGAGCTCAGCTGTTATTGAAACTTGTACCCAGCCTGATGTGCCTGGCACAGGGGGAGGGAGGGACACCTCCAGCCACAGGTATGATCCTTCTCCTGGAAACTCCACAAGCTCCAGGGCTGTGAGAGCAGTCTGATGCTGGGGTTACCTTCCTTCTCCTGCTTTTCTCTCCAGTTCACAAGCTCTTCTTTCCCTGCATAAATCCAAACGTTATCTTAGACCAAAAGCTGCCCTCCCTTTTGATACTAGGAACACATGACCCAGGCACTCTGGATGGGGAGAACTGAGTGTTCTAACCCAGATTTTTCATGTGTTTACTTTCAAAATGAAAAGATGCACCTTACTGATGTAAGCAGAGTTTAGTGCTATTCATGATTTTCATTAATGATCTTGATGGAAGAGTAATGTACAGCTGACACTGAACTGGGAAAGGCTGTAAACGCACTGGAAAGAAAGATTATATTCCAAATTCCTCTTGACAGACTGGAGAAACGGTCTGGAAAACAGGGAGGGAATGAAGACGGTCCAGAAGAGGATAATAAGATTTGGAATTAACAATCTCTGAGAAGACTCTAAAAATTGTTGGTGTTCAGTCTACAGACAAGAGTGAAGGGAGATATGAAGACTGATAAATACAAGTGAAAGCCACACAGTATTTAGAGAAGACCAAAATCCCGAGGAGCAGCAGGAAAAGCCAGGCTAGCTTTGCAGGTGCCTTTGAACTTCCAAAATGAGGAAAATCTGAAGAGCCAGCTCAGAGGATGAGTGCACGACAATTAAAGTTCCCCATCCATGGGCAAGTTTTAGGATCTACTGCTGACTGCCAGCAAGAGGGGACTGCAAGGGAGCTCAGGATTAAATCCTTCTGTGCTGAACTCCACCCCTGAGAGTGCAGCAACCTCCACTTCAGGCCCTCTATTAGGGGAGCAAGGGGCTGCTGTTCTGAGTAGCTATATTGGCACAAAAACTTCTCACTACATATAAACACACATCTCAAAAAAATCTAGCTCTACCGAGTTAAATTTACATTTCTCCAGCAGCCTGTTACCATTAAGTGACAACCACCCAGAAGTTCATAAACTCCAAGCTGGGCTTCAAGCAGAAATTCTACTAGGAGGGCATTGGGAGGAAGAGAATAACTTTGTATCTGGCAAGTATTCAGACAGCAGATAGCAAAAAACTTGATAAAAATTTTGGGCAAAGTTCACGTGCCTAAATTGCACTGGAACTGTTCTAAGGCAGCAAAAGGTTCCATTTAAAACCCCTCATCTGTGTAGCATTGAGCTGGCCTGCACAAGTCAGCTGGGTCACCAGGCTCAGGGAAGGAGCTCAGCTATGTGATTACCAATTACAATTTCCATGGTGTCCTGTGGTTCTCCTGGAGCTCTCCCATCCCAGTTTGATCTTGCTTAATTTGTTACACCAGATTTCATCCCTGGCTGGCTTAATGGCTGCACGGGGGAGAAAACCAAACCCAGATCTAGCAGTGGGTAACAGCAGTCTCAGGTGTCAGGGGACAGTGAGACCATCCACAACATCCTAAGACAAAAAGGGGCTTAAAAAAAGTGAGACACATTGCTCTCCAGAAAAAGGTATTAAAAATGAAGCATCTGTGCTCTGAGTCATTATAGGCCCTTGACAGATGTGATCCTACCAGCCTCTCACTGGAGCTGCAAATAAAGACCCCTTCTCTTTCTTCTCTCCCGACAAGGATTAATGAGTACTTGGGATGGCTCTCAGACAAGCAAGCAAAGGCTGTGAACCTTTTCCAACACTGCAATTTATCTTGGGAAGACTATTCACATCACTTCTCCCTCCCTCCCCAGGCTGGATTATGCTCTGACCCAGCACATTAATCTCCCAAAATATAATAATAATAATAGAAGAAAGAAAAAAAAAAAAGCTGGACAATTGCCAGAAATAAATTAATAACCATCTCAGATAGCCCTGCTGTGCAGGAACAAACTGCTCAACTCCCCTGCCACCCATGTCATTTCTAAGCAAAACTATTCCCAGTTTAGACACCCCTTGAAGTGCCCTGCCTGAGACTTTCAGCAATTACTGCTGGTACCTTGCATCGACAGAGTGCCTTTCATCCCAACAGCTGCCACAAAGTTTCTTTACTGAATGCAAATAATACATAGTGCTACATCTGCCACTGAAATGTGGATGCTACTGAGCAGAGGAAGAGGCAGCATAAGACATCTGTAAAAGCAAAAACATATCAAAAGGTATTTTAAGAGAGAGAATGTAGTGCGAAAGTTCCAAGTTAGGCCTAGTCTACCTATGGTTTCATGAACATTTAAATATGTGAAACATCAAAATATTTCTTCATCCATGGTTAGAACTTGTGCTGTCTTTTGAGGCATCAGTAGCTTCAGTTTAACCCAGTTACTTCTTTGACCCAAGTGGAAAGCCAAAGAGACAAATATTTGCAACTTCTTCCCATGACATGAAGAGGTTCCTGCTTCAGAAATATGTATTAACAGACATTACTCAGAAAACAATACTTAAAGTCAATGAGAGAAGCAGTTATCTGGCTGCTAGCACCAATTCCTCCTTAAGGAATTCCTACCTCATCTCTCTGGACTTTAATCATTGCTGGTAGTACTAAACCCTTGCTCAGGCCTGTGATGGCTCAAAAATCAAACTTGAACACCCAGGTGATTTTCTGCCAAAGGTTTATCAAGAGATTTTAATATTTTTATTATTCCATCCATATTTGGCCCTGGCACAGGGTGCCTAGAGCAGCTGTGACTGCCACATCCCTGGCAGTGTCCAAGGCCAGGCTGGACGGGGCTTGGAGCAGCCTGGGACAGTGGAAGGTGTCCCTGCCTGTGGCAGGGGTGGGGTTGGGTGGGCTTTAAGGTCCCTTCCAACCCAAGTCATTCCACGATTCTCTGATCCCACGCTGCAAAGGTGTGGTAAAGGTATGAGATTATCAAAGACAAAGGTTTGTGCATCAAGAAGAGTCTCCTACCTTTGACTTGACAGCGAGGATGATCTTGGGCAGGGCCACAATGAGGCATTTCAGGGCAATGGTGAGGTACTTCAGCACAAAGTCTGCAATGCCCACGATCCACATGAGGTCAAAGAAGTCCAGCCTGTCCAGGTTGGGTTTCAGGAAGATAAGGCTGAAAGGCACGAGGCACCACAGCTCAAATACCACTGAGGAGAAGCTTGCTCAAGCTCCTTGCATCCACTGCTGGCTAGAGAGAGCCTAGAAACTCCCCTGAACTTCAGGGAAGTTCTCAAGGACAAGAGGAGGAAGACATGCAAATTAGACCTGTGGTTCCTCTGGGACTCCTGACTTTGCTCTCGCCCACTTCTACTGAGGCCAGCAGGTTTGCCCACTGTCACAAAATAGGACCTAAACACATACAAAATCTGTTCCAGAATGCAGCCATCTCCATAATCTGCCTTTCCCACTGCAACAGAGCCTCTGGTGTGCTGAAGTGTCCTTAGTGCACAGGCTTGCTCCATGGGACCGGGGTGTAAAAGCTTGTCCTGGAAGTCCTGCTCAGAACAGTTCTGGTTCCCTGGGGAAGTGAACACCCCCACAGCCTCTGAGGCTGGCTTGCCACAGGGGCACAGTCCCTAAAGCTACTTGTGCACATGAAACAAAGTGGTGACACAGGAAACTCTGTACCAGACACAGCAGAAAGGTCAGAACTTCACATGTGTCATGCTCTGACAGTGGCCACTGCCTGAAGCAGAACAAGAGCTGGGCTCTGTTAATACTCTTACCTGAACCAAAGATCCAAAAAAGTAATGCCCCTTACATAATGTCATTTACTGGGCTGAACATCTGCTGTTTAAAATAGTGGAGTCCAGGACAGCAGAATTTCATCCAGCAATGGTCAGGAGCTACTGACACGAGCAATAATGAGAACTAGACCCTACTCAGGCTGAAAAAACAGGATTCACCTTCAGGGTATCTACCTGCTAAAGCCTCATGGTAGAAAGCAAAAACTTAACAGAAAAAAAAAAAAAAGCAAAGTAAAGTAACCAACCCAAAATGAAAAGCCTGAACATGAATTTAAAATACTCACAACACTGGCACAGCACAACAGGTAAAATTACACCCTAAAAACAGAAACAGAATCAGAGACTTTACTACTATTCGTGCACTAGAAATAAGAAAAAAAAAATCAGGAAATGAAAAATAAGCCAGAAGGAAACAAAACCGAAGCAGACATTTCTAATTTGACAAGCCTGGCTTGTGAATAGTCCCAGGTCCCCACACAGCAAGCAAGAGAGACACCAGCCTGAGCATGACACCAGGCACCACTGCAGCACTCACAGGAACAGGGCTTTTCATGGAGCTGTGGCCCAGCCTGTCCACTGGTCATAAGCCATGCTCTAAACTGTCTGCAGGATGGCCCCAAGTTGCTAAAACCCCTTTATTTCAGATGATCTAGCCTTTCTTTAAACCAGTCCTTGACCACCTTCTTAGAGACACACAGGTAACCCTGTGGTGCAAACAAATACCACTTTCACACCTTTCTGCCATTCCTGTTCCTTCCTTTCCACTCCCTCCCACAAGCTCCAGACAGTGAATCCCATGGCTTGGCCTCTCCCATTCAGACCCACACATCCAAGCCTTCCCAGCTCTCCCTTTCTTTGCTTCCTATCTGTCATTATTCCTATCTGCTTTATAATAAGCAGAGACAGTGCTGAACCAAATCCATTAGTACAAACCTTTCTGTATTGGAGAACTAATTTAGTCAGGATTTGAAAGGCAAGGCTACCTTAATTACCTCAGATCCAAGTGCCTCCAAGCTCTGAGAACACTGGAGTAAAACACTTCTATTTCTTTTCCTGTCCTAGAGCCCAAACTTGACAGACTATTATAGGAAGAGGAAAATCAGTGGGCCAGTTCCTCATCTGCATCTGACACCTGCACTTTATGTTCAGTTGCTGTGGTCAAAATGGGAATTCAGAGGTCCCTCTTGGAAAGGATCCACCGGGCTTTGATATCATCACACCCTGGCCCATTTATACACTGGTTATGCCCTTTATTGATAGGAGCATAACCCACTGCTAAAGTGACACACACATTATTTTCCTGCACTGAAAGGTATTATAAAGATGTAACAAAGGCAGCAGATCCTTCAGGCACACACACTTCCTCCCAAAGTGTGGGGGAAAAGGGGCTTCCCTCTTTTCCTCCCTGGCAATTATCACCTGCTTCCATCCTGTACAAGGTAAATTTTGCCCACCTGTTGTAAAGCTGCTGAGAGCTGAATGTGTAAAGCAAGTACAGGGTGTTTCCAGTGAGAAAGGCCAGGATCCAGAAGACAACCAACACTGATCTCTTCTCCTGAGCAAGGAAAAGAAGCAGAGTTATTTCAACTCGAAATCTCAAGACTTGAGCTGAGCCTTCAACTGCTGAAAATTCCGATCCAGGGGATGCAAATATGTAACAAAGTGTTCAGTAATTAGTTTTTTTACACAGGACTAAGAAGTAGTCTGCTAGGTAAAGACATACATAAACACAAGCAGAAATGCCTCTCCCTCAGGTAGCCTTTTCAATGAAGTAACTTCAGAGAAATTAATTGAAATAAGCTAGTTAAAACAACAGCCTTACTTGCAGAATGCATCTTCAGAGTTGAGATCTTTCTTGGGACATCTAAAATCTCCTGATATTAAAAATGCAGTATGACAAGCAGACTAAAAAAAGTCCATTCCATATATTGTCCTAAATTCTGAGCTGTCACCTGGTTGGAGTGACAATTCATCAAAGGGGTGTTTTATAAATAGATCCAAAGCCACTCAGTGGAAGGCTTAGCTAAATCAAATATACCCCACCACTACACGCAGCACATCTGGGTGTTATCCTAAAGTATGGTGAGTTTGGAACATGCATTTTTGATTGAAGAAATAATTAAAGGTCAAAAGAAGTGGAAATTTTGCATTCCAAAATGCATGGAATGTTACAGACAGAAGCTGGATGGCAGAAGATATTGTCCTGGGTCTTGGCCCTCGGTAAGTTTGGGGAGTAAATTTTATTCCTGAGAGGAAAACACCCACCATTTTTCTTGTGAGCTGATTTATTAAGAAAGGAGGTCTCTGTAGCTGTTCAACAGCCAGGACTGCTAGGCCGAGATTTAAAGCAGGCAGATTAAGGGGCACGCTGCTGGAAGGACAGAGGTGCAGAGTGCAGGGCAACAGCAATCTGTTACTGGATTGTGCCATTTATCTGTTCATTCAGCACTGGACCACATTGATTCCACTGCTGCTGGTAGATACAAGTATGCACTTGTGCCACTCATGTAATTTTAAGAAAAAAGCAATTCTAGCCTTGTGCTGTTAGTGCTGTTGAACTGTTCTCCTGACACAGAAGATGAGAAGAACTGAAGAGATCTGCTGGTTTCTTTATATTCTAAGCATATTATGCACAGAGCATTATAAAGCCACTAGCAAGCAACACATCCATGAAATCTTTCAGCTGAACATCTCAAAACATTATCTAAATGCTGAGAAGCTGAATCTCATCATTAACAAGCCAAACAGGCCTCAACATCTCTGCTGTACATAATGGGAAACCAAGGTGCAGAGAAGTGCTGGAACTGGCACTGCCAGGCAGAGGCAGAGGGAGATGCAGATTACAACATCCCTGACCTGTCCTCTATTTGTTTTACTATGCCACACTTGCACAAAAAAGCAGGAGAGAAACTGTGGGAGAGCATCCATGGGGAGAAGCAGGAAGAAGACAGACCTGTACATATATAAATGCATTCAGCCCTATACTGCAACTGAAGGTTCAACACAGACATTTTGTGCATGGAAAATGTTTCCTGGGAACATAAGAAGGTAAAATGCTGAACTCACCTTCAAAGCAACCTGTTCTCGGAGCGTGGAGTTGGCATAGGCAAAGGTGCTGGCCATGCCAATGCACACAGCAATTCCTGCAGGGAAAGGTTCTGTCAGAGTGTAACTGCTGCTGCTGTTTGACTTGATTTCACAACTACCACCCTACCAGCAAGACAAGAGTCTCATCCCTCTGATCTTTTGTGCTACACAGAAATCTTTGCTATCACCAAGGTAAGCTCTCCTCATCTCTCCTAGAGAGAGCTCGGAGGGAGAAGCCTTGGTAACATCCCCAGCCTCACAGGAATGTCAAGGAGAAATCAGGAAAAGGAACAGAACTGGTCAGGACAAGAAACAGATGGATCTGACCCAGATGAAAACAGCTTGGACTGAAAGTAGGGTGGATTTATCACAAGCATTATCCCATGCATTTGAATATGTTCCCTTCGTGCTAGACTCCATTTGGACACTGTCACACGGATAAATGTATCAGACATCACAGCCTGATAAAGTTTCCCAACCACTCTCTAATCACAGTTCAAAAAGGATGGATGCTCACCAAGCTTGTGCTGGAAACAAACTTTAGCCAGGAGGATCAAGATGAAGGGAAGTCCCTTCTGCAGCCAACCAATCACAGCTTTTAGCTCAGAAAGAGCTGGGGCTGGAGTTCCAGCCTGTTCCTCAGTGCCCTCCTCAGCGTGCCCGTGCCGGTCCCCTCCTGCCATGTGCAGCAGAGAGGAGCCCCGGTGGTGCCCGTGGTGGAAGTGATGGGACGGCTGCCGGTGGTGAAACGGGGCTCCCTCAGCTCGGCTGGCCCCCTCCTCCCTCGGGGCTGGCATCTGGATGAACACTTCCCCACCTCCGGCTGAAGAGCCCAGCACCAGCCCGGACTGGAAGGGCGTGGCTGTGATGGTGCCCGAGGGGATCCCGGCCAGCCCCGAGAACAGCTGCTGTGGCGAGGAGGCTTCAGCCTTCAGGCTTTCAAAAACTCCACTTTCATCCACGCTGGTTTCAGAACTGACCGTCTGGCTCCGGTTTCTGCAGTGGGCAGAGATTAAAGTGTTTAAATAAAAATGAGCACACAGAACCTCGTGCTGTTTTAGCCCAACCCTGACTGCAGTGATTCCAGAGTCCCTCACACACTATCAGAATACGAAGGTCTCCAGACGGTAGATGCTTTTCCCTCTAGCTGCTGTCAGAAGTCACAGCTGCAGAACTAGAGGCCAGTAACCAGACTCCTCAGGTAAGGTCAGAGAACCTCTACAGACCTGACCAAAATGCATCAGTTCCTTCACCCAAGGAATGATGCCCCCAAACACCCTGTTTACTTTTGGAGAAAACAAAGAAATAATACATCCAATACCAAATCCAATATCGTCTATAATGATTTGAGTGTTTAAAGAAAAACATATAAAACCCCATGGAACTTGCCACAACACCACCAAGACAAGTCATACTATATACAAACAAATTAACCAAGCTAATTCAAAGCAATGAGTTACCCCCAAAATATTCTGTCTTTATTTAGGGACAATCACTACCTGCCCACTGATGAACTGCACCAACAAGAGACAGAATCATCAGGGCAAGAGAAGTGTTGAGAGCTGCTTGTGTGTCCCTGACCTGACACAAAAGTGAAGGATGTGCTCATGGGTCCAGACAAATTCTTTCATTTTGATATTTTTGGCAAATTGGGCGTGGATGTACCCAAATTACTGGGCACTGGACAGAACTGGTTCTGGCACTGGTTCTTTCCTAAGCATGTTGGAATATAAAGAAAAGAAAAAACAAAGTCTAAATACCTTCATCCTAACAGCAAAAGACAACAGGTTTTCTTCACTAGAAGTCAATACAAGGAAAGTTTAGATGAGAGGGAACAATGCAGGTAACAAGCAGAATGATCGCCAGGCAGTAAATGCCTGACAGACAGCAAATACTTCTCTAACTCGCAAAAGGAGAGCAAACAATACATAAACCTCAGCAAGAGGCAAAGCCCACAAATAAGGCATGTTGCAGAGCTCTGGTCTCTCCTGATTTTAATCCTGGGAGATGTCTAACTTCAGGAATAGCAGTCACAAGTTGAGACAGCACACACAAGGCCCTCAACCCTCTCTCCCCCATGAGTTCAAAAGCCTCCCCAGACACTTCCAGGGCACAGAGCACTGCCTTTCACCTCCCTCTGGGGACAGCTTCAAACCTCTCTGGCAAACCTTCCCACTAAGTAAACTCCTAATAACGCTTTTCATAGCAGCACCTCATTCCCACTGTATCTCCACAGGCTGCAGCAAGGAATCGAGTCAACAAGACATTGCACACCTCCTTCTGGTCCAAAATATTCATCAACCAGGGCTTTAAAGTCACACCTAACATTACAATTCAGGGATGTATACACAACTTACGTCTGGGAATGTAACAATCAGGCTGGGTGGAACCCAGTGTTACAAATAAAGACACAACTATTGTTTGGAATAATATTACTAGGATACGTGACTGTGCTTTCAGCAGGAAGGAATTAATCTGAGACATATTTAAAAACAAACAAGGTTTGTTTGTTGAAATTGTGAGGCTGCTGAAGTTAACAGAAGTGAAGACCAGTGGCAAGAGCATTTCCTTCTACAGTTAGAAAAACATCAGCCTCTGCTCCTGACAATATGAATTTACCCTGTTAGAAGCAGGGTAAAAAAAACTGAAGATGGCTTTCTTTCCCCCTGAAATTAAGAATGGTACCATGCTAGCAATGGCCATGACATAAGGCTTCAACTCTAATTGCAAAAACACTACAGAAAACAAAATATTTACTAATGACCTTTTGCTTATAATCTCAGCTCAAACAGAGCAATGAAATTCGTTAGTTCCATCTTTGTCTTGGAGTAATTAGATTAGTTTCTTCTTTAGGAAAAAATCCCCAAAATGCATGCTCTAACTCCGGGAAAGCACCAGAGAGTATTTAGTACCAGAACAACAACAGTGGCAAGGCTCCCTTGCTGATGTTATAATTGCAGAAACAAATTAGAGGCATTCTACTTCTAAATACTCACATGCATGAAGATAGATAGACTCTGGGAAGAAGTAAAGGGTCACCCAAACTCTTTATAAAACACTAAGTCAGAGTAGTTGGGAGCTTCAGACCAGCAGACGTTTTAAACACTTTAATAAGAGAAGTGTAAATCATTCCTGTTCACACAGGTCGATCCCTGCACACTGATAGTGCTCAGCTTCCCCACAGGACTGTGCCATGAACCCCTCCTCCAGAGCTCCAAACATCCTGCCCATGCTAAGCCAGCTGTCTCCCAGCTGGGCCATACTGGATCATCCCGAAACGCTGTGGCTGGCAGCAACCAATAACTGACAGGAAGGAGAAAAGTAAACCTGTCTCTAGAATCCCCAAACTCGAGTAGAAAGCCTGGCCACACCACATGCCCAGGAATTTGACATCTTTCTCAATTTCGAGCTTTCATCTTCTAAAACGCCCCCTACACTTAAGACAGAACACTCCTCTCAGGAGAGAAAAATAGAGGAAAGAAGAAGGGGAAGGATTTACCTTTCAGGAGGCACGTTGTCCGTGTTGCTGCTGTGCCGCCTCTGCATTTTCCTCAAAACCTTAAAACACAACACGCTCAACATGAACCCTGTGGCTCAGCAAATCCCAGTGTGGCTACTGGCACACGCCCTGGGGGCAGAGGACTGTGGGACCCACTCAGCTGGGCACATGGCTGGCAGGAATCATTTGCTTCTGTGACAGAGCACCTCGAGCTCCCATTTGTTCCTCAGTACACTTGCAAAGAGACAACTTTGAGTGGGAAATGGGAGTACACAGGTCTCCAGGCTGGGCAGGAATTAGTCAGGTCCCCTTCTGCAGGACAGGGCAGTCAGCAGGAGTGCGCAGCTGCGGGATGGCATGTCCTGGCAAAGAACATGGCAACGTCTAATGGCGGCTCTCGATGTGATGTGTGACTCAACACCCTCTTAGGAAATGAAATCCCATCTTCCTCTTCTGCAGAAATTTGCTTTGCAAAGCAAAACTGAGCGGGAGGAAGAAAAAGAAAATGTGTAAACATCTTTTATGAAAAAAATACAATTAGGTCATGACAATATTCTTTTAAACAAGCAACTTATTCATTTTAATCTACAGAAACGCCATTTGCAAACTCTGGACAATAGCCCCACACAACAATACTACTACTTAATAAAATGTAAAGACTATAATCTAAATACTCATGAATATAAAAAGTTATAACGTTATTTATAACATTTCATACCACATGATAATACATACACAAATGTGTAGCCCTATACCTGTACTGTGTAAAGGCACAATGGCTCTGGGAAGGTTTGCCAGCTGTCTGAAAGCACAGTACCTGAACAACAGCTTTATCCAGAGGTGAAAGGTGCCAGCCACACTGGGAGAGATGGAATCCCAAGAGCGTGCAGACATTCACAGATGGAGTGCTTCAGACAGTCCAAGACAATTTCAAACTCATCATAGTGACTCAACTGGCTCATCAAGCCAGTGACTGTCAAGCACCTGGCCCCCAGTGCTCACACAGGCCCACCTGGAAGAAGCACATGCAGAGAGTAATTTCCAGCATAGCACAAAGAGTTTTACCTCTCCATCTCCCTGGGAAAGGCAGAGAGGTGCAGGAACCCTCGGTGCTTTAAGCCCTGCCCATGTGCATGATCCAACAAAGCTGTTTTCCTCTGGGATTGGCACCTGCATCCCTGCTTCCCACACAGGCACTCCCTGGGAGTACTCCCAGAGTTGTACTCTGCATTTGTTGTATCCATACACACACCTTTTATTACACACACACACACACGTGTGTGTGTGTCTGTAACAAATATATATATTCATATGTGTATTTATATATACATGCACATGTATCATAGAATATATCACACACATATACCATAATTCATATTTTTATATATACATCCATAAGCACATATTTGTACATATGTATGTGTATACCTATATATACACACATCCATGCATACATCTATTAATGTATACCTACATACACACACAAACATATATATATATATACGTGTGTGTGTGTGTGTGTAGGTATACATACATGTATATACATATACACACACACATGTCTATTAATATGGTTCCATACATGTAAATACGTATGTAGATCTATATATATGCATACACACATATACATACATGATGTACCTATATAGATAGATATACATATGTATACACATATATATACCTATAAATACAACTCTATACATACACACACATATATATANGCTCGGGCGGCGTTGTGGCCGCTGCAGCGCCCGGGGCTATGCGCTCCTCGCTGCCGGCCCGCCGGTGATGCCCGCCCCGGGCCAGCGCTGTCCCCGCAGGTGCTGCCCCTCGTCGCGGCGGGCGGCGGGGGGAGNTGCCCCAGCGGGGCGGGAGCAAGCCCAGCCCGGCCCGGCCCGGCCCGGCTCAACCCGACCCACCCCCGGCGGTCGTCCCGTACCCACCGGCTCGGCCCCGGTCGCGGCGCCGGTCCCGCCCTCGCCCTCCCGGCGCACGCCCGGCCGCGGCTTCCGCNTCGTTTACTTTATCACCAGCACCTTCAAGCAGGTCAGTGCCCGCCCCGGCCCCGAGCCCGACACGCCGCGGAGTGGGTTAAAACATGCCTTATCCCAGGCTGGTTTTTGTTCTTCAGGTGTTGTCATCGAGCTCCTGGGTTATGCTGCCGTAAGAATGACGTTAGAAATATTTAGCAGACGCAAGAGTTTAAAATAGGAATGCCTGATTCTGTGTTTGACAGCAATAGTGGTTTGAACCAAAACTGGAAAAAGGAAATCTCCGATGGGTTTGATAGTTGTTGTTGTATCTCTAGCAGTGGTAATTCCACTGGCAAAGGGCTCATGAAAGAGAAATACGTGCAATTGTGGTTATTTAATATAATATATACTGCTTTTGTGGTTGTAGTAATTGAGCTCAGCTGTGTTAGCTGGTCCTTGGTGAGCTTGAATACCCTCACTTTACTGGACTGTGTATGTTCCTGTTATGTATAGTATGAAGTAAGCTACTACAAGTAGTAGGTTGTTTACACCATCGATGCTGGAGTTTCCTGTGCTGTGGAGTTTACAAGTATTAGGCATCTTTAATCCTGGGGAAAGCACGTGGATTGAAGTGGCAGAAGGAACTTGTATGTTTGGTTGCATTCCTGTTTTTCCTTGCAGGAAGAAAGGACAGTGAGAGATCGGAATCTCCTCCAAGTGCAGGAGCATGAGCAGCCGATCATGTGGAAGGTGAAGTTCAGTTCGGGAAACAGCAGTCAGCTGAGTAACCAGTGCAGGAACTCTGTTCAGGGGAAGCTCCTCATTACAGATGAACTGGGTATAGTTGATACTAAGAATTTGTTCTAGATATGGCAGTGCTGAATGCTGCTTTGCCTGTCTGACTGCTGATGGCACTTTCATGCAACAACTGCTCATTATTAAGGCATTTTTACTCGGCCTTTGGCCTTTTCTACTCTGGCTGGATGAATTTCACTGTGGCTGCAGACGCTGATGCTTTGGTTCTGTGCACACCAGACTTGGGCCCAGCATGCTCAGCTCAGGCCCAGGGCTGTGTGATTGTGACTGTGGACACCTTAAAGTCAAAGAATTCCAGTTACCTTTGTGCAGAACTCAAACCTTGAGTCCTGCTCAATTTACTGTGGTTGCTTGCAGAGCTACTTCTGTCTCCCTGCAGTGTGCTCCTGCTGTCAGGGGGTTTAGGGAGAGTAACTGAGGAAACCTTATTGGCCTTGTATGGAGGCAGCTCAGGACTGGTGTAATTAGTGCTCAGTCACAGTTAACGAGCTCATCTGACCCTTGTAAACCCAAGGTTATTAACCACTTGTTTTAAGTGGTAGAAGTTAAAGACTCTTTCCTGTCCTGCACCTGTGCTTGTTGCTTAGACCCTGGATCTTTACTGACCACAAATCAAGGCTGTAGAAAACCCACCACATCTTTTGTGATTTGCATCGATGTTAAATTTGGCACTTCCTGACTTATGCTTAGTGCCAGTTCATAAGATCTTTAAAAATTATGGATCTGTCACAGTCTAACACTGTGGTAGTACAGTTTCCATAAGGATATACACCATATTTCTATACCATTAAGGATTCCACTCAGCAATGAATATTTCAGCTATCCTGCATGGCTAAATCTAAGTCTCTTCATATTGAATGGTAAGAGAATTATCCAGACACAGACCTGTTGAAAAAAGTGTGGGTTTTTTTTTTTCCAATTCAATCAATGCCAGTCCCCTTCCCCTTTCATAACAAGGAACTATGCCCAAAAAAAGTCAGAACTTAAATATTCTGCATTTAAATAGTCATACTGTATATACAGCACATATTAGAGTAGGATCTAATAGCTGTGCAGATAACACCAGGCTGTTTGAAACGCCACTCTCCATTTCGAAGAATGGCTACTTAGGACTGAGTAGGATCATAATCTACTAAATGATAAACAAACCTGCTCCTAAGTAATGTGATTCTCACTACAGAGTCTTGTAGAACATACAGAGGAGTGTGCATTGCCAATTGTTACTCCTGTTGCTGTTTTCCAGGCTACATCTGTGAGAGGAAGGACCTGCTGGTGAATGGCTGCTGCAATGTGAACGTGCCCAGCACGAAACTGTACAGCTGTGACAGCTGCCTGCCCAACGGCTGCTGCAGCGTCTACGAGTACTGCGTGTCCTGCTGCCTGCAGCCCAGCAAGGTACATGGGCATTCTCCTGCTTTCCAGGTGTTCTCAGCTGCTCGGGTTCCTCTGTGGCTGAAAGTGCTTCTTTGTGAGGAGCTTTTTCCTTAGAGGGACAGTTCCTTGTCTTGGAAGGATGAGGAAAGCAAGGACCATATGGCAAGCTATAAATAAAGCTTTAACAAAATTCATCCTTCCCGCCTTTGGGAGGGAATACTGGGAGCCTTGCAAAGTGTTTCAGCTTCAGGGAAATTGCATTTGCTCAAGGGAAATGATTGCAGAACAGTTACTCCAGCCAGTATTAGTTCTGTAACTGGCACTTCCCTGTATTCTGTGAGTTTCTCTTAGATTCTTTTCCTACTGCTGGGGTTCTGAGGCATTAGCCTTTCAGTGCTTGCTAGAAATCCTAAGTGGAGTTGCTTACTATTCCTCTGATACCTGAGCTGTGTATGTTAGGGTGGGCTTTGATTACTCCTTGCTGAAGTAGAGCGTTTCTGGTTTTTGCCATCTCTTTGCCGACCACTTTAGCAACATCTCCTGGAGCGGTTCTTGAACCGGGCAGCAATTGCATTCCAGAACCTCTTCATGGCAGTGGAAGATCACTTTGAGCTGTGTCTGGCCAAATGTAGGACTTCATCACAGGTGAGGCACAAGCACATGTCCAGGGCCCAAAAAAGTGCCCTTGGAAAATGAGACTCAATCCTGTGAATGGCTGGTGTGTCATGTTTGTATGTACATGGGCATTTTCATAAAAGTTGAAGCTGTGGCTGAGAGCCAGTCTGAAGGCAAAGCACGTACTTAGAGCAGGACGAGTTGCATGTTTTCTTTAGAAAAGAGGGGCTTAACTAAAAAGGGACTGAGTTCAATGACCACTGAAGATCTCGGATCAGTTCTGGGGAAGATCTCATTAGCATGAAAACAGTGAGAGCTGTTCCCAGTAGCCTCGGAATGGTATTTATTTTATGGCACAGTTAGAGACTTTACCATATGCTGACAGTCATCTGCATGGTAACTCAAAAACTATGTTGTATTTTTTTGCTTATTAAGGACAGAGGTGAAATTCTGTTATCCATGTGATTTTATTAGAAGTTTTGGTCTAAGCAAGCATTGGCCCTCTTAGAAAGTGCTGTTGGCCATGTCCTGCAGCTTCAGTATTTCATGTTGCAATAGAGATGGAGTGCAAACAAAGGATAGAGTTCCAAATGTCTCCAAAGTTACTGGGATTTTTTACCCATAATATCTGAACTCTACCTTTTATCAAGAAAAATGCATCACACATCTCAAATAGCAACTTTATTGTGCTCTGCTTGCTTAGAACATTTAATGATACTGCCTAAACATATCTTTTTTTTTTTTTTTTTTTAAATTATTGAATCTGTTCCCCACCTACTTGGGTACCCTTCTCAAAAGGAGGTTCTGGTTCAACATTGCATGCTGTAATACATTTAACTGGCTCTTGTATATTGGTAATGCAGAGTTCTGTGACTTCAGAGATACTCTGATGTGTAGAAGAATTTGGGATTTTTTTTGCATATGCATAAATGCTCTGGGTTTTGTCCCTCAGTGAAGGGATGCCTTATTTCAATGTGTGTATATTGTTAAAGCTTCTCCTCCTCTTCCTGGCAGAGTGTGCAGCATGAGAACACCTACAGAGACCCAATTGCCAAATACTGCTATGGCGAGTATCCCCCAGAGCTCCTGCCTGTTTGAGAGCTGGCAGGACCTGAGCAACAAAAGGAAGGAGCTGGAGACTTGAATCCAAAAGGACACGACAACGGCTGTTGCTTTACCATGAGCCTCAGTGTAAAAAGCTTGTCTTGTATGTGAGGGCAAACCCAGAGGTGAGCAGAGGAAGTAAGGAACTTAAGTTCTTTGGGACTGAATCTTGCTTTCTTCAGTTTATTATGCACCCGCTTTAGAGTGCTAGTACTGTGCTACAGCACCAGTGCATTCTTTGAATACTTCTTCTAAATTTCAGGAATCATGGAGTCAACCTAGGCTGTAGAACATCATATGGAAAAACTATCTAATGTGGCTTTGCAGCTGTAAATGGAGGTTCAGTTGTGTCTCCTCAGTCCAGACTTTCCAGAGTGACAGTAGTAACTGGAGGAATTTTCCTTTTAGAGAGCAAAGCATGCCCACTGTGCTTCTCTCTCTGGAACCCTTCTTGACATGCATGGTGTACACTACATATGTAATTATGAATTATTTATTCATTTTATATGGGTCACTGGCTGAAAGTATAGATGCTTTGCATAGCTAGTTGTGGATGCCTTTCAGTCCCTGCTTTGCTATGTCAGCTAGAAGGGATGTTTTAGATCCTGACTGAAGTTGGTAGGGTTTTTTCCCTCCTTAGTCTAAAGGAATTGTATTGGGATTTGTCACTATAGTACTTATGTTCCTTTTAGTGAGTTTAAACCATTCAGAACTCCAATGGAGTTGTTCTTCTGCCAAAGTCCCATAGCACAAGAGAAGAGCAGGGATCTGCCTAGGATGGGATGTTAATTGTCTCTGAACACTTTCCTTGTTACTCTGCTACAGTTTCCTCAAAGAGGAGTCTAGTTTTGTGAGCAGCTCTTCGCTGGTCCTCTTGTTGACAGGGAGCAGGGAAGATTTGGTTGCTTGAACTTGTTCAGGCCGTGGTGTTTCAAATGTACTTTGCTCCTGGTTGTGCAGGAGGCAGAAGGGTGGAGTTGTAGGACTTCAGTTTAATGATGTCCTCGTACACTAAGTAATTAGAACATCAGAATATGGTGCAAGCCCTCCTTTGAGGACAGCTGTGTTGCATGAGCTCAGTAAAAGTCATGATGTTTTTGATTTGCTGTTGGACATGCTTGACATACTTCAGAATTGTGGCCTGATCAGAATGACACTACAACAGCCTTGGTTCTCCCACAGCTGCTCCTAGCTCTCTAAAGTTGCAGTTTCAACTCTCTCCCTCTAAAGGCCACACAACACAGAAAAGGTGGGTAGAGAACCTGTAAAATGCTGACTAAATTTCTGCTCCCCCTGCAAAGTCCAAGTGCTAGACTAAACTGGGCTGTTCCTCTCCATATGCAGAGCCTAATTTCTCTCGGTTTTATCCCATTCATCTCCCCCATAATTTTGACTTTGTGTATGCTTGCTTCAACTGCATAAAATAAAAATTAAATAAAAATGTAGAAGTCTACAGAGGTGTTGAAGATTAAAAACCACAAAAAACAAAGTGGTGGAGTATCCTGCTGCAAAAGATCTGTAGAATGCTATTGCAATTACATATGATATAAACAAGAAGTAGTACCAGCCATCTGATAAAATCCACTTGTATTGTTTTGGATGTTCTTCACCAGAATTCATCAAGTGAAATAATGGCTCCATCAGCAGATTGTCTTGGAAATCTTGTTTCTCCAAAAGCTTGTGAGCTTTAACATTAGCAGTTTATCCAACTGAAAATCTGTCTCCCCTTTGCTGCCATCCTATGGCAACTTGCTGCAGCAGACATGGTAGTGTGAGCATGCAGTGTGAAATGCTGTCTTCAGAGGGTAGCAGAGGTTGCTTCTCTTTTCAGTGTTAAACAGATTCTTCACCCCTTTCCAGCACTTCATAATCATTTTCCCTAGGGAAGGCCATCAGCTTGGTCTATCATATCATTCCTGCTGAGACATATTCCAGCACTTCATGTGTTTGCACCATGGCTGATGAGGTCAAGATGCTGATGGCTTGCTCTTGCTTTCTTTTCCAACTTGATATTAATTCCTTAGCAGGTGATACCACTGCATGAAGCAGTAATTGTAAGAAATCATAGGAGCCATTGTAATTTGGACAACTTTGTGAGAATTCCTGGCCCTTTTCTCTCTTAGAAAAACAGAATGTGATCAGAAGTGTATTGTGACCGTTGCCCATCCAATGGGACAGAAACTGCATCCTCCTTCCTTGGTAGATGAGCTGTTCAACCAGTGTCTGTACTACATGTTAAATCATTAAAAATTTGTGTTCCACAATACTGCCTGTTCGCATGTCTTTCTTTGAACTACAAAGCAACTGTACCAAAATGTAAGTTTGACGAATGCAGTGGAGCAGAGAAGGACTTGAATATGTATAAAAAAGGCAAACAAGTAGGGGCAAACAGAAAATCTATTTCATTTTAATCTAAGACAAGAGCATGCTTCTATCAATGATTAACAGAAAGATCAGGCCCTTTGCAAAAACGGATTGAGCAGGGGAAGAAATGCAAATGATTGCTTCATGTTGGGAAGATACGATGAGAAATGTCAAAATTTGTGCCTCGTGGTAATACTTCTGTGTGGTTTAAGTGATGTCCATCCCTCTTGCAAAAAGCCTGGCGATTCTGTGGGTGTCTTGACATCTCCTTTTTATTTGTCAGCTGAGAGACTGGGCTGGTTGATGTGTGTTTGGCAGCAGATTTAATGAGAGCACCTGATGGAGCAAGTAGCTCTGCTTATCTGCACTGAGGTCAGTGCTGGGGATAATTGGATGGGTTCTGTACTCCCTGATTTCTGTAGTTTACAAGAATATTAATGCTAGTGAAAAATGGTAGCAGCTGACATGTAATGAGGAACAGGTATAGAATTTAGGTGTACCAGCTTGGAAACAGCAATCTGTGGCAGAAGGGGAAGGTTCTAACTGCCAGCTTTACTGCATTTTAGCTGAGCCACTGGCCTCGAAAGAACCCACCACTGCTTCTCTAGGATGGTACACGGAGAACTGGATAAAAATCCTTCCTGTCATGGGCTGGAGTGCTGAAATGGCAAATGCAGACCTCTGACTTGAGGCCACCACTGAACAGTTGATGAGTTGGGATTGTGTTTTCTGCATTCTCAGAATCTCTCATTGCAGTGGCAATTTTTTATCTCCAGGCTCTCATGGCTTGGAGAACTTTCCAACAAACTATACTGGAGTCAATTTCTGCATATAAAGCACTAAAGCACAGCAAATCCTAAACATGAGCCTTCTTTCTGATATTCTTTTAAAAAGCAAATGCTTTTTTTTATTTCCCTCATCATTTAGCTGGACAGACTTGAGCTGTAGGATTTGTTCTGTCTTGTGCTAGTCACTTAACTGCAAACACAGTTGATCCTTTTACCTAGCACCATAATGTGATATTTGTTCTTCAGTTCAATTCTAGTCAAGGAGAGTTGGGGGAGGAGGTGAAAAGGAATTTTCTAACTCAGCAAGTTCCACAAAAGATGGAGTTCAGCAAATTATCAGTGCTTTAATAACAGCCCTCTGCATTTCTTTACAACCCGAGGCAAACAACTAACTATATGCACAGGGGGGGAAATGCCAACTTCAAAACCTGCAGGGAATGATGGGAAAGCACTTAGTTCTTCATTTTTGATCCGTGTCTAATTAAACAGACAGCTCTATCTAATATTTTTGGTCAATTAAGGTCTGACTTGTAGCAACTTGCACATTGTCTACATGGTGTTTTCCATTTTGAGGCAGTCGTACGGCCACAGATTTTTCTTAGAAATCATGGGTTTGGTAGATTAGAAGAATATATCTTATGCAAGAATTCTCACAATGCCTTCAGATTGAAGCATGTTTGTTGCTGTGGTCTGCTGTTTCAGCTATGGTAAAATAACAGAAAGCTTCAGAGTAGAGAGAATGAAGAAATTAATTCTGGCTGAAATCTTGCCTCGTAGAAGCTTTTCTATTACGTATTTCAATTAAGGAGATAGAAGACCACAAGCTATAGTTGCAAATGGAATGAGAGGCAAGCGTTAGGTTTTCCATGGATGAGATGACAGGCTGTTTCTACAGGTAATAGTTGAAATGAAGACTGGCACCTGATTTCTTGCCAATGTAATGGAAACTTCCAATAAAACCCAGCTCTCATCTATCCCATATGTATTCCATCTCTCTGCATGCACCTACAGGGAAAGGCACACTAACAGGAATCAAGGTAAATGGGAATCCTGTATCCATTGCTTGCATTTTGTTCCTGTCCTGCCCAAAATCTGTTTAGATTTTAAACTTCTCAGAGCAAAAAGACAACATTTGTAGTTCCTACAACTTCTGACCATGGCCTCACCTGGAGCCTTTAATGTACCAACTGATATGAATAGTACCTGTCTTACACAGATAGGAAATAACCACCTTTTGAAAAAGTGGGATAAGGTTGGATATAAGTCACTGGTGTGACGTGTTCGTTTAAACACTGAAAAAATGGTAGCATTATTGACATCATATGCAGAAAATGCATCCCTCAGCTATGTCAGATGTCACTCTCTCTGCTGTATCCACATCTTCAAACAGTATAATGTAGGTTGGCTGCAAACTACAGTTTCAGACCTGCTTGGTAATAACAGCAATGCTGTCTGAGGAAATAAACATGTTCATACTTGGATGAGCAGGGTCCTAATTTATCTAAATCACCAATGCCTTAAAAATACACATTCAATTAAAAAATTCCAATCCTCTGTAGTAGCAAATGCATACAAAGGTATGAGTAAGCAAATATAAAATACCTCTTCTGATGTGTTTTTGTCTGCTGAACTACAGGCTCACCTCTAGTAGCATCTCAGCCGGTGTAGCAGCCAAGAGCTGCCAGCAGAGGTTACCACAACCTTTGGATAAAGGCTGATCCCTCTCCACGGAGCTGGGCTGGCACATGGCCCCCGAAGCTGGATTCCCTTCGGCAAAAGGCAGGTGAACCTACGACTATAGGACACGAGTCATTACATTGCTCCAGGAAAAAGCATGGAGTGTGCATCTGGAATTCCTCCTGCACCTTTGGCCTGGCTACCTGAAATAACCTACAAAATAAACTTATTTGCGAGGACTGCCTGGGTTTTAAACTTTTTGGGTGATCACGTGTGCTAATGTGGGAGAAGAGACATGATAGCGGGGTAGCCTCATTGATAACTGAGTAGTAGTAGTGATAATAATAATAATAGTAATAATAATGAGTCTCGGCTCAAGTGAGGCCACACTTAGAGTATTGTTTCTATTCTGGTCTCCACAGTTCAAGAAAGACGAGGAGCTACTGGAGAGGGTCCAGAGGAGGCCGCAAAGATGAAGAGGGGTCTGGAGCATCTCCCTTATGAGGAGACACTGAGGGAGCTGGGCCTGTTTAGTCTACAGAAGACTGAGAGGAGATCTCATTAATGCATATAAATCTCTCCAAGGGATGTCAGAGGATGGTGCCAGACTCTTTTCAGTGGTGCCCAGTGACAGGAAAAGGAGCAATGGCTATTAAAAAAACCACAAGAGGTTCTACCTCAACATGAGGAAGGACTTCTTTCCATGGAAGGTGGCAGAGCACTGTAACAGCTACCCAAGGAGGGCCTGGAGTCTGCCTCTCTGGAGACATTCCAAACCCACACGGACACCTTCCCGTGTCACCTGCTCCAGGTGACCCTGCCTAGGCAGGGCGGTTGGACTGGGTGATCTCCCAACCCATTATTCACTGATTCTGTGAACAGCAATAATAGTAATAATAATTATTGTAGGACCCCTGACCCTCACAGTGGGGATAGGAATTGGATAGATTTGCCCAGCAACTGCCGTCTGGGCTGCAATGGTGGCTCTCCTCACACCTGATAGGGCACTGCAGTGCACCCTGAGTGTACCAGGGGACCCTCCTGCCTTTTTTCCCCCTCATGCACCCTCAGCTCCTGTTTCCTGCCTTTTTTCCCCTCACACACCCATGGCTCCCATTTGCCGCTTTTTTCCCTCCTCATGCATCCCTGGGTCTGTTTCCTGCCTTTTTTCCCCTCAGACACCCCCAGCCCCGCTTCCAGCCTTTTTTCCCCTCACACACCCCTGGCCCTGTTTCCCGCCTTTTTCCCCCCTCAGACACCCATGGCCCCCGTTTGCCGTTTTTCTTCCCCTCACGCATCCACAGCCCCCGTCTCCCGCCTTTTTCCTCCTACGCACCCATAGCCCCCATGACCCGCCTGGCGTGGGGCTGCGGTGATGAGCCCGTCGTGGGACAAGGCTGTCGGACAGGACAGGGTGTGTCACCCTCAGAGCGGTGTCCTGTGGCTCACGGAGCTCCATGACCATGCCGGGACCACGGCCAGGGCTGGAGCCGCCCGTGGCCCACCAGAGAGCGCAGAGGTAAAGCTGAGGGAGGCGGCAGCCATGTCACGCTGAGGTGCTGCCTTGTCCCTGTCCCAGCTGTAGCTTTGCTTACACTTTCCCTCACTGCCTGCAGCCCAACGAGCCCTCTGGGTTATGTTTGATTAAAAGGCCGTATTTTAACGTGTATTTAAGTGTTAATCTCTGTGCAGGGCTCAGAACCAGCCCTGCCCTGTGGGACAGGCTCAGCCCCTCAACCTGACTTTACTTTTCCCAGCCCCTCATTGGTGTGAATTTGCTTTGAAACCTCCTGCCACCCCTAAACCTGCTTTCATTTTTCTCCTCTCAGCTCGCTGAATGCTTTAGTTTCTCCTTTTCTCCTTTCCTCAGGCCCCTCTGTCTGTTCTCCCTTACCCTGCTTTGCCCTGGCTCTGTCTCAGCTGTAGTTACTGAAGGCTGAAACAGGATAGTGGGAATTCTTCCTCCTAGAGATAATGTTGCTTTTAAAAGAAAAGCACTCCACCTTGCTTTTGATAAAAGAGGGTGTCTCTCCTTTTTTCCCCCCTCCTCAATTTCTCTTCACCCCCACATGAATCTGGTGCTACCTGTGGCTTTCCATTGTCTCAGTCCAGCTTTGCTTTGTATATTTATGCAAAATTTCATACTGTCATGGTTGCAGTCTCTGTTAAAGGCACACCCATCCAGAGTCTCAGGAGAGAAAACTTGTGTTTCGCCACACCTGTGCCATCCGCTGGGCTGGGAATCAGAGTACGAATTTTCCCATTTATGTTGCATATCTCCCTAAAAACTCAGCTCTTGGGCTTGGATCCCACTGAGCAAAAGCATCTCAAATATATGGATTTTCCTTTGATAAACATACATTTACTTTTTCAGCCACAGGAGTTCTAAATCTACTTGAAAGTTACTGAAAACCCCTATATTGCTAAAGAAAGCATTTGTCCTCATTCTGATATCCCAGCCTGCTGCCAGCAGCAGATGAGGCTTGCTTGCAGGAGATAAATGATTTATGGAAAGGTGTAGATGCTATCTGATCTGAATCTTTACTGTGATAAGTTTATATTTAGAACTTTTTGTAGTACCAAAATAGCATCAGCATCAGTTAAGCTTTTTTTCTTTAGTAGGTGCTTAAAATTTTCTTATCTCTAAATGAACCCAGGTAAGTTGTGCTCATGAACCTTCATCTCCATGCATGGAAAGCCAGCCCTATGCTGAAAAGCAATTATTTTGTATATATATATAAACAATGTTCTCCTGCTTTGCTTAATGATGTCTGGGAGGACTAGTTCTCAGTGCTCAACAGGCTTTTTTCCTGTCCTGCTCTGTTTTAAATTCAGGCTGGGTTCTCCCTGTATCTTGTATATTTCTGTTTTTAAAAGCTTGGCAGTTGCAAGTGAAATGATTTACTGGTGATACACGAACTCAAGCAGCAATGTTGAATGTTGAGAGTTCTAATATAAAGTATTCAGCAATTGCATGCCAGGTCCACTCCTGAAACTATATTAAATTAAAAAATAAGTGAGAATGTGCTTGTTTATCATCTGAAGATCGACCAATGAAGTTTCAAAGTTCTGAGTTCCTCTTTACAATTGCAGAGGTTGAATTTTTCTTTCTTGTGTGAAAACTACATAACTATCTTACTCCAGCAGCTACAAAAAAAAAACCAAACCCATAAATGTTCTCAGACCCGTGAAAACATTGTGGGAGTTGGTGACTGACAGCGACTGCAAGACGAGTGAAATAAAAATCAAACTTCAACCTACAGTGTCTTAGTTGTTTTGATTATGAAATGGAAATGCCTTCAGGTTTGAGGTTGTTTTTGGTACACATGTAATACTCAGCTACAGGGATGTATTAAGAAGCTGTAATTTTTATAAAGTCAGTTTTTCAGATCCTGAGTCCTGCAACTTAAATATGGTGCTTTGGGGATGGGAGGAATTCCTTGGGAATTTATTAAGTGCTGTGAGCTGGGTAAAGACTGAGCGCTTTGGACCGCATCAGGATTCTCCCTGGCTTCCTGCCAGCTGGCTTGCAGGTAATTTTCATGTGAAGAGCTGATATATTCTGTCCTCAAACCCAGTTTGCCGCTGAAATGCTGCAAGGGACCGGGCTATTAAAACAAATTAAGCTATCTATTTGTGAACATTTTGTGATGTTACAGTGTATGCACTTGTCACAGTGCTGCCACATCAAGGTTAGAGTGAGAAGGTGACTAGCTGGCAGTCACTTAATCAAAGGGAGCTGTTGATGTCTCAGGTAGCCCAGGCAGGGTGAGGCTTGCATGCTCCGTTGCTTTTAACAGCCAGATAATGAATATGCTTTCCAGAATTCGTGTTTCTCATAGGGAAAGCAGCAGCTGCCTGTGATCTGTGTCGCTGTCAAAGGAAAGTGAGATGTACTTAATTCAGGGCTACACAACAAAGACATATTGATCAGGGCTCTTCTGGCTCTGGTTGGGTTTCTGCAATAACAATGACTAGGACGGTGCGGCAAGCCAGGACGGCAAACCCAAATATGCTTTGTCTTACCCTGAAAAGCGTGAGTTCTTGCCACCAAGATCTGCTGCTGGGCATCTGCAGGTTCAGAGCAATTCTGCTCCAGAGGGTCAGTAAGACACTAAAATCAAGTGAAAAGGGCACATCTTGTTCACTTCATTATAAATGCATTTCATTTGTAGCTATAAGTTAAATTCATGGGTTCAGTACAAACAGCTTGCAGTGCACAAGTTCCACATGATTTAAAAAAAAAGCAACTCTATGTTTATGGTATCTGGATAAAGTCGTGCAGAGCTGCTTACAGAGGTACTGAATGTTGCAAGAATTATATAGAGTGAATGTATACATTATGTTTCCTCTGTTCCTGCTCTACTAGTAGTACTTGGATGTGGATGATTATGTGCTATGTATTTACTAGAGTATTGCAGTGTATTTTTTTATTGCAAAGCTGAAAGTCCTTGTGTACTGGTTTTGTAATAAAAAAATGTAATTACTATTTTTATTTCTGCAGAGTTACCCAACTCATTGTCTGCCTTCCCACTTTTTCTTCCCGTTAGTTTCCCCTAATAGCTGCGTCTGCTTTTCTTTTGTTCATGTGTTGTGCAGAAGAAAAATGGGCACTAACAGGTTTGCTAATTACTATAAAAATCTTCCCAGCCTTGTTCAGTTCAGATCATTCTATTAGCTAAAGTAATGGAGTGCAGTGGCACGACGGTGCTCTCACTTTTCATTGTCTGAGGTCTTTCTGGTGCAATATATTACCGCGATTGTATTCTGGGGCTGTCACAATAGCTTTTGATTTCCCACACCTGCTGTTTTGTTTCATCTCAACATTCCCTTTTTACTGCTACTTAATTCTCCTTATCCTTCCTAAATGACTTTTAAGGGCACAGGACTGTTTGCCGCCTGCTTCCTCAGTTTTTTCTGGGAATCAGTAAGGCTGAGGACTGTTGTGCTCAGTCGCTTGCAGATGGACCTGTGACCAGTGTCAGGGTGTTCACATCACTGCAACAGCTCCTGGCAATTTTCAGCTGTACTATTTTACCTAAAGGCATGGTCTTTGCCCTCACTGCATCATTTTGCTCCTGACACCTATTTTTCCTGGCCTATCAGCATTGTCAATGTCATCTTCCTCAGCAGTATTTACGGCAGCAGACTTTTGTCTCATCACTCTGATTGTATCAGCTCCAGTGATTGTACTTTCACCTCATTACTGAAATAAAGTTAACATTAATGAGAGTCATGCAGCTAAACCTCTGCTCACCTCTCCGGAAATTTATTCTAATGATGAAAAGGAGATGCATGTGGATCTATTTAAAAGCAAGCCAGCTTTTTTCCCCACCCCCACCTCGCTACCTACCAAATTTAGTGTTAAATAAAGTCTTTTGTTATTAAGTGCTGATGATGCAAAAGAAGCCAAATACATTATACAACATTAACAAGGACAAATGTGATTGGCTGAACAGTGATTTATGTACTGGTCTGCTATGGAGTTCCTTTATGACCCAAATTTCTTTGTTCCTGCTGCTTCAGGAGAGGGTCTTCTCATATCTGACTCTCACCGTAAATTAGCCATAAAGCACTTGGAGGTCTTAAGGGGTGTGCTAAGAAAGTTCAGGGTACTATCAAGGGTAATAGTAATCACACTTCTAAACAAGATGAAGCATTGAGAGTTAGAAATTGCTTATAGAAGACACAGCAAGGCTTTGAGCTGGAAGAAGAAATATAATTTGGATAAGCAAAGTTCATGAGATAAATGTACATGCTGCATGTGCCAAGCAAGGGGGCTCATGAGATCTTTTACTGGTCAGAATTCGGATTTACAATAAGAGCAGCACTTTTGCCATTGGTCATTGCTTGGGAAGCCATATGGGCAGAGTGAGTTTGTTTGTGTTTTCCTTTGTTTGCTTGTTAGTTAAGGTTAGAGAATAAGAATTCACTTTTTATTAAATCTTCTTACGAGCAGCTACTGCGACAAGGCTTTAGTCCTGTCTGAGGCCATTGCCTGCTCCAGCAGCACAGGTTACCTAGAAGGATAGTAATATAGACTGAAAGGAATGCAGCCTTGGAGTCAACCTAATTGTTTGATGTTTTCCTTAAATTTTATCTCTTCATGTATGAAACTAGGCTGAGCCTGGTGTGGTTGAAGAGGTCCAATATTATTCTTGCTAAACATTAACTTATGTTCAGAAAAAGATAAAAGAAGGATGTTCACGCTGTACAATATTGTGAGCAAACAAACCTTCATGTTCACAAAGTTGTGTCTTACTAGAAAGTACCACTGGCCTGTACAGTAAGTGTAATATTTTAAGCACTAAGTGTTCTAAAATGCTGCCTTAGGCTTTCAAGGAAAAAAGTAATTCAAGAATTACCGAAACATGGTTAACTCAGAAAAGGGAGTGAAATATTACTGTACTGATAATCACGCTTTGACCTGTTTTGGATTCTGGCTTGTAGAAATATTTTCTTTCTTCTGAAGGTTTGTGATTTTGACCATGGAGTTTACAAGGAAGACTATGTAGACTTGTCACCAAAATAAAAGCTTTCTAAGAGGAAGGCTGTTTAAGTTAGCCTTTTCAAATGTCAGAATCCTAAGCAAAATAGATTAAGTTGGATAAAGGTAACCCTTTACAAAGGTTGATGAAATAACATTATCGCCCTTTGGCAGAGAGAGAAATTGAAACACAGTGTTTAGGAGACATTGGTCCTGTCAGACAATGCACAGGAGTGGGCTTGGGCACGGCATCTGAAACTGGTCTCTGGATCACTGTCCTGCTCTGCCTTCTGGAGATTTCTACCTTCTCTTTCTGAGCTTGCTGCTGTTGTGCCTGAAGATAGCACTGACTCATGTCTGGAGCCGCAAACCGAGTGTGTCAGGTTGAAATGTGCCTTATGAAATAGTAATACGTATTATGTTCAGTTTGAGAGAATTTTACAAGCCTCTATCCTAAAGCAGCTTTTCTTACAGATGCAGATTAAATGAATAAGCAACATGAATTAACTAATTTTCAGCTCATGTTTCATGGTCATTCCCACTGCTCCTGCAGCATTCTTTTTCAAAAATAGTCCATCAGTTGCAGATATTTACTTCACAATTTGTTCTTTTTCCTTTATGTGCACATCTCCCCTTCTCCCACCTGCTTCCCAGCTTGGCTTTTCCTCATCTTGGTGCCCAGGAAATGCCAGTGTCTGGTTGAATGAGCTCTGCTATAAATCAAAGTGTCATCACTTAGCTGGTAGAAGTGATTTAATTAATGCGTCATGCCTTCCCCAGAGCCTCTCCCCACCTGACTGCTAATCAACCTTCATCAGCAGGAGGAAAACGTGGCCCTTCTTACAACTGTGCAGGAGAGACTGAAGGAAAGACAGTTAATTGCAGCTGCTGAGATCAGCCTTGTCACTTGTCTCTAATCTGTTGTCTGTTCCTTGAAATACTGCTGTCCTGGTCCCTTACAAGCCGTGCTTAACTCCATTCATATAGAAAAGATCCAGTATCATCCCACAGATCGCTTTCTGTCAGAAAATGTATTTGGCAGATGACATGTTTAAAAGAACCCTTCTGTGCATGGCAGTACTGGAGCAACTTTTACAGCCTGAGTGCTCTTTTAGCTGGAAGGAGCAGTTTATGTGTGAACATTTCTGCACTTCCAAGGTGGTGTTGTGCAGTTAGCACTGCAGATTCTGAGCCAAAAAATTGTTGTGCCAGTACAGAATTACAGGACAGATGTTGTTAGCAAGTGTTCCCCTTTGTCAGCTGCTGAATAAATACTTGATGATTTTATCTCAGGTAAATATGTACCAGAATGATAAGCTCTGTACAAGCCAGAGCACTTGCCCATTTCAGTTTGGTGCCTCCACCATTCAGGACAGGATCTGTGGTACTGGGAATCTCAGATTCCATCTGCTGGATAACATGGGTAGAAGAATTTAGGGAGTGTCTTATTTGTGACTAATCATAGTTATATAGGCAATCAAGGTAAATATGGGATACAGCACTTGTGGGAAGCAGTGGCATTTTTCTGGTAGTTGGAATAGAAAACTGAGAGTCAAGATTCCTGTTTTCTAGGCTTGACCACTCCCAGGTTGCCGAATAACCATGAGAAAGATGCCTGGCTAGTTTTTATCGGGGTTTGCCCCCACTCTAATGTTTGTTGGAGAAGGATATACTGTACTTAGGACTGGACATACTCTGCTCTCCCTTCAAACAGCCGGTGCTACTGAAGCAGTTGGGCCAGAGCCACCTTCTGTGGAGGGCAAGGAGCAAGTGTCTTCAGTGAGATGGACAGCAGTGCACCCAGAGGTGCTTTACGGTCCATAGGCTGTTGAGATGACAGAAGTACAATAATTATAATTTCAGCTGTAATACTGCAGGTACTGGGGAATACCTCTCTGCTTGTGGAGCCCAAGATGGTGTCTCAGTGTGGGTTTTGGGGTCACCTTCAGAGGGCAGTGGGAGAAGGACTTGGCCCCCACTACTTCTCAGTGTGGGCTAAAAGCTGCCACAAACGGTATAGGACGTGTGAGTTGGGCCACAATGGGTCGCTTCCGATATCCCACCACCTTCTGATGGTGCCCCACGGCCTGTATCAAGCACACTCAGCCTTTAGTCCTTCCTGGGAGGGCCTGTCACAGCCAGCCAGACTCATTGGCCTGGTCCTGGTCCTCAGCCTGTTGTGAGACAAACGGCACAGATGAGTCAGTGCCGAGCTCCAGGCAGTGGCACCAGTTCAGTCCCAGCTCTGTGTCCTGTGTTGCACCAGTCGGGTGCCCTGAGCTGCAGCCTCAAGGTTGGGTGCTCTCAGTCTGACCAGGGTAATTACCATTATGGCTAAGCAGCTGTTTCCTTTGTAAGTCCATAATTTTGAGGGTTCATTACATGGGCATAAAAGTCCTCTCCAGGCAGAGATTTGGCAGACAAAGCCCAGCCAGGGAGCTGTTTCGTCATTTGTTAGTTTGTTTATTTCTGCATCTGTTGGGCAATTCTTTGGGTATTTTGTATACAAGGCTGCAAAAGATACAGCTGCAGTCATTTTCAGTCGCTTACCACTGGGGTCTTCATTGATCTTTATTTTTCTATTGGTCACTTATGATTCAATTGAAGAAACAAATTTGTATTACTATATTAAAAGAAATAACAGCATTTCCAGATGCTTCACTGATTCGCTTGTTTCATATGTGCATTGTTTTACTTATTCCCACAAACTCTGCTGCTCTGATTGCTTATTGCTGGTTCTGTTGTTTTGTACTAGAGTAGTATACAAAGACAGTGTTCACTGCATAGCTTTGCTGCTATTTTTATTCTTTCCCCAGCTTTTTTGGTTAGAAGTGAGAATCTGGAACCAAGCTGCTTAAATTTCTATCTTTTTGGTGACTTGAATTGTGAATTACTTTAAAAGTAATGATATTACTCTAATTTTATCCCATTGCAATTTGTAATAGAGTTTGTGCCAATTGAGGAATTCTTTTTTAGGAAATGTCTTGAATATAACATCTTTAAATATGATTTCTGAAGGGAACTGCATCCTCAGGCTTTCTGAAATTCCTCAGCATCCCTTATTTCTACTGTTCAAACCGCACCTGAGCTAATTTAAAAGCAAGATACACTGATACCCACAGCCACCAATGCCAAATAAAACTGCCTTCCTTTGTAGGATTTTGCTTAGGGCACAAGACTGAATAAGTGGCCTTGTTGTAAGGTCTGTGCTGCAAGTGAGTGAATGGAGCCATTCTTTAGCAGATATTTGGATACTAGGGAATTCTGTAGCTGGCAAGATGCTGAGCTTATAAGTGCTGCACCTGTGGTTTTTCTCCTCTTTTTTTCCTTCTTAAGAAGCCTTGACACTACCTGATGACTTAAATCAGAGTTGTCATCTGGCCAGTTTTCATCTTGCATTGAAAAATATTGCAATGAATTCCTTCAGAGAGGGAAAAGGAGCTGTGACTGTGTTTTCATTTCACACTTGTAGTCCATTTTAGCACTCTAACGGTCCTGTCTGTGACTGAGCAGGTCACGGAATCGGGAGGTACACATTGCATTAGCTGTGCTGCCCTCTAAACCAGGAATGTCATGTTTTGTGAGCACTGTGAGCTCAGGCAGTGTTATAAGGAAGGGCTGTACTCTCTGTCTGTGTGCGAGGTGCTGAGGAGGGGCAAAGTCAGTAATTCCTGTACATCGTTACCTCGCTGCCTTTGGACAGGGACAGCGTGACCTGCAGACAGTGTGCCAGGGAGAGCAGAGCCTTGTGCCCTGTCAGACCCCTTCAGCTGGGTCTGCTCCTCCTCTGCTCACACCTCAGGAAAATTGGCTGTTGCAAAGGAGAGCAAAGCTTGTGTTCTCAGAACAGACCAGGATTCTGTTACTGCTCTCATGACAAATGCAGTGTTAGCCAGCCCGTTTGTAAGGACTTCCTGATTCATTTGGTTTAAGTAAAAATGTCTCGCCAAAGGCTTTCTATCCTTTTTCCCCCAGAAAAATTGCTTTTTGATGAAATGAAAAAGTAACTTTTGATTTAAGAGTATTAATTTCTTAGGGGGAAAAGTGGCAGCCAGATGTTTGACAGAATGACAGAATATTCTGAATTGGAAGGGACCCACAAGGATCACCGAGTCCAGCTCTTAAGTGTATGGCCCATACAGGGACCAAACCCCTGTCCCTGGTGTCGTTAGCACCTTGCTCTCTCAACCAACACAGCTGATCTCAGGGTCACCATTTCAATGTAATTAAAAATCTAAACCTTGAAAATATTTGGTATTTTTTCTTAAAATTCTTGTGTGATATAAATGTTTTTAACTTAACAAAAAACAAGCATAAAAATAAGTCTCTTTCGATGAAGACAACTCAGATCAGTAGAGAATGCACCAGGAGGTTGGATTGGGAGCCTGGTGAGAAAGCTATCTTTATGTGGGGAGTGGAGGAGAAGAGGACTGTCATTTCCGAAGGTATCAGTAATGCAAGGGTTTTGTTCTCTTCTGTGTTCTGCCCCTCATTCTCATTTTTGTGTGTGTATTAAGTGGCTCTTGCTGAGCTTGGTGTTGAGATGTGTCATTGTGATAAATCACCTTTTACTGGAGATTATATTTTTTCTTCAAATGAAGCTGCCAGCAAGACACATTTTAACAGTTGCAAGTGACTGCAAAATTTTCTGTCACCTTTTCTCTTTCTCCCCTCAAAATATCATACGATAAATTCTGACTAAATTCTGTTGAGGACTGTGTTTTCCAACAGGAGGGAAAAAATAACAGAGGTGGCAATTAACAGCTGTCAGCACTAGTGAAAGATCTTTATAGGTGAATGAAAATTGCATTTTCTCCCACCTTGCTTATACTTGAGGAATCCCAGCCCTCGTAGCATTATCCAGTGAAGTTCTCCGAGACCCCCATGGAACAGGGAACTGTACAAAAGTTCAGAGTTGCCTGGGATCAAATTTCGGAGTCATGGTGTGTCTGTAGAGAATAATCATCAGGTGTGCTTTGTGAGCCATGTGAACCCATTTTGTCAAGTTTAGACATCAGATATCAAGGTCATACAGTGCCTTCAGTGAATTTCCTAACTTTTAACAAACAGTTGTGCCATTTTGTCTTCACTTCAGAACTGCAGAACTTTGTTGTTATGCCGATGTCACTGTTCTTACCCCCTAAAAAAATTCAGAAAGAATATAGGAAGTAGGGTATCATACTTGTAGCAAGAAAGGAGTAAAATGATTTCATTACAATAAAAATAATTTCTAGAATTTTGTTATTTTTTCAGAGCTAGCAACTGGGAGACAGGATATCTGGAAAATTGTCTTGAAAAGTCTTATCAGGGTCATCAAAAGATTACATTTATTTTGGTTTTGTCAAATTATTAATTGGTTTTGACATTTTTGAGGAAAAGATTTTGGCAGTCCAAGTCACAAATAATAAGCTGTACACTCTTAAAGCCTTTTGGTGTGCTTGACAGTCGCTTCAAATGTTACAGTCTTATTCCTCAGGAAACAGCTGGTTGAATCCCAGCTGGAACCTCGGGCCTAATCAAAGAAATGGGAATTAGTTCTCATAGTTATGTAAAGGGAAACATCACATCCTTCCAAAGGTGTCTGGGTCACTCCAGTGTAAGGTTAGGTCACTCGATTGGCTGAATGAGTGGTGACACTGGTCAGGATGCAAGTTGTCCAGTCTGACCCTGGTGCCCCTCTCTCTCAGGACTTCTCTGCTTGGTGACCTGCTTTGGTTTCTTTGCTCTAAAATTTCTGAACTCACTTCCATTTTTGTTTTTTCTTCAATTGTTACTTTCCAATGAATTCCTCATCATTTTTCCCTTTGAAGTCCATTTATAGCAGTGGTTGTGAGTGAAAAATCTGTGGTGTGATATATTCCCATGTGAAAATCAATCCACTTCAGAGTTCTCTTACTATTTCATTCAATTCTTCCTCCTTTTTAAACTAGTGGATACTCTCTGGTTTTTTGTAGGGTTTTGGGTTTTGTCTCTTGAAACAGATCTGAGAAAACACCAACATTACAATAGGCCCCATAGAAGCTGCTTTTCTGCATATGACCTGGCCAGATTTTCTCTTCCGTTTTTCTAGCTGAATTTCTCGTATTTCAAAAATTAATTTTTTTAGAAAAGGAGGACAAAACAGGTTGAGTTTTCAGAGCTAATTTCCAGATGTTAAATGCCAAATGGCAGATGCCAGACACCTTATTTTGTCAATATCCTGTGAAGGTCAGTCATATCCTAGACGAATAGTGACTGTATGCCAGTGTCGTGGATAACTCCTGAGGCAGTTGTAGCAAAGATAACAGATAGGCACATTAAACAGTCCCACCATGACGAGGAGTGCAGCTTGGTCATGGCCGAGAGCCTCATTCCTCTGTGGTTACTTGATAAACACTTTTAATTATCAGCACTGTCATTTGCATAATGGAATTGTACAGCTGGCCACACGCAGCGAATGGAGTTGCCACATGGTCTCCCAGTACTTGGGCACAGGCAGAATTCCTGGAAGAATGCTGGCTCTGTCAGAGGGAGGTGAGCAATTGCCCAGCACAAATGTAGGGCCTGCCTGCTCGGGAGGAAGGGGTTAACTGTGCTGGACAGGGAGCTCCTTGGGCAGCCCTCGGGCACCAATTTGCTGGCCTGTGTCACGAACCACTTGCTGTTGGTTGCAGGAACCTACTTTAGGGCAAACCGCCTGTTTTTTCTTTGCCACGGTTCAAGCTGTAATTCTGGGGAACAGCTTTTTGACCGAGATCCAAGAAACGAATGCAATGGTCAGCTGCGCTTTGGTATCCTGTGGTTTTGGCTTTGGCTCCAGCTGGAGTGTAGCAGAGCTGAGCAGACCCTGCATTTCAGACTCTCCTGCAGCAGTGCTGAAATCAGAGCAGGCTGTGGGCAGAGATGGATGGCTGCTTACCTTCAAGGCTCCAACACAGCTGCGTGCATCAGCAGATGGCACAGTGCTGCCAGCCGTGGGCCACAGACAATAGGAACTGCTCCTCTTCCCGTGCTGTTCCAGATGGGAGGCCTCTGAAGGGAAAATGGAATATGCTTGTTTTGCAGTGGTGTTTCCAGCTCTGCCTTCCCTGCACTTGGTTTGCTCTTCCCTTCTGGGAGACACTTTCCCCCCGTTACAGCTGATTCAAGATGGGCACAGCCAGGCTTAGTGTGTTGTTTTATGATTCACTTTGACCTTGTAATATATACAACCCTACTCTGTAAGCTGTCACCAATCTCAAATGTAGAATGAGATTTAACAAATACCATGATTTCTGACACTTCATGGAGTTAGAAGTGAAGCTTTTGGGCTACAGAGCCACAATCAGTGGATGACATTCAGAGAGAAGGAATGCATCGGAATTAATCTGCTCCAACTGGGGCAGTCAGAGCTTGGCCGCCAGTGCAGTAAGAGCAAACAGGATTGCATCTTGGAGAATGACACAGTATTTGGCATAAATAAGTTTTAATTTCATCCCATTGCTGAGGCAGTTAACACTGTCCATCACAAAAACTACCTTAGGTGCTGCTCCTCTGTGTGAGTGGGCGGTTATAGAGCACCTGTACATGAAGAAGCATTGGCAGCTTAGGATGATGGAGCTGAAGAGAAATGAACTGAATTCTTGGTCATAAAAATTGGCCTTTTACTTGTGTCTTCAAGGTATCAAGAGTTTCCCAGTGGGAATCCTTTTCTTAGCAATGTGAATAAAGATAAGTGCTGTGTGCCAGCTTGTGCCAACCTCTGCCATCAGCAGCCCAAGGGTGCTCAGTGATACACCTTGGGGATGTCCTCCTAGTGCTGTGATAGACACAGAATGAGTTCTCATAGTATCTCCAGGTTCTGACTAAGGGCTTTCAGATAAGAATCATGAATTCTGAGGAAGGATTTGGGAAGTCAGTCAGCTCAACAACAAATTCCCCTCCGAAATAGCTGCTGTTTTTTCCAGATACAACATTTTTATAGGACTATCAGAGTATTTTACAGAGAGATTTTCCTCTCACACATGAAATATTAGAAATTGGTTTTGGTTTACATTTTTTCTCTGATTCCCAAGTGCTTACTAAATGAAACAAGCAGCAGAGGATGAATATCCTCATCAATCGTCTTTTGTTTGTATATGCTAGTCTTTAGGAGGGAAAGGAAAAAAACTCTGGAGGCTTTTTTAAATCTTAGTTCAAAAAGCAGAGGCTTCCAGTTTAAGTCCCAAACCCCATAAAGTAATTTTGTCAACTGGCTGCATAGTGGCGTAAACCCAAGAGCGACAGCCGGTCTGGGAGGTTGTCCCTTCCACGGACAGCAGGGGCTGACCCCTGGAACACTCAGTTCAGGACTCCCTCACAGGTTTTGGAGGGAATGTTCAGCAGCCCTGAGACCCATTTAGAGTTTTCATGTCACGTAAGCAATTGCAAACGTCCCATTTCTAACCACAGCCCTGAAGACCCTCTGAGGTAAGAATGCTACAGCAGACCGCTCAGCATATTATTTTCCACAGAAAATCTCCTGCTACTCCTCCCTTTCTAGATAAAACTTCCAGTATATCAGGGTTTTCTTTTTCTTAAACGATTGCCAAGTTTAACCAAAAGTATTTTTTTGTGAACACATCTTCAGATGACCTCTTGGAGCCCAAATCTCAACAAATATTGAGGAGGACTCTATAATATGAATTTACACATTGTCTGGAATATCCACTGTTTTGACACAAAGATAACACCTATATGATAGCATTTAGAACAGGGGGTTAATTGTATGGTTTTTGCAGCATCAAGGAAAATAGTTGTTAAAAATGGCTGCACCTTGCAGTGAAACAAAAATAATAATTAAGAATTCCGGGGTTTGCTGTTGAGGCTTACATCCTAAATTTATTAATGACCTGGAAAAAATAGACCATGAGCTTTCAAAATTTGTGGATAAAAGCTATGGAGCTTGTAATGTCCGTGCAAAGACAAGTAAATCACTGGGACAATCATTATTACAGCAGATGAATTTTCGTTTGGCCATGTGTCAAGTACTATGTGCAAGCCAAAATAAGGCATTTTCTCTGTAACATGCTGGTGGACTTCAAGCTTCCCATTTCCTCTAAGGAAATATTGAGCAGTCTGTGTAAATATTTGATTCAAAAAATGTCCTCCCATTGAGCAGAAGCTGTAGCAGAACAGCTGGGACACCCTGGAACATTGTACCTGGGCCAGGGGGAAAGAGAATAGGTGTACTGCAACATCAAATGTTTATTTTAATATTCTGTGACCTAAGATTTCCCATAAGCCTGACATCGTTTCTTATTCAACCCATATATTATAGTACTATTGCTCTGCCTACTCTCTCTTTTACACAGCCAGAGCTTTTGGCACCTGTGTAGCCATAAACGCCACAGAAATTTAAGTTGCAAATGGGCAAAGGGATGTATCACAGCAAATGGAGGTTTGACACTTGCATTTATGGTCTTCAGTTCCTGCCTCGTGCATAAAAAGCAGCTGCTTTCCTACCAACACAGCATGGCTCTGCCTTGTTAGGTTGATTTCCCAGCTCAAGGACTTTTCCTTATATTCAGTACGTTTTATGTTATGCCTTGGCCACTGATCATCACCTTTATAGGATCACAGCATCTCGCTGCCCCAGTGGCATAGGGCCGTTCTGGAATTATGTAGGAAACCAACCTTTCCCAGAAGCTGGGGAAAACCGGATTTGTTCCTGCTGAGGCGATTCTGAACTTTCAGTTTTTTATAACACAGTAAAAAAATGGTTTACATTGCTCAATTTGTCATCAGTTGCTCATCTACACTTGCATTTCTCTTTCCCTTTCATGCTGCAGAAACACTGGAGTTTTAGCCTTTTAGGGACATGAGAGTTGCATAAGAGACAACCCAAAATCATTCAACACTTCATTAAATACAATCCAGCATCATACTAGAGTTTCCGTGGACAGTTTGTGTAAATCTTCTGGGAACACAGAAGTGTCCCTTCATTTTTTCTGCAGTGTTATTCTTGGATTACTTTATCACAGATGATGAAATACATGTTTTAAAAATGTGTTTGTGTAGCAATATCACAAACCACTAAGGCTTTATAACTAGTGATCTACTACTTGTGAAAAAGTAGTAAACGAAGCTCTCAAAATTCAAAACACAGGAGACTGTGTGGCTTCCTCAGTTCCTTTGTGGAACTGAGTTTGTGCACCCTGGCTTAAAGCAGTCTGGCTTTTTGGCAGTATCTCAGGTAAGCAGCAGCAACAGTGCCCCTGTAGTTGTACTGAAGTTGTAAGCGTGGGAAGGGCTCAGAGCACCAAAAATCTATGATCTAGAGAAGCAAATTCTCCAAAATATTTCTAGGCTTTGGTAGCATTTCTCAGCCTAATCAGAGATGAGAATAAAGGCAAGTTTTCCTCTAATCACTTAGAAAACCATCTATAATGTCCAAAAGGTCATGAAAGGAACCCGTGAGAAGTGATTGGCATGTGTCTAAATATGTTATTGTATCTATTCGGGAGTAGATGGTGGAAAGAAAAGGATATGGATACTGCTGGAGGTTATCTTTGCAAGGTGAAACAATATTAGATAGAAGGGACACCAGAATGTCAGGAAGGAGTCTGAAACCAGAGCAGCCATTCTCGTTGCTAAACTGGCCTTGCGATAAGCATAGCTGTACAGTCCTGTGACTTCGGACTCACTACTTGTTACAAAGCCATACCTTAGCACTTAGAAACACTTCTTCACTCAGTTTCAGAAATACTTATAAAACTGCATGAAAGACACCAGTAAAACCTGCCAGTGTTGCCCAAGTGCACCAGACAAGATCCCTTTAAAGCATTGAGGCAGCTAACGATAGCTTAACACAGTGTGTAACAGCAAGGGTGAGGCATTCCTAAGGCAAAGCCTGCTTTAAAGTATATGACTAGATACTGATCTTGCTTTGCATTGCCCACAATCTGGCCATTGATTTGCAGAACCCAGAAATATAATATAAAATAGGATTAATTTTGATTTCAATTTCTGTAAATAGGCTAACTTTGAGAAAGTAATTGAGGGACTTGGCTTGAAGTTTTATAGCTGCTTATAGCCAGCCAGATGTGGTTTAGGGATCTGCAGATCTGCAGCTATAGGTTTAGCTACAGGCTTATTGATTTTGGGAAGATCCCAAATGAGTTCATAGCTGTAGGAGTGCCTGGTCAGGCTGTGCCTGATGGCAGAGGATCATCCTAAAGTTTCCTATCAGCTGGCAGCCTGAAGCTGAAGCAGCTCCTCAGTGGGCAGCCATCTGACAGCAGCCAGAAAGGAGGGCATGAGATCTGCTCTCATTATCAATTAGCACTTGGGATACTTGGGGCATTAGTCCCTGCAAACAGCTGGAATGTCTGCTAGTTAAGGGGTCTTCCTAGAAATCACTGTCCAGCCACCGTGGAAGAACTGATATTGCTGTAAGTGTGTTTATCATGGACCTGAACTTCCTCTGCAGTCTCCCCCTCCCCTGTTCACCCAGCAGCAAGCATGTCATTTCCCCATAGGAATCTTACTCCAGTTAATCCAGTGTCCTGGGTTATTTTGTGCTGCTCAGCTTCAAGTGCTCTTAGCTTTACTGAACATGTCTGTGCTGTTTTAAGTGTCTGCTAAATTCCAAAAGCTGTTGTGCTGTGCCTGCTGCAAATGCTTGGATATGATCCAAGTCCTAGTCTGGCATTTAAAAGGGATTTTCCAGGATGTTACAATTCACCCAGCACTGTAACTGTGCCAATCCAAAAGCTTTGCTGCCTTCAAAGATACACTCCTGCATGCAGTAAAAGTGTGTTCCAAGGCACACAAAGCATTAAAAAGACCAGCTCAACCAGTGGCTTTATTGGCATAGACATTGAGCTCTCTAGAACTGCTTTCTCTAAGCCCCTCTCAGGCTGTGAGAGCTGTTCAAAGTTCCAGTGCTGCTGTGTGTACAGAAGTTTCTGTGACAAAGCACATCCTTGTGTCTGTTCCTGCATGCATGTGCTCGCCTGAAGAATTCCGCACGAAGGAGGAATGCCCACTTCCTTTTTTCCCAGTAGGTCACGTCATCCAAACCCGAATGTACAGATCCTCTCTACACTGTCAGTGCTTCCATGGAAGAGAGGGGAAAGAAAACGTGTGGGTGCAGCTCTTTGAGCGAAGTGGGGGTCTGTTTGTTCTGAAAATGGACAAGTCTATAGCAGCAGCGACATTGTTAGAAACTAAATTACTAAATGCTTAAAAGACAGGGTGAGTGGGAGATAATATATTTAGCAATAATTTAAGGAGTGCTGCCCTGGACTGAGTGCTTTACTCTGTCTAATATAAACTGAACTGTAATGAACAAATTGACCCTATCTCTGCATATAGTACAAAACTGTCAAAAGTGATGTAAAATATTTACTGCTGAAAAGCTAAAACAAAACAAACGAGAATAATTCTTCAAAATGACATTTATGATTTAGACCGTGCTGTTGAAGACACTGAAAATTTAACTTTTTTCAAATGAAGTTGCCTTGTACTGATTCTCCAGATCCCAAAGCTGCCCTTTGTTATGGACCTAAATGACAAGCTTTAAGCAAATGCAAGTTACTGTGATCAAATCTAAGGTGAGTGGCTGAAATATAACTGTCTGATACTAAAAGGTCAGATAAAGATTCTTAAAGGAATATGCCAGACTCAAATTATCATGGAATGGTTTGGGATGGAAGGGAGCTTAAAGCTCGTCTCATTCCACCCCCTGCCATGGGCAGGAATACTTTCCACTATCCCAGGTTGCTCCAAGTGTCATCCAACCTGGCCTTGGACACTTCCAGGGATCCAAGGGCAGCCACAGCTTCTCTGGGCACCCTGTGTCAGGGCCTCCTCCCCCTCAGAGGGAGCAATTCCTTCCCAATATCCCATCTGAATCTTCTTTCTGGCAGCTTAAAGCCAATCCCCATTGTCCTGTCACTGCTTGCTCTTGCAGAGTCCCTCTCGAGACTTTCTGCCCTTTCTTTCTGCCCCTACTACACGAATTCTGGTGAGCCCAAATTAAATATGTTGAGTACAGTGCTCAGGGTGATGGCCAGGGGTGAGTTTTCCTCCTGGCTGAGCCATTGTCTAAACTGAAGGTTCATGGTTATTCCGGAATGCTGGAGGGGGCTGCAGAGTCTGGAGCTCCTTTTGGATGGCACAGCCCTGGCTCACAGGAGGCTGCAGCCCATCCTGAGCTCATTTGCCCTGGCCTTGCTGGTTTTATACTGTTAAGCTACAAGTGTTCCATGTCCCAATACCAGCAGCACGGACAGCAGTGGTTTGCCAGGACAGATGAGCCGGTTCTCTAGGATATAATTAAAGTGCTGACAAGCTCAGACATAAGACACATAATAAATTAGTTATAGGACCTGAGTAAGAAGGATAAACTCTGCCGCAAAGGCAATTAGACAGAATTTCAGCCTTGGGACCACTTCCACACGTTCTTGCGTGTTGGGAAATCACATGTAAATTTTATGTGTCTTTAGCAAAACTGAGAAATTATTAACATAGTATTAACATAAACAGATATAAATTTTTAAGTCCAAGTGAAATCTAGGAAGGTTGTTGCAATATCACCTGGTTTTGATGGCGTTGTCATTCTTCTGGCTTTAGAAACAAAGCAGCAAGTATGGAAATGCTCTTAATCTGCTCTCATATAGAACAATTGGACTTTTAATTACTGAACTGATGTTTAAACCACTCAGCAATCTGCTATTAAAAACCTACCAGACCTGGGTTTCACAAGATTGCTTCTTCAGAGGTGATAGATGTGCTGGCTGTATTCAAGTGGTTTTCAAGCCCTGCAATCACCACAGGAGCTATTTTAAATGCTGTATTTGCTGGTTTTTCCATTTTGCCATTTGCTCTTATTTTAATTTTTTTTCTGAGTTTTTCATCCCTTCTGGCCACATTCAGCTTGTATTTAGCATATCCGTTTGCTTGTGTTGGAGGACAAGTTTACTCATACAAGCTAGACAAATTACTGGATTTTTATATCTTCTGTTTTAAAATCCATTTCATGGCAGGTGGAGAGGGCTGGGCAGGGTCCTAGAAGAGCTGCTGACCCTTAAAGAATAGTTATCATTTCTCTAGCAATAACTTGCCACTTGTCTTCTGAAAGGAATTGCCTACTGTGCTTCAAATAACGAGGGACATTGTTATATTTGCTTTCATATAGGCTGCTGAACAGCTAAGATATCAAATAATTTATTTTTTCTTATTATACAAGAACTGGAGCTATTTTCCCTATTGGCTTGCACTGCAGTTCAGCTTGGTTATTAGTGTTAAAGTAAAGAAGCTATGTAAATTTTAGACCTAAAAGAGCAAGAATAGAAGATGTGTCAAGAATAGAAATATTAAATGTTTGATAGTGTCACTGAAATGCGCCAATGTCCAGGGGAAAGAAGGTGATGATGGAACTGCCAAGCTGTGAACGTCATCCATGGGCAGAATCTTAACCAGGAGTCTGGGGCAAGTGGTTTTTGAAAATTAAATGTACCATTGGATCTTTGGTGTCAGAGCAGATGGGGCTTCAGCTTCTCAAATCTCAGCCACATAATTTACAAGCCAAGCAAAAGCGTAAGCGGCAGAAGAAGATTCAAGGTGGAGAAAGACAATACCAAGCACAAAGCACTTATTTGTAAACCTGAGCAGTGCACAATTTGACTGAGGAAAAACAATGATGTAACCAAAATTAAGTGGAGTCCAGGACATTATTAGGATTAACATCTCCATTGATTAAATGAGTTGCTGACAGCAGCAGCAGTGTTGCTGGGCTATCCGTCTTGTGCTCTTGCTTGACATTTCAAAAGAAAATGATGGATGTCACCAAGATCTTTGCCTTTATTTGTATGATGTAAGAGATTCTGTTTGATGGATTTCAGATCCATCAGATCCTTCTAGTTTAGTAGGATCCTGAGCACATCAAAATATTTACCTCTTATCTTAATTGGAGGCATATTTAACTTATTTCTTCTACTGTGTTTCCAAAAGCAAGGGCTTGTTTCCTTGCACTTTGAACTAAATTAACAAAAATCTATTTTTCTTTATTATGACAATTATTTCAGTGCAAGCCTGCACATACATATCTTCTTTGGCCATAGTACCTTAAAACCGACTTAATCCTAGCTAGTGTGTAGATGAGCTTTAATTGCCATCCTCCACAGCACTTTTTCAATGCTCTGTGTTTTCCATGCATTTTGAAGGCAGTGCAGCTGGACACTTGGCTGTAGCTCGCCTTTCAGGAAGTTATCTTCTGCTCTGTGCCTGGCACCACCACCCTTCTTCTGGCGCCAAAGCGGAGGCAGCGGCCACGCGGCTGCGTCCTGGCACAGGGCACGGATTGTCACTGACCTGTGGTGGAATCCAGTAATTGCCATGGAGCTGGGCCAGTCACACAAGAGCATGCTCCATCCCCTTTGGCCCTGGCCCTTCTAAGCCATTCTAAAACCTCTCAGAAATAGAATGTTCAGCTGAAAATGAAGATAGGTATAGCTGCCTCTAATTTGGCCAGGCTTCCCAGACTTCCAGTATGGCAAGCGCCCTGCGAGCCTTAACAATTAGAAGAAATTAGGATTTACTGAAGTTGGTACTGGCAGCCACAGCTCAGTTTGGGAGTGCCTGAACATCCTTAGGGGAGTCTGCTGAAAGATACCTGCCTAGCTGCTGGGAAGTGACAGCATCCTCACAGATGTCAATGTGCTGCAGAAAGTCTCTGGGTAATGCTTCCTACTTGCTTTCCATAATATATCAATATCGCTTGTGTTCTGTGCTGCAGGATGATGAGAGCCTTGTCCTGACTGCTGCTGCTTTTCCTGGCTCTGGTGGAGGCTCTGGTCACGGGGTTCGTGAGAAGTACAAAAATGGGCTTCTACATGAGCCAAGTCCTTAGACTGGCAGCTTTCAGTGCATGGAAATGTCACCTGTCTAATGGAAGTTAGAGGTGATCTAAACAGGTAGAAATTACAGCCTTGTGTACATTTGTTCCCCAAAGATTAAGTCAGATTTGGAGTTAGATCCCGTGTTCCGCTGACCACTCAAATACTGGGTCACTGCTTCCTCTCTCTTGTGATATCATCCTCAACCATCTTACCTATGCCTAGGTCTCCTGCTCTTCAGTTCTTGCCGATTAGAGTCCCATCTTTAAAATCCACCTTGCCAGAGAAGACTGTCTGGCAGAGATGGTCAGAGGATTCAGGCCACCCTTCCCTCAGCCTCCCTTCTTCCTGTTAAGTACCTGTTACAGAAATATTCCTTCTGAGGGGTGCTCTGTGTGAGGCTCCTGCAGCCTGCCAACCCTGTTGGAGAAGCAGGATGTGCAGCAGCCAGGTGACATGTGAACAGTGCCTCTTGCTCCCAGGGCTGAGGAGGTGGTGGTGTCATGCCTAATGCTTTGAATGGCTTTGCCTTGCTGAGGCTACAAGCTGCTCTTTTGTAGAGAGACCTCAAAAGCCAGGCAGGAAGCAAAAATATGTTTCCAAAGATAGGAAGGTGGCGTCACTAGAGGGCATTCCATGCCTCATCCCAGCCACAGCCCACAGCAATCCAGGGTTAGTGGAGGGGCAGCCCAGTGGGGTCCCTCAGCTCTGCTCTGCTCTCTGGGCTTTGTCTGCATGGAGGTTTTCTACAGATAAAACTGATTGATAAGGGTACAGATTTTCCTTATAAATAACTCATATTGTTACAGTCTGTAACTGTAAATGTTATTGTGTTACAGACTGTTTCTGTTTCTCTTCAGGAACAGTTGTGGGTGTAATTTTTCAGTCATATACCAATGGAAATAGATTTGTGTCCGTGTACACATGTGTAGGAGGGCAGGAGTGTTACCATTTTAACTGGACTAGAATAAATAAAGCAATACAATATCTGGTCTATACAAAAGATTACACGGAATAAAAGCAGCCAGGTCAGCAGGCGTTTTCTCCCCTGCATTTACTTAGTTTACAAAAACTGGAAAGAGTGGAATTTGTAAGTCAAGGAGAACCGTTTCTGATTCCAGCTTTCAGTGGAAGCAGTCAGGTCCGTGCTGCTGCATCCTGAGCCCCGGCAGTCTCTTGCACTGTGGCAAAGAACACAGCAAAACGTTCGAAGTGGAGCACTTAAAAAAAGCCCAACCAAAAATAGATACCAGTAATGCAGCAAGAAGGAAGGGGGAGGGTGAAGACAGCTTCATTTTACAAATGTCTTTGTTGAGACAGTAACTGGATACAGAAATCCAAGTCACAGTGGGATTCCAGGAGTGCACATCTGCCTCCCAGCCCTCGTGGTTCCCAGAGCAGTGGTGTTTAGCTGAGAGCTTTACAAGGGGCTGATATGGTTCTGCCTGTCAAGGCAGATTTTAAGGTTCACTTTTGGGTGCCCTGAAGGAAATGAATGTCTGTTTGCTGATATTGAGCAGACTATGCTCCAATGGGGACCTATTTCCACACCTCACTGTTCTTAAAGAAAAATACTGAATTATCTTTTGCCATATAACTTCAGTAAGGCCTGCTCTACAAAGAACCAGAGTCCAGCTCTGGCTCCAGTGAGACAGCCGGGTCTGTGGTAGCAGTTACTCACTGAAAGAGTTGCAAAAATAGAGATCTTCAGCAGAAATTCATAGAACAACCTACTTTATGTGTCCCACAGAGGGCCAGGCAAAACCTACCCCTCAGCTGGTGTTAGATGGGAATCTGACACTTGAGTAACCTGCCAGTGGGAAACCATTAATGCTGCTGTCCTGAGCTCTCCAGAATTTCTTTGCTGTAAATCCCCATGAAGTCTAATTCTTTCATACCATGTAACACTATGTTATCATGCCAGGGTTTCTGTTAAGTACAAGTTTGCTTTTAAAAAAATTAGCCAAACAGGAAGACTTTTTCGCAATGGTTAAATGTGGATACCTATGTCAAGTAAATTGCAGCAGGCAGACGTTTTCACGTGAGGTTCTGCACAGGTTTGGTTCTCACATGAAGCCTCACCACAACCATATTTGCTTTCTTTCTGTTCTGTCTTTCCCCCCTTTACGTAAGGGTCAGAGGACTGTACAGAAGGAATCCAGAGAACTTTCCCATCCTGTTCATTGGCTCCATATCTGTGTGTACTCTCCATCAGGGACCTTCACATTCTTTGAGGCTTCTCTGTAGCATCTCCTATCCACAAGCAGGAGCCACCTCCAGCTTTGCATAGATTTTCCACTCTTGGGATCCCTTGCTTTTGCATCCTCTGTTATGCTGTTCTCCAGATCATACAGATGAACTCCATTTATTTCTAGAGCCACAGCAAGTCTTAGCAAAGGGAAAGGCTGCAGCTCTGCGGCACTTCTTGGCAGGAAATTCTTTGCATAAAGACCATTAGGGCAGCACCAGCTGAGCTTCCCCCTTAACACCTTGCAGAAGCAGATTGAAACAAATTGTACTTGTGGTTAGTTGTTTTTTTAAAAAAAATACATCATTTGAGAGTAAAGTTTAGTGCCTGCACACACACACTCACTACTGAATTAGTTTAAAATAGGAACAGAAAAAACCCAGATGAAAATAGAGGTCAAAGAGATACTAAAGAAGGGATAAATATCTTTCTGTTCTGTTTGATTTTGGATTCAAGGAAGAGCAGGCAATGCCCAGATTCAGAAATATGAGTGTTGTTTTCTAACCCAGTGTTAAATGTCCAAAGTCTAAAACTGATTCTGGGAGAATTTAGAGATACAAAGGGGAGAAAAGTGCTTCTGTTTTCTTTTAAAATCAGTAGGATTTGAGTTCCATTCTCACTTGCGCATCTGGAAGTCTCCTTCTCTGTGTTTGTATCACCAGTAAAATCCTAGGAAAAGCTTGGGGGACTCATAGGGATTATTAGACAAGGATGCTTCTGGAGCAGCTCTGCCACTCCACATTCTATCACACATCTGTGCCTACCCCCAAGTTAACATAAATAGGTGTAAATGTGAAACCTGAGATGCAGGTGTATCCTGCATTCATTTTCTCTTTTATGAAATCATTTTTTTAATCTTGTTACATGCTTTCCCACTTTATGGATATGAGAAGTGGTAGGTAAAAATTTGGTGGTTCCTTAGTAGATTTCTTGTATATAGAGACAGCCAAACGATTCGCACAGGCCAGAGCTCAGGCATGCTCTATATCTGTTTTGTGCCTGGGGAAGTGTTACGTTTCTTAGGTTCCATGTGTCAGTGGTGAGATTTCTTTCTTCTCTAACAATTTAATATTACAGGTGAGTGTATTCAGAGCCAGGATTTCCTGCAAGTTGTCTGTGTAGTCCTGTGTGCGTGAGTGGGAACATCACCACAATAAGGCCCTGGAAGGCATTAGAAACAAAAGCCTTGTGTAAGTGACTGTATAAGCCAGTATCCCATTAGAACCAAAAACCCTGGAGTATGACGTGTTCTGGTGGAGTGGCAAAGATTCTGGAGAAGTTAAATGCTTCCCTGCTTGGAGGGTGGAAAGCCATATCCAGGGAATATGTAATAACTGACATAGCAACAAGCAGTTTGGGAAAATAAACACTTCCTGCTGTCCAGACACTTCACACACACGGGGCACCAAAAGGGTTAAAGGTAGTTGTTCTCAGCAGTGTTTGGCCTGGCTGAGGATTAGAGCTTATTTTAGCTGTTCTTCCTAAACATAGCAAAGGTCACGAGGGACCAGGCTTTGTTGCTGAGTCTTATTGGCCTTGTTCCTTGTAGGGGTTTTGCAGGAGGACAGGATTGTCTCACTCACAAGGATAATAGATGACAAGCCCAGTGCTGATTAACCTCATTTTAATTGATAATTAATTTTAAACCCTATTTACTTTCCCTGGAACAGCTGAGACTTGAAGGGAATCGCAACAGAGGTGAACAAGAACTGAAATCTCCCCCAAGGAAATGATACAGGCAGGAAGGAGAAAAAACAAAGCTAGATGTATATTCAGATTGTCAGTTTGGATCTTCATTAAATTTATTGCTTCTGCAAATGGAGGCCTCTCACCTTGTGCTTGCTATTGCATTTGCTTCCTCTACAAAGGCATCCTGGTCTTGTCATGCAGAGATGTCTACACACCAAAATCTGGGTCCTGCTTGCCAGTTAGTCTTCTTTTTGCTTTATAAGAACTCCTTTTGCCGCATTTCTGAGCCTGGCAACTCGGTAGAGTGGCCTGCTGGCCATGTGGGAGCATGATTTCCTTTTGTACTTGAAGTATACGTGATGCTCCATAGCTTTTCAGTAGTGAAAGCTTGAGAATGTGTATAAAAGGTCATTTTTTGTTCACAACTCAACTGTTTGCACATTCTGGTCTTCATTCTGCAAATCAGAGCCTTTGGGGATTAACAGCTGCATTAAGTTTTCTAGCAGCACATTCCTGCAGGAGCTTTCCTTATCGTAGTTAACATCTGAAAGCCACAATGTCTGCAGTCTGCCCTTCACAGCACTGCCTGGAGAGGGCTCACAAATCATTCTACAGACATTAAGGAGTTAATTCTTTAAACACCTTTGAGATGTGTGTCATCCTTATGGCACAGGCTGATAAAATGGAAGTCTGAGTAATTTATTCAGGGTCGCATAACATCTATGGCAGAGGCAGAAACTCCTCCTGGCACTCAGAACTGCTCTGAACTTATTTCCAGGACAACATTCCAACATGAGCCGCATTCTGAATTACATTTTATATCAAGATTGCAGTTCATCCCTCTGTAGCTCAGGGGAATTACCAACACCATGTACTTGGTTATGTGTGTAGCTTATTCAGTACCTTCGTCCTCCATCATAGAGCTGTTTAAAATAATGTAGATAATTTAGTCTGAATTTACATAATCTCACTTGATAGGTATAATCAAGGTCTATTCTCACAGTAATATTCTGAGGTATTCACACACCCTGAATATGAAATGCCACCTGTGACATCTCCCCTGCCTTTACTGAGCAGAGCACATCTCTGCTGAGCAGAGTACTTCTCATTCAGGTGACACAAAAAACCACCACTCTCCTGAGTCCTGACCTGAGTTCCCAGAGTGATTGAGGTCTTAGACTGGGCAGTTCCAGATGACGTGTTTGAGCCCCAACTTCAGGAGTCCTTTGCATCTGTCACACCACATAAAATGGGGATTTTTTCCTCCTGTCAGCTCTTATGGTAAAGATCAGTGTTTGTTGATACAGGACACTGGGATACATGTACAAAAAGAATCTGGAAATTCTATTAATGAGCACAATTTAGTTTTAATAGCTGCTCTGTGAGTGCTGGATCTGCTCAGGCAGAGACAAGTTATTAAAGGTGATAGTACAATGATGATTAGAGCAAGCCCCTGGCTACAATCTTTCCTGCATTTAAAGTCATTTCAAGCATCAGGATCTCACTGTTACAACTGGCAGCACAGGTGGTTTACCTGCTTGCTTCCACACGTGCTAGATTTCCTCAAGCTACATCTTCCGTGGGGGTTTTCATAACCTTTTCTTTCCTTCCTTTGCCCCAATCCCTTTGCACTGGAAGGAGAAAGATATTTCCCCTTTGCTTTCTTTCTAAAGGCTGCAATGTATTTTTAGCTGCTCAGGATGTCTCCAAATAATGCAGTGACTCTGAACTTGCATTGTCAGCCTTCCCTGTAAAGCCCCTCCTGGGAGGTTTATGGCTCACTCTCCACAGCTTTGCTGATGCAGCGTGTAATGTTTATACCTGCAATCAAGCATTGCCTGAGCTGCAGCCCAGCGCTGGCAGCTCTTTCTTTCTCCCTCTGCCCCCCCTCCTTGCCTTGCAACTCCCCTCTGGTGATACTGGATTGATAAAGTGCATACAGTAGTGATTGCCTGTATAAAAGTAAAAAAAAAAAAAAAAAGGCATTACTCAACAGCCAGAAAAACTTGTATGTGCTGTGCCCAGTGTGGATGAGATGGACTTGGGGGTCTGTATTTCTTTTTCTAGATGATTTATAATGCCTTCTTCCCCTACACTGCTGTTTTCCAAGCCATTTAATGGATTTTGAGATTTACCAGATAAGAGGTTCATCTACAGTTTAGAAACTGTTTTTCTTCTAAACAGAACATGAAGGTTGTTTCTTTCTTTCTTGGGGGGAGGGGGGTGTGGGGTGTGTGTGTGGGGGGGTACTTAACGGATCTTTTCCCCAAAATATCTCATGGCCCGCAATTGCCTCAGAACTTCTTATCAGAATTTTTACCAACCAACAAAATTATCTTGAAAAAGCACCTTTGAAACAGGGGCCTCATCAGATGGGAAGGTGAGGCTGATTCAGCTGGAGCAGGATTCTAAGATAATTTACTTAATCATTCACAATGCAGACAACTTTATTTCAATTTAAGAAGGTCTTACTCATGCTTAGCTTTGGTTTACTGTGTATTCCCAGTCCAGGCTAGCTAAACCAAAATAAACATATCTTACAGGCCTTTGCCAGCATTTGACTAAATGGGTTTGAAGCACTTTGCTTAAATCAGTGCAGCTGTGGTTGAAAATAAGGCCAAATGCATTCAGTTAATCGTGAAAACAGTGCCAACAAAATGCATGAAAAAAGGCTTCATGCACAATTTTCATGATTAATGTATCTATAGGTTCTCAGTTACAGGCACAGAGGTGCAAGTGGAGTTGAGTCTTGAATGCCATGGAATTAAGGATGTCACTATTGTGTGCATTTGGATTTATTTTAAGTCTCCCTGAACTGAAGAGCTCTTCATATGTCACAGTTTGCCTATGTTCAGCCTAAGGAAATTGTAGATACCATGCAGCTGTACATTTGGGAGTCTTCCTCCCTTTTTCTTCCTGGGGTATAGTGTAGCATCTAAAAATCAAGTTCTGTGGGCAGCTGTATCTTGTGATGAGTATGGATTTTCACTTGAAAATGTACTTCAGGACTATGTGAATCTCCTTCAAGGTCTTGAGAACCTCTTCTGACCACCCTGTCATCCCACCCAGATCCCCTCTGGAAGTGTCTCACTCTGTGTAACTCCCACCTATCAATGGAGTTCACTATGTAGTTAAAAGCTGCTCCAAAGTGAGCTAATTTTGTTCATTTATCCTTGAGGATTCTTGCTTAATTAAAATGGGCCTGAGGGAAGTATGACTATCTTAATTTATCTTTTACCAGAGAAAATGTTTGAAGGCCATGATTTTATGCAGATCCAGACTTACTTATACTAACAGAAGATACTTTTGGTTACCCAACTCTTTTTCAGGTCACTATCTGGGACTCTTTTGCCATTTCATTGAATTTACAGAGTAGCAGCAGAGGTGCTGAGTTGAAGAGGCATCCCTGGAAACACTGCAAGGGGAAAAAGTAGTTAAGTGTATCTTTGTGTTAGAACGCAATCAGACTTCTGCTTTTGTGCTTCCAAGTCAATATAGAGCTTAAATCAGCATACAAAGGAGGGTTTTGACCTGTATCCACTCCCAGCAGTTTGTGCCTTATCTCTGACTTGGGCTTCCACGCTACAGTCAGCCTCCAGCTTCTCAAGTTTCCATTTATTATTTATTGCAATAACTCGACTGAAATATGAATTTCATCTATGAATTCTTTAGTTCCTTGACTCTAAATTCTGTTATTCAGCTGTTCCTAACTAGGATAGGTGGTTAAAAGGTTGCTACTTCACAAATGTGGCAAATGCCTGCTTCTTGCCTGTTTTCTTTTACATTTTACCCCCCTTGAAAGTAGAACTACCAACAGCCATGTGAGATTTGGCCACCAACCCCCATCATCCACTTGGGATCTAAGTAGGGCTCAGAATAATCTTTACTCAAGAGAGAAAATATTGTTGTGTGGTTTCTTCAATTAGAGTTTAGTATTGTGCTCTTTCCTAGTAGTGCTGGAGCAATTGTTCTTCGCTGAAGTTGCTTTGCAGCGTGGTGGGTGTTGTTTATCAGTTGCTGTATTTTAAATACACAAAGGACAGACATATGGTTTTAGTTCAGAAATGCTTGTTAAAAGCTTCCTTCTAATCTAAGGTTAAATAGAGAGTTCAGTGTATGTGTGTCTTAGAACGAGCTCTAACAGCTGTGAAAATGAAATAACTATTTCTCCAACAGACTTTCGGAGCAAAATTAGCTTTCTAAAGCACATAAATAAGCTGGTAGGTTGCTTTCTTACTTATCAACCTCAGAATAATGAATTAGTAACTCATACTTCCGTGTTTGAACAGCAAGGCCTTGAAGAAGAAAGAACTTTTCTCTCCCCAAAATGTTACTTCCAGGTAAGAGAGAGCTGTCATAAAGCAACTTCTCTTTTGTTCACATTTTCAAACAATTACTTTATGTTTTTTTTTCATTTGTCCCTATTCCATCCCTCAGTAATATGGCCTATTTATCTTGAGACATGTTTTAATTACAGTAAGATTTGTGCCTAATGCTGTGTAGCTTCCTCAGAGCTGACAAATTCGGAGAGAAGCTTAAAGGTGAATCACATTGCAGGTCATCACTTTGAATTTGCCATCGGGGAATGAAGGGAATGTGCTGTCTAGGTAGAGCCTGTCTCAAATACTCTGTGGGTACATCAGGAAGTTTTGGAAACCTTTCCAAGCAGCGACTGCACAGCCAGGGATGTTTTGTTGTGAGGAGACGGGAGATGGGCAAAATGTCAAAGGTGTGGCTTGCTCTGCCCTCCTTGCCTTCGAGCACTGAAGCTTCATTATGTGACTCAGGAGCTATGTGTGTTGCTGTTCACATCAAAGCTGCTCACAAAAACCACACAGCACTGACTCCAACTCCCAGTTCCTGGCAAACTCCCTGTCAGCTTGCGTACGAGACTATTCTGAAGTGAACCTTCTTTTTTTTTGAGTTGGGAAATGCTGTACAAGAATCCAGAAATTTTGGTCTAAAATGACAAGAAGAAAAGATGCTGTCAAAGAGGAATCCTTTGAAACTCTGGCTTTGTAGAAGTAAGGGTAGAAGTGTCAGCTGTAGGAACCTAAATGAAGTTTCATCCCCTCCATGTGTCTGACAGGACACACTTTGAGGTGCTGCATGGAAGAGTGTCCCACACCAGCAGCTCTGTTCTTGCTTCCATCAGCCTTCAGTCAGTTAACCCGGTGGAACCTGTGGGTCTCAGAGAAGTTTACACACTTATCTTCTGTGTATGGGTGCAAAAAGTAGGCAAATAGTGAGATAAGTTGTTACCATCCTGGCCGTATTTTGAAACAACATGGACATGTTGGTCAATGCCAAGAGTCACTTCCTTCCCAGGATTTGGCTGTAACAAAATACAGTGTGAAAGAACAAACCCCTCTTGCAACACAGGTGCTGGTGGCACAATACCACGTGGTGAACTGGATTCCATGGATTCCCTCTGTGCAGAACGGCTACCTCAAAGCAGAGGAAGAAATCCTTAAACTGATGGCAACAATCACAAAGCTGATTGATCTGGCAAGTTGCAGCCTCAGCAGAGACTGGCCACATCTCCACAAATCTCCCACTTCTTTGATTTTTTCTTAAAAAAAATATTCAGAAGTATGTGTATTTCTGGAGGGCTATTCAGGAGACCATCAGGGAATCAAGTTAAATAATGTTTTTATTGTGTTTTCTTCTGTAGTTTTATGAGTGTTTATGTGTGGGCTTGGCTAAGAGATGTGAGGTCAGATAATACACTCCAAGTACTGTAAATGCAAAGCTTTGTGCTGAAAACCACAAGTGACTCCAGATTTTTCTCACTGTTTTTACAGACAATTTGCTCACAATCCCACCTGCAGTGTTTTGAGAACTAAGTAGGCGCAGACATTGTTCTGAACAGAACCTGAAAAAACAAAATGCTCATCTCAAATTTTACATTTCAGACCCTGCCCTGACTCCACACACAGTGAATAAGCCTGCAAAACCATATCGTAGGTGCCACATTTTGGATTTGGGTTCCCAAGATACTTTAACGCAGTAAGGACAAAACCCATTAATCCAAAGACAGCACAGTGTTACAACAAAACAGAGCTGAGCTGTAATCCTGAAGATTATAGTTTCAGGAGAAAGATTTAATGTCACCTCAGGGTGGTTGCTTTTTTTTTTTCCTTGGTTCTGTTTTGTTTTCAGGCAAACTTCAAAGTACCTCATTAGATGCCTTCAGAAGTCATGAAGATGAAATGAATAAGAAGCGATTCAGGCAAATTGTTGACTCTGGAGAAGGGTTTTAAAAAACAACAACACAAAAGCAAAACCCCTAGGGATAGCTGTAATTGCATATCTGAAGAGTATTTCAGCGCTGGTCTGCCAGCCCCACTTAGCTCAGGCACCTTTTCTTCATCCTGAGAAGGGCTGATCCTTTTTGTCCTGGCTTCTCAAACATCAGACCAAATTTTCCTTGACCGTCTAAATTTCCCTTGACTGTGTCATAGCAATTGAGCCTCACAGACTTCCTGTGGGGAATTCTTTATGCTGCAGAGTAGATTTGCTGAGGAGAGAGATATTCAATATCTGTTTTTTGAAGTGTGTAGCAATCCAGACAATCTGATAGCTGTGGAGGGAAAAGGAATTTTTTTTTAAAATTTATGTTTGTTACTTTAGCGAAGCTGGAGTAGGGTGAGAGAAAGAAAAGGAATAGGGAAGAGATTCTCAGTGATGGATGGTTTCCACATTGTAAGGAGGTAAATCCGTCGGTCATGCTGAGCAACGAGCACTGTCCTTTGGAGCCCGCGCTTTGGTGTCTCAGGCTCAGCCCTGCCCAGCCCTCCTTGGCACACCCATTCCTTTGTACCCCGGAGCTCCTCGCAGCGAGGCTCCGCTGCATGACCCTGCTGCTTGGGGCGAGTGTGGGCAGATGCTCGCTGAGTCAGCGGGGAAGGTCTGTCTGCCCTGCCAGCTGCCGGCTCCGGAGCACGGAGCGGGGAGGGGTTCCCAGGCCAGCCTCTGTGGGACACGGCCGTTTGCAGCACCTGGGAGCTGCTCCAGGGAACATCGGGGGGATGCTGAGCTCACTGGAGTGGGGGTGGGAACACCGAGGGCTGGGTGGGATGTGCTTCATGGCTCTTACTGGCGTTTCCTGACTTGGTGTGTCTCTCCCAAAGGAGTGAGCAGGGAGGGCAGATGAGCTCCTTTCCTTGTCTGGGTCACACTGGCACCCACCCACACTTCTCCTTCCTGACCACCCTGTTACTGTGGTGAGAGTCCCTCCCTTTTCTTTTACATCTGCTGCCTCTGAGTCTTTGAAACATAACAAGCACAAGAAAAGAAGGGAAGCTGAAAAAGCTGTTTTAATTGTGGGGTTTTTTCCCTTTTTTTTCCCACTTGGTGCAGTGCCTTTGTCATATGTACGAGGACCATGGGAAACTTAACATTGGCTGAGGACAGATGTTCTGCACATCACACACATACACACAAGCTTTTCTAAACTTCATTTCTTTAGTAGCAAAGTAATTGTACTGCAATCACAATGGTGCACGAGAATAAAAAAAAAAGGCAAGGTTAGCAGGGAGAGGGTAATACCTTTTATTTTGCTAACTGACACTTGGAAAAATCCAGACGCGCTTTCAGGCTCGCTCCCCTTGTTAGGTCACTCCCTCCAGGCCGTGATTGTGGATGAAGCTGGGAGTGCCACTACCAGCGACAGCCAGACGGTGCTGCTCTGGCCCTGGGATTATAGGGGAAAGTGCAGGAGAGAAACCAGTGGAAAACAGGCGCCAGGCAGAGAACGATTTGTTCCAAAACATTTGCTTTGTAACAGGGTCATCTATAAATTCTGGGATTTCCTGTTTGCTGAATGGCAGGCTTTCTCTTTTCAGGTTACAGACTGGAATAATTTTATTACAGCTCACTGTAAGCTTCTTTCCTTTCCAAGCTCAGATTTGCAGCCTTTGCACAGAAATTTCCCAGCTTTCTCGAGGTTTTAAGTTGTATCCTTCAGCGTCGTGCTCTAGAGCTGTGCTTTAATTTCCTTTGGGCTTTGGAAGTGGTGAGATCATGGTAGTTTTAGGGGAAAAGCATTAGACATATTAATGGGCTCTTTTCATGCTGATGTATGTTTTCTCTGGACACTGGGAAAGCAAAACTTAAATAAAGAAAACTGGAAAAAAATAGTAATTTTAACTACAAGGAGCCTGATCCTGCATCTTGTATATCTTGTGAATTCATCAACTTGACTGGGAGTTGTCAGTGTTCAGGAAACGCAGGATTTGGGCTACAGCTGCTCAGGATGTTGCTTGGGTTTTTTAATGTTTTGTTTCAGAAAACACCCGTTAATAGGTTGTCTTTGTCAAGAAGGCGGTTAGGAAACCCTGTAAGGGGAGTCCCTCAGGTCAGACCCTTCTTGCTAAATCAAGAGAGACCTGTCCCAGAATATTACCTGATAATGATGTAGACTCGTGCTGGGAGAATTCACCTGTGCTGGTAAAGATCTCGGTCAGGTCGCAGGTCTGAAACAGCCAGTGACAATTTTCCACGAGTGCCTTGAATACCTGCGTATCTTAGTCCCTTTCTGTGTCATGGAAAGAGTGGGAATCAATCAAAAAATGTATCCTTTGAGAGCTTATGATAAACGAGGAGAGGAAGAAAAAGGTAATTGCAAGCTTTGTGAGATAAGAAAAGTGTTTTGTGCTGCAGCAGGAGATGCTCTTTGGGATCTGCTCCCAGTGCCGAGGTCTTTGGCCAGAGCTTTGTCCATAGCTGTGCTGCACGGGACTGCAAACAGCAAGGGAGAGAGCCCTGTCTGCCTAGGAGCCTTCCCTGATTACACTTATAATGAGAGAAGATTAATTTTTTGTAACTGGGGAGCAAATCTGCTAACTCAGCTTGAATTTTTATTAATGGGAGAAAGTTTAGAAGCACTGAGTGCATGATTTTAAAGATGTCTGTTGTTGAACGTGCTGGGAGCATTTCGTTTTTATGCTGAGTTTAGCAAATGAGATTCTAGTCCTTGACTGACATTATTAGGCACTATTGTAACAATAATGAAAAGAAGATGATTAAAATCTGCCTACTAGTGGCAGGGGTTGATGTTACTATACAGCAATAGAAGGAAGATGGCATTCTGAGCTTCTTGCTTTCTCTACTGATGTGAGCACAGCATTATCTGCATCTCTGTTGTAAGGTAAAATGGAATTTTCAAAAGAGATAAACTGGGTAATTGCTGTTTTTATTTTAACTGATGCAAAAGCTAACTTCTTTTCACATGGAACTGATGCCTCCCATGGAAATTTTGTCTGTGTTAACTTTGGTGAAAGCTTCAGACTATTTTTGGCAGCAATTAAAAGCATTCAAGAGATGCCTGTCACTTCAGCTCACATATTTCCACAGGGTACTTTATTTGTGTTTTATGAAAGAAATAGAAAACACAGCAATATGGCTTCTGCTTAACTTGAACTATCTCGTGTCTCGTGGCAGCAAGTGACAAGCAATTTTTCTTCATTGGAAGCTGTTCTTCCGGATATCACAGCATGGAGTTGCTGATAGGATTTTTGCAAGAAAAATAATAACATCTAGCATTCACTAACACCTGCTGTCCAGTGATCTTAGAGTGCTTTGGAGAAATATTTATTAGGGTTCATGACTACGAAATTGGTAACATTTTATTGAGCTGGGCTTACAAGAAAAGCTGATTGTTGTCTCTCTAATACTCAAAAGTGCCACTAATTCAAAATGTCAGCATTTTTCAAGGCTTAATATGAGGGAACTGGGTCCTGATGTTCAGGGCAGATTGGTTCCCACTTTCTTCAGAAGGGGTTAATTGTGAAGAAATTGAAGAGGTGAGCCAACATTTTCCCAAAATTAAGAACCAGCTGTGAAGATGCTGCTGCAGAAAATTTGTCTAGTAATTGTTCAAAGGGACAACAGTATAGTAGTCAGGCTGAGAATAAAACTAAGAGCTATTTTATTTGTAGGATCCTCTTCTCATTCAAATATTTATGAAGCTTGTTGAATACTTCTCTGTGTGGATTCTGTGGGAGGAAGTATGAAATGTATGTGTGGTATCTCTGATAGAATTTAGCTCGCTGTGTGGGTATAATCTAAAAAAACATTAGATCAAGGGTACAACTGTGTTGAGCTCATCTGATGTATGACGTACCCAGCTTCTAAAAGTGGGTCTATTGCAACACCTAATACTTGGAGCTTTCACCAAAATTCTTCCCACCGCTGCACTCTGAATTTTAAAGTCTGTAATGGAGTTATCTGCCAGCAGTCCCTAATTAATACAGCGTTGAGCCAGCTGGAATTACAAGAGCAAATGGCTCTCCTGGCACACCACGGAGCGGCTTCTGAGCAGTGCCCATCACACTGCACACAGACCTCAGCTACTGGGGCAGTTCTTGCCTCAATTAAAAGTCACTCCACAGTCACATTTGCAACTAGACATCTCTGTGTTGTTTCCTGTTATGCACAGCAGAACAAAGCAGGTGGAAGGAATACAGGGTGATTTTTAGGAATGCCTCAGCAATGCTGTATTAAGGCATCAGTGTTTGGAGCTCTTCGAAGTGCTGGGCACCAAGGCTGCTTTTCAGGACGAAGGTGCAAATGTGTGGGCTCTGGATGGTAAATGGGGGTGGCTACCACTGGGAAAGAGGATTTGTGAGATGAGTAGAGATGGGTTATTGATGTAGCAGCTGATTTCCTCACAGTTCAGGGCTTGCTTGCAACTCTGCAACCTGCGGAGCTTGTCTGGAAGTCAGTTAAGAGAGTTCTGTGGAGGAAAGAGTTGGATGCTAGGATTAAATTTTCCACCCTTATTCCCTGGTGTTTATGTTCATGGTGCTGATACTGTAGTGGTATGGGCAGTAAGATTCTTCCTTGCCCCATTTCTGGGCTTTGTGTGACTACAGGACTCCCCAGAGTTCAGCTGTGAAAAGGTGTTTTGCTCCTGCAGGGAGCTGCTGCCAATGACACTTCGGGTGTATTGCAGCACCTCTGAATTTCTATGCCCAGACCAGACCACTTTCCCTAAGCACTGCACAAACAGGGAAAACCCCACCCCAACAGTTCCTATATTCAGTTGTTTCTGGTTCATCACATTGCTACTAGTCCAGACCATGGGAAGGATAAAAATCCCAAGAGGAAATGATTCATGTCTGAGCAGGGAAATTCGGTTCAGAATTACAACTGGATGCCAGAGTTTAGAGTAAGGTTCCCTGTATGACAAGGCTGTGTGCCAGTTTTTATAAAACATGTAAGTATAATTCATGCAGTATTTCTGTTAATCGCTCTCTCTGCTTAAGATATCCATTAAAGCCCATCATATTAATTTAATTGAAAAATTCTCTGGGAATTGTATTAGATATTTTCCCCATTAAATTAATACTACAGTCTTTAAATAGAATTTCTGGGCACCCATTGTTGTTCTCAGAATTATCATGCAAATTGATATCTGCTCTCTGCCTTTTTGGGGTCTGACCACTATATCTTTCTATTTTTTTGCCTCCTGTCTGCTCCCTCCTCCCCAGCTTATATTTAATTATCATCTTCCTTTTGATTTCTAGGGTCGTTAACGTGATGCGTTCTGGGGCTTGTCGCAGGACATTCGGTGTTTGTCAGTTTGGGTCTCTCTCAATTAATCTGTTAATTAATTAAGGTATGGGTCTGTGAAGTGAAATTCCCCAGGTGGCAGCCTGGCCTTATGGTGAGGGAAAGGGCAGCTCGTGTCTCAGTGGCTGGGAGAGGGGAAATGAGATTAAGGTTGTTCAGGACTGACCTTTTTGGGCCATTTCAGAGCAAAGGAGAGCTCTGGGCCCAGGGCCGGAGGGGTGGCTCTGCAGATCGATTGCCTGGATCCCAGGATGCTCTGAGGGTTTAGTGCATCCCCAGCATCTGCCATGTGGGAACCACGCTGTGGGCATTGCCTGCTCTGGTTTCTAAGGAACAAAACTGGGAGCCACTGTCCTTCTATCCCTTCGCTCAGCTGATAGACAAGGGGGGTGTGCAGTTCCCTGGGAATTGCTACCCTTCTTGCATGCTAGGGAACCTTGATGAATGCTGCTGTGCACTGGATGCCTCAGTGTAGGTCACATTTAGGATCAACAAAACCCTTGCAGATCTTTACCTAAAAAGTAACACAATCTGTTTTTTGCTTGTGAGCTCTCAGCTTCCCCCACGTTGAGTTTTGCCTTCTCCCGGACTTTTGTTGGAGCTGTTTCTGTGCGGGGTGACACTGTGTGAACCTGCAGCAATGGGGTCGGAGCCCTTTAAGAAGTTGGGGCATTATCCAAGTAGCTGCTGAATCTGGGAGTTGTGACTTGTCTGTGCTGGAGCGCTGGGAACAGCTTGTGCTCACATGGAGAGGAACAGGTGCCACCGCACAACTGGGGACGGCCGGACACAGGCGCAAGGAAACAGCGGCTTGTTCAGCACTGAGACTGTTCCACAGCCTGATGCAGGACACAGGCTGCTGTATGGGCTCGTGCTTATGAACTGTCCACCTGCCTGACACCTCTCCTGGCCCCTCCTGATCCAACAGTGAGCGCAGGTTTCCCACTGGGGTTCGGGAGAGGAAACAGCCCTGGCTCCTTTGCTGTCACCCAGGCCCAGCCCACAGCCAACAGCACCGAACTCAGCACAGGCTCTGGCCCAGGAGCGGAGAATGCACGAAGACGGATTTCCTCTAATCAAGTAGCTCCAGGAGGCTGTTGTTGCGTTAGTGGGTCAATGTGTTTATCTTTCTGTTTTCTTTAGAAAAGTGCGAGTCCTTGCCCCCGTGGTTATTTTTGCCTAACAGCTGTGCTTCCGGTGAGCAGCTGGGAGAGCTGCCTGACTCAGCACATCTCCGGCCTCAGCACTCCCCGAGTGCACTCGAGCAGGACTTGGAGCGCTGTGGGCAAAGCAGGGGGTCCCCTCCTCTGCCTCCCACAGCCAGTGGAGAGGGATGCTCAGTCACATGGATAGAGGTGTTTGGAGTGACAGGAATCAGTCGCTCTAAAGAGTGTGCCCGCAGATAGGACAGATACATGGTCTTTATTTGGTCTTTATTTCAAAACTGTAAACATGTGAAAGTTGTTACTGTCTATAAAAGTACTCAGTGATGTGGAAAGAACCTGACACAAGGCTGGAGTGCTGTAAGGAATGAGAGCCTCTTCCAGGATTTGGTCCTTGCCAGATGACCCCTACAGAACACACCGAGCCATTTCCATGCTTCAGTCCTATGACAACATGCAATGTCTCACAAGCATCTTGAGTCAAGTTTTCCAGGCAGGTTCATCACACCCTTGGCACGGGACAGCGTTTGACCACTCCACATGTGTCGCTGATTTGTAGGATGTTTGCACACTGCAGAATTTTGGGGGTTTTGAGAGGGTGGATAAGAACTGGTGAGGGAGGAGGCTGAGGAGACACTTTGGTGTGGTGGTTTGAGTAATGGAGTAAGAACAGGAAGATTGTGTTACCAGCTCTGGGCAAGTGAACTCTCTCTGCCTCTCTCTGTTTTCTACTGTTCGTTTCCATTGTATCTTTTGACCATAATTTTTGATATAAAGGTGGTCCCTCTGCGTGTGATTGTGTAGTGTCTAACAGCTTAAAACAGCTTGAGGAGAACTTTTTGGTACTACTATGGTACAAGTATGTAACAAAAGCAGTGTAAAAATGAATCTGTTTTGTGAAACACAGAGGAACTTGCATGAACAGCGAAATGCCAGTTAGAGTGAGGAGGAATTAAATGTCTGGTGTAATTTGACTCCACTGTAAAAAAAACCCCCTTGAGTTCCAGTTGCAGTGAGGTTGTTGGGAGCAGCAGGAAAGGAACTTTCCCTATAAGCATGAGAATTTGACTTTCACAGAGCGACAGCTTTATCCTTCGCCTGTATAGGAGGAAAGGTTCCTTAACTAATATGATTTTCTGGCGGCATGTCTGTTTGGAATTGAGTCTTGTGGAAGCTCTCAAGTTTGTAGTTCGATGGAGAAGAGCAAAAAAACTCTTCTTTTCCCCTGGGAGCATAGAAGCCTTCCCTGAGCCATGTAGCTGTGTTTGTCTTTGGGTATTCTGCCTGTGGTAGAGGCAGGGAGTGCTTCCCATTCCAAACAGAACAGACCGAGTTATGGATCTGGCACAGAAGGACTGTGCTTGTCCTAAAGCAAGCACTGACTCTGGTGAGGATCTTCCCTTGTCCTGCCTCAGAAGCAGGCACAGGAGCCACAGCTGCCCAAGCCAAGCTGCACTTAGAACCAGGTCTGGGCAGTGCTGTATCCTCATTAGATCTCACCTTGTTTTACAGAGGCCACCTGGAGAACTTACTCCACAAAGCTCCTGCAGGCCATGCTGTTTCGCTCCTCGCAGCCTTACACCTGGTCAGGTAGTGGTGATGACACTGCCCTCCCTCAGAAAGCTTCAGCACAGCTTCACACCCCACCCCCGCCACACACAAGGCATCCAAGGAGGCCTTCCTTCTTCCAGGCTGTCTGTCTGGTACAATTAGGATTTCATAGCAACAGGAGCTAGTATTTGTTTATTTCTTTTCAAAATTGTAACTAAGGCATCTTTCTGAAGACAGGACTAGGAAAAAAAGAAAAGAAAAAAAAAAAGAGAGAAACGACTCTGAGGCTTCAATGTGACTCACTTCAGCCAGCTTCAGAATTTGCCTCCATGGACAGCAGTGACTCCTTACACACTTGGTTGCTCCATTTCCTCCCTGCCCCCTCAGCAGACTTTTTTATGCCAACTCATACAGAACTCGCAGCAGCACAGGAAGCCTTCTGCTATGTAAGAAGGGCTTGAGCCCTTTCACATGCTCTTGTGTCATTTGTGAAATTAGATGCACATGTAGCCTCAGCACTAACTGTGCTGATCCTCTGCTGAAAAACAGGTTCTTTAAAACAAAACCACCTCTGTCCATCCATACATCTGAGTGTGCTTATGTGTGTGTAATATATATATGTGTATGCAGAGAGAGCGAGAGCACTTTGTCATGATTTGGGTTGACTCAGCGGGATTTGCAACCAATATAAGTTCTCACAGGGCTGCTGAGACAGAGATTTTAATGTATGAATAAATAACCAACATGATCTGCTCCACACAGACTTGCTGAACCCTGTCCCATGGACATAAAAACGGTGTCGTTACGAAGGAAGGTTTCAGAGTCTTCCCGCTTCATCTGTCCGGTCATCTGGGGTCACAGGCAGCTCCATCTTGTACCTCTGTTCACACAGGGGACACAGCCCTCCTCTGAAAGAGAAATACTGTCTTTTGCCCTTGTTTTGTGAGGGAGAATAAAGGGCCTCTTCTCTGCCCTCATGTGCACACAGGACTGACAAAACACTCCTAGGTGGTTCCTAAGATCCTAAAAAGTGTTATCAGTACTATACCATTTCACTGCCTGCCCTCCACCTTGATAAGATAACTACTGCGAACAACAGCCATCCCTCTTCAAGGTCAGTCCTGTTTATTGAAGGAGTGGAAACCTGTTATTTAATCTGGGTTTTTCTCTTATGTGTAATAAATATCATGGCTTTTCTGCAGGTTATGCTAATGTTTTTGTTCTCACAGACCTTTAGATTAACCATTTAGATATTGGATGCTTTAAAATAATTTTAACTAAGTGAAGTGGTTAATCTGGCTATATTGAATATGTTCAACCACCTCCACAACTGAGACTGGCATTGAGAAAATCAGTCTGGTAAATTTACTCACCATCCTCCACCTGAGTCTTCCAGGAATGACTTGTTTTGTGGGTGCTTTGGAGCACAGGCAGTGTAGGTACAAATCCCAAACCAGTCTGGCTGGGTTGTGCAGAAAGAGGTGGAGGGAAGCAGCTGACTGGTATGTGAGAAAACAGCAAGCCTAAGCCTAAGCAGCATGGTTTGATGGGACTATTCCTGTTCCTTCTTTCCAGTTAACAGGAAGGTGTTAGAAATTTGGCTCCCAGTGAGGAAAGATGTCTTCCTTTCCCTGCCTCTCTCCCCTGTTCAGGGAGAAGAAACTTCCTTCACATCTTGTGTATCCTTCCTCCTCTTCCTGAAGTTCTGGCTACTTCAGATCAAATCCAGTATTCCACCTGAGTCCTGGGATGGGCTGCTCATTCCGTGCTCTACGTCCTCTTTTCCATAGGATCTGATCTTCCACATCCAATCTACCTAGAGGGAAGAGCTACTCCATCAGTAAAATGCACTTAACCCTTTCCTAGCACGTTCAGCACCTACCGCTGCACAGCATTTTAGCCAGGTGCTCAGGAGCCCTTTTTGCTTTCCCCCTTGTCTCGTTTTCCCACAATTTTTGCCTCTCATTAAATCACTGGCTGTGCTGGGATTATTTAACTGCAGGAGCAGCACTTCCCCTTAACAACCCTGCCTGTCAGTGCAGGAGCTCCCCAGCCCTTCAGTACAAGTCACCTCTGAAAGAAAAAAGGTGGAGAGGGTACAAGGATTCCCACCAGTGGGAACAAAGGCAGGTGACTGGTGATGGGGCTGTCCCTGCTGTGTGATCCACCTTGCCTTGAGCCTGTGGCTTTAACAACATCTTTGTCCTCTGAAAGCCTGAGCCTGCACAGCACAATAAATAATGCCTTGGAGCAATGTGACCCGTGGCAAGCAGTAAGTGATGACATTGTCAGACACACACAACTGTTGAAACAACCAGGCTGTAATCATCGTGCTGTACCCATGGAAAGACATTTGGCAAATGAGATTCCATTTTCACATTGGTCTGTGCCGAGCATGTAAATTTCCAGCGGGACAAGCGGCATTAGGGATGTGTAATTGATTGTCTGAATTATAATAAACAAGCTGTGACAGGTGATCATCCATCATATTCCTGCTGCATGTTCCAGCACCGCAGTGAGACACAGGGAGAGAGGGAGAGAGCTGGAACACGAGCAAGGGAAATGGGAAGTCGGGTTCACACAGAAATACAGAAGGAATAGAATAGAGAAAAGGGCTTCAGTGGAAGTGAGAGGGGACTGCAACCGGGAGGAAACGCGTGCCCTGATTCCTGAGGGGCGTGAAGGCCTGTGGTGTGCAGTGGTGCTGTTTCAGAGTCCAAGTGATCAGAATGACTGTTCTCTCCTGAGGGGGACAGCAGTCTAGAGCAGCTCAGGTCTTTTGTTTCTCAGACCAGCCTTTCCAGGGAGAAAATGATTGCTCTTGGATAGAAGTGCTGAAAAAAAAGACATGTTGGAAAAAAAAATTAGGGAAATGGTGTCTCTGGCTAGAAGGACAAAGGTATTTTCCGGAATATTTGCAGGCGTACCTCATGGGAAGCCCCATGCTCTAATTTCCACCCTCTGTACTCAAGCTGACTAAGCAACTGTGGGAATAATTTGCCATTTTAATATACCCAGCTTTCTTTGTGTTACTTGTTGTCTTTGCAGTATGAATGATCATGATTTTTTTCCTCAAGTTTCAGAAATTTTGTATCTCTCAGACTTGCTTATTGACAGTTTTATGACATTATGACAATCACCCAAACTGTAATTGCCACAGTATTGTTTGTGTTTGCTGTTTGATCAAATTGCTCAGACAGTTCCCCTAAAGCTCAGACAGTTCCTTTGCCCATACACATTCAAAATTCCTTCTCTGCAAACACGATAGTCACCAGAATTTGTGATGTAAAAGCTTGTGTAAAATGGATGTGAACACAATTGGTGCAAATTCACCTAAATGGGGTAGAAGAATGAAGTAAACATGGTGAAAATTCTTAAAATTATTATAAAAATCTTTAAAGATGCAATAATTTTTATTTGATCAAATAGTGGTTGAAATAGATTTCTTGATGTGCCTGAGACTTTAAGATTCAGCTTCATTCCAGTGGGTAAAAATAATTCCATCCTTTTTGTGTAATAACTGACTGTGGACATATCTCCTACTGAGACTGCTCTGCCCAGATGTCAAATTTCATTCCTGTCCAAACAAAATCCTGCGATCGGTGAAGCAGTGTCCATTTGTTCCTTGAATTCTTTTGCAGGAATTTGATTGAGGCGTCCAAGTTTTCTATGAGAACAGAAGTGGCGGAGGGGAAGGCACAGTACAAACCACTGGTTTCTGAAACTGGGAACAAACCCTTTCCCAAGAAGCAGAAATGAGGGTGGGAATGGAAAAGCTTTGTAGAAAAGCAGGATATGTTCTGGGCAGAGACTCTCTAGACCCAAGGCGGAATATTTACCTTCTCACCATTTTCTTTTCTGATGGTTGTTCTGTGACTCAAGGAAAACATGGGAAGGGATGCAGTTGGAGAAGTGAGGAATCTCAGTGGAGGCGTTATCTCTGAAGGGAAATGGGAGATGGCTCGGACTGGGAAGCTGCAGGGCTGTGCTGCCTGGCTTTGACTGTAAGTAACTGCTGCTGGCACAGCAGGGGTTTATTTTGGCCCAGACCTGCCCTGGGAACAGCAGAGAAACTAAGGCTCTTGGAATTCTCCCCCTTTACGATTCACTCAGCAACTTGGCTTCAAAAGAGTATTAAAAAAAAAAAAAAGAGGCAGGAAATGTATCCAAATATTGAAGCCAAGGTTTGTATGTGAAACTGTGAGGGGGAGATTAAAGACCCAACAACGCTGGGCTCCCTGAGTAGGGAATTTAAAGGGGACTGGAAGGAAGGGCTTGTGCGGATAGAGGCAGATGAACTATTCCAAAGAGCTTGTTCAGCCCTGAGTGAAATCTGGTTGTGATCCCTGGGCAGGGAGTAACCGTCTTCCCAACAACCATGCCAAATTCCCAATATCTGTGGCAGGGACCGGGAAGGACTGAGGGGCTGCAGGGAAGGAGGCAGCCCAGGTTTTCGTGTTTGTGTGTTTCAATCTTTCCAGTTTTTTGTTGTTTCCCTTCCCTTCCCTTCCCTTCC
>VZRR01012124.1:151723-213910 GCA_013398015.1 Oreocharis arfaki
GGGCTTGATGTTCATTTCCCATGTAGGAGGGGAACCACAGAGCACTGAGCCAGCAAGGAATCTGGCAATGGCATGAACAAAGCATGCTGTAGGATCAAAGTCACCTGGTGCATAATGATTAAAACTTGTTCAGGTGGAAACATCAGAATCAGGAATTTTTTTTCATTTTTTCTTTTTTTTAATTGCTGCAAAGCTGTTTAGGCAGTTCACATGGGACACAGTTTAGTCCATGTGAAAAGAATGTAAAATATAATTTTCAGTATGGGTATTATTTGTTACATTATGTATTTTTAGCCTGGAGGATGAATTATATATCCTAAATACCTGTTTCAGCACATAACGCACTAATTCACAAGCATGTGGCAAACGCTGGAACCTTCAGGTTATGTATAAACTGAACTGATTTTATTCCTGTCTTAATGGTTTGTGAAAGGGCAACATAATAGCTTCCATCGAGGAACATTACTAGAAACAGTATTATTTAAAATTCCAGACTTTGTTGCAAATGAAGTCCTGATCTTTTTTTTTTCTTTCCTTTGTCCCAGCCAGATCATCTGTTAAGTTGGACATGACAATATTTTTCTCCTTTTTTTTAATAAATGTAAACAGAACTAAGCAGAGAGCAGAAATTCTCTGCAGCCTTAAGATACCCAATTTTTCATTTGACCTTTATAAAAAGTCAATTTGTGCTTTGTTTCTTTAACGTGAAATCTAAAATGCCCTCCAGCCCCTTCCTCACAGAATTCATTTTTGACCATAAGCAAAGCAATTCTGCCTTTGCTCTTTTCAGGCACTGCTGAAGCTCAGGAGGCAGGGGAGTCGTTTCTGCTCTTTGTTTCTGCTGGAGGGTTCAGGTTGCAGAGCTCAGGTGTCACCCCCATGACGTCCCTCCCTTTGCGGTTAGCTGTGCTCTGCAGAACATCAGCGTGAGCTCCGTTTGAGGAGGGATAACTGTGGATTGAACGGGGATGAAACCCCGGAGTGCTGGTGGTGCTTCTGCTGCTGACAAGAACAAGTTAGGCCAGTTCCTAAGTTCCTTGGGCCAGAAGTGGCGGCTCACTGAGGGTGACTCACACTTTGGAGATCCCCCACCACGGCACAATGAGGCTGAATTTTTGGAACAGGAACCTCTGTTTGCAGCTGTGGGTCACAGTTCTGCAGAACTCCTTTGTTGCATGGAGTGCGTTTGATAGGAGTGGGTACAAAGCGTCCTCTGAATTAATTTGCTTATGCTCCACAAAGCATCACCTGGGGGTTTTCTCAGAGTAATTTGGATTCTGCCTCTAGAGGTTCGGTGGGAGATTCACACCTGTGATTTTTTGTGCCTTTAAACACTCCGAGTCAAACTCATTGTCTTCTTGACAGTCCACCAATGACTTCCAAAGTGATGCGGTATGGACAAGCCTTTCCAAAGAGCTCTGCTGTGCCTCACCAGGTAAGCTCTCCTGCACCTGGGAGCACTTCCCAGCTGGTACCCAGGCTTGAAGGGACACATCCCTTGACCTTGTTCCTGGTTCCACACCCACAGTGCATAGTTTTGGACACAAGGCATGCATGTGTTATCGTGCCAGCTGTGGTCAAGTATCCACATGAAACCCAGGTTTCCAAAGAAGATGCTGCAGCCTGGAAGTGTTGGTGAAGAATCACAGTTTCCTGTCAGTATAAGCACCCAGTTTATTTCTGGGTTAAATTTAAATATCAGTACATTGGAAGGATGTGGCACTGGATTGAAAACCCTGTGATGGTGTGATTGATCAAACCAGTCACATTTCTTTTCTGGCTGAACCAAGGTTCGTGATTTACAGGCTGCTTTGATGCCTTAGAGAGGCTGGGAGGTTACCAGAACTGCATGAATTGAACATTAACTTCTACAGACTTCTTTCAAATAACCATGATTTAATCGAGGATTACATTTTTGGAAATTCAAACGCTATATAGTATCCCCTAATTGCTCAATGTTCTAAAAATAAAGTTAACACAAAAAATCAATTTAATGTCTCCTCTTTTCAAACTTTCCAATCTGTGATAATAAAAATTCTTCTTGTAATGTATTTTATGTATTTTGTGACAGTGTGAGGCATTTAAATTAGGACCTCAAAATGCTCATGAGCACAGATTTGTTAAGTTTTCCAACACTCAGTGGAAGAAAGTGAATGTTATTGCACTAGAAGAGTTGGAAGGAGAAAAAAAATTAGGCGTCTGGATCTGTGAATCCTTTTACTTTAACCACAAGATCTTCCTTTTGCATCTGTGACTCAAAAAAGTTATTTTTTTTCATTGTAATGAGATGCAGTAATTAGAATATGGAAACAATCTATGGCCTCTGAAGCTGTGTAGAGATGTCACTACTGCATCTTAGAGTCACTTGGAGCTTTGTGGTTAACCGGAGATAGGATTTGAACTGTCCTGTTCCAACAGGAAAGGCTCTTCACTGTTGGGCTAAAAAAGGAATCTGTGCTGGCACTTTGCTCTAAAGGGACTGTGATGTTCACATGTGATAAGCTTTGGTTCTGACCACTGCAAACAATATTATGTCATCTGTGTGTCCGTGGGAAGGATAGAGCAGCAGGAGTTCCTGGGCAGTGTTCAGTAGCTCTTGATGTCTGATTTTACTCATCAGTCGATTCATTTACTGCAGCTTTGTGTGTGCAGTGATATGGCTCAGTGTTGTATAATCACCTCCCTCTGCAAGAGACTCACTGTCCTGGTTTGCAACGAGACCTTGGAAATGTCTGAGTGTTGCTCGAGAAAATTCCTTTCTCCCTCTTTCTGCTTCAGTTCCTGTTTTTTCCCATCTGCTTGACTTTACTGATTGCCTTTTGAGCTGACAGAACTTTCCAAGGCAGGGAAAATTGCTCTGACCAACTCTTCTGTCAGTCTCTTCGTTCCAGTATCACCCACCTACGTCACCAGGGAATAATAATACACGGAACTGTATGAAAGCATCTTCATTTACGTGCTTCCAAAGTGCCTTTGTGTCTGATCATCAGGATGCCATTTAACAATTCATCACACCTAAAAACCACCGTTTTTGAGTTCGTTAGAAATTGGTTGACTCTGTGTTGTTGGTTATAGGGGGTGTAGACCAGGAGGACGTTACAGAGCCATGAGATGGTTTGGGTTGGAAAGAACCTTAAAGATTATCTGGTTGCCATGGGCAGGGACACCTTCCATTATCCCAGGCTGCTCCAAGCCCCATCCAGCCTGGCCTTGGACAACTCCATGGATGGGGCAGCCACAGCTTCTCTGGACAGAAGATTACACAATTATAATCCTTAATGATTTTAAAAGCAGTCAGCTCTGGAAGGCTGCCTTTGCTACTAGATCTGCAGAGAAGAGTGAGTTACCTGGGTTTGTTGGGCTGGCCTTGTCCACATAGAAACTTCTGCTGGCTGACCAGCGGTGCAATTCTAATGCTCCAGCCATTCCAGAGTATCTCGCCATATGGATATGCTTTTTCCCATGCAAAAACCTTCACCCAGGGAGTAATATTATTACAGCACTAAGTCTGTGTCATACTTATCCTTGAGGATATGAGGCCTTTAAGTGCTGAGAGTTTTAAGGAAGAAACAGTGGTGGTCAGTGAAGGGAAATAAGAAAGAAAAATTCTGTTACTCCAAGGAATCCTGTATCTGACCTTGCCTAAGCTAAGGAGTAAGTGGAGTATTATCCCCTCATCTTGAGACAACCCATATATATGTGTCATCTTGACTATGTCTTCTTTTTCCTCCCTCCAAAATTATATTTTTTGGGTGGTATTTGAGGATTTTCTCCATTCATCTGGAGTTTGAGCTGTCCAGCAGCAGGGTCGGAACAGGGGGTACTGCTGCAAGCAAGATACAAAGGAGGACCTTGCCCCCCCCAGTCTGTTAAGCTCACTGTGCATCTGTCAGAAGAACACAAACATGTTATTTTTACTCAGGATTTCCCCAAAGTAAATACAGTTTCCTACCTTCTTTTTAACTCACATGAACCCTCACATGATGCCCAGAGGCTGCAGCCACAGCTGAACTCCAGTTTTATTGTTCACATGTGGGAAAAGCTGTGGCCCCGCTTGTCTCCATCATTATGTGAGCAGGAAGTTTGGGTTAGCTGGAACACGAGGCTGAAAGGAAGGGATTTGGGATTGCTGTGTGTCTCCTTTCTCAGGAATTATGCCTTTCCCTGGACTTGTCAGCAGTGGGACAGGTGGTTTACAGCATCCAGATGCAGTCCCTGAGGATTAAAGCAATAGACCTTTCATCTTAACATTGATTCAAGGACTATTACCAATATTGCACTTTGAGGCCTGTGTAACCAGAGGTAGGAAAATCAATGCAAACCAGGCCATGGCAGTTTTTTCCATTCTGTATTTTAAATAACAACTGTCTTTCCAACTGTTTCTGGAGCCTGGAATAGGATAAATCCCTGGAGAAAAGTGTTACATGTGGAACACAAGTGATGTGGCCAGGGTTGAATGGATCCTCGGAGAGAAGGGTTATGTACGGAACACAAGTGATGTGGCCAGGGTTGAATGGATCCTCGGAGAGAAGGGTTATGTACGGAACACAAGTGATGTGGCCAGGGTTGAGTGAAAAATATGATTTATTGTCTGTTTTTACAATTTATCCTGCTACCATTTTATATACACACTTTATAAAATACCATTGTATTTATTGCCAGCTCTTGTCTGTATGTGCTAGTCAGTTATAAAGCTCAACAAGGACCTGCTACGATTCTTAAAATAGCCAGACGTATTCTTGCTCCAATGAGTTCACCATTTCTAACTACAAAATAAGTTTTAATTACTTCCTACATCTCTATTGTGGCTTTCTGGTCACTTTAGTCTGATTCTGTTCTTTCTTCATGGATAGATTCCAGACAGTAAAGGCAGAGCAGCTCAGGGAAGGCTGGATATTGTTTCTGTTTAACGGCCTAAAATGTTACATGGGGATGATTAAAAGGGAATTCCCTCCATGTAGAAACCTTCAGGGGGACAACTCGTTAGGAGAAGGAAGACAAAGAGTATTACAAATAAACTGTACCCATCAGCAGGTTTTACGTCAGCAAACCCACTTGCATCTGAGATCATCACACAAAGCCCCTGGTTCCTCCAGTTTCAACAGGGAATCAGCCTTTTCCCAACAGAGCTCTTTGGGTGGAGAAGGGCTCATGTCTGCATCAGTCCTCATTGTCTCCGGAAAGAGCCTCGGCATCGATGGACAGGAGTTCGAGTATTACTCAAACTGCCAGATTGCCAAGATTTTCTTTGTAGAGTCTCCAAACGTGGAGTACATCCTGTCTCCAGTTGTTTGCAAGACTGTGCTGCCTCCAATAAGAGAGTGTTCATATGCACTTGTGGGAAAGCCCAGGCTCAGGTAACCATCAAGGACAAGGCAGCAGATCCTCTGCTCGTGGAGGGGGGGCCAATTTTATTGTCTGTTATTGAGCTACTCTGACATAGTTTTCGAAACAACAGCTTTCTGCTTTTAAAACTGTAATCCTCACCAGGAAAAGACAGGAAGAGGAGCCTCACTGCACCCTCTTGAAGCTTTTTCTTTTCCAAGGAGTCACAGAAAACTGAGATTATTAGTGTGGAAGAGAAATATTTCTCTTTTGCCCCTTTCTTTTCTGTAAGAGCAGACACAAACCCATTCACATTCTTCTCTATCTAACAATGATGAGGTTTTATACTCTTCATAAAACTCCCCGAGTTTCTTAGCTGAAGAAGTTTAGAACATACCTACAAAGCTTCATTATAATTGGATATTAATTGTCTATTGATACTGACAAATATTTCATAAGCAAGTTCTCTTCTGCCTGAAGTCAGATTGCTGGTGCATTTGCCAGTGAGAGACCACTAATAGAGCTACAGCCTGTGGGAGCTACAGAGAATATTCTGGTGTTGTGTTACAGGAGAGAGATGTAATTTGGGGGCATTTGTGTCCAAGATCTGTCATTTTTGGTCAGGCAGAGTACAGAGGGACAACGCGGTGGCAGGTTGCATGGTGCCACAGACGTGACAGTGAGCTGGAGGTGCTCTCCCAGTACAAACTGGGGGACCAGTCCAAGCAACCAGAGATGGCAACAGGCCAGGTCATGGCAGATTGATTTGTCCTGAACCTGGGAGAATCCTTAGAGGGAAAGGAGCCTAAAGAAAGCTGTTGGTAATAAGCAGAATTGGGTTTTAGTGGGGTTCACAGAGATAGAACAGAAATAAAATCTGTGTTTGCATAAGATGGAAGGAGAAGCGGAAAGCGCAGAGCAGCAGTGACTGTCTTGAGCTGAAAGGCTCAGCAAGCAGTGCTTAGGCAGCCAGGCTCCATTAAGATCCTATCCATAATGCATGAGGTTTGGAAACCCAGGGGACTGCCCAACAAAAAGGGAAGAATCCTCCAAACTCCCCTTCCGAAAGCGCTGGGTTGGCTGTCCCAGAAGGGGCCCGTCAGGAGAGCACTTTGAGTAAGTAATGGCTCACTTTGGCAGAGGTGATGGAGCGCTAATGCACTGCACCGGCAGCGCCGGCCCTCCCGCACTCGCATGCTCGTGTTCAAGGATCACTGCGGGCGAAGAGCCCTGGGCTTATTTCACCAGTATCACTCTTTTTAAATTTTTTTTTTTATTTTGGGCAGATTGCGGGACGTAATTCCTGCCTTCAATTCTCTGTCAGACCGGGAATACCTGATAAGTCCTCCTGATAAGTTAGTTAAACCTTAAACCTTTAAATGTTAGCCCTTTATTTCTCTGGTGTGATTCTAAAAAGATTAGGTGTCTAGTTCAGCAGTTCTGGAGCTTAGAAGAATTCACATGAAGAGTGTTGATTCGCATGACTTAAGTACTAGAACAGAGTGGCTAGCCTGAAAACGTGCATTTGGACTTTTCTTGGGACACTGATTTGGTCCTCACACATTTTCCTGTCTTTTCTGTTGAAGTTGTATGCCAGACCTGCTATCAGTCACTGCAGTCTTGTTCTTCATTCCTCATTTTTGTGGTATTTTTGAGACTTCAGCATAAATATAGTATTGAAAAAGCAGAATTTTTAATATTGAAAAGCAGATTTTTGATTTTGTTTCCTCATTAGAGTTATTTCTGCTCGAACAAAGATGCAACGTGCACTGATTGGAATGACTGAATAAAATGGACCTTGGAACTGAGGAGATATTTCCCAACTGTCCATGTTTTATTTCCCTATGGGCTTTGCCCTGTACAGTAACACAGACCTGAGCTGACCTTCAGGATCCTCACAAGGACTGTGGTGTCTGACCTTTTCCATCCCAGAGAGGAAGGAGGATCTGTCAGTTCGCACACATCCAATATATTTGCTGCAAACTACAGAATTCTGGAGAATATAAAGCCTCCATCCAGACACTACAAAGTCTCCAGCTACCTTACACTTTGGCACCAGCTGAGGAACAGCTGGAACAGCAGGGATGGAAGTTGCAGTACCAGAAACAGCTTTGGCTCCACTGAAATCAAACTCAGCAAAGTATGATGGTAAATTTACTTCTCAGGCCTGAGAGGTGCCAATTCCTTCTTCTTTCCCTGTAAGGCCTCCTGCCTGGGATTCGATTTGACGAGTAAGATTCGGGGAGGTCATCATGGTCTTGAACTGGTGGAGTGTGTCTGGAGTGTGACAGGGAGAAGACACCTGAATGTCCAGATTTACAGCTCAGTAGCTTGAGAGAGACTGCAAATACTGTTGGTTGTTTTTCTGAAGCAAAAGCAGAAATATAATTCTTTACCCAACTGTAAAAGGACTTGATATTAGTCTTAGAGAATGTAAAAGGCTGATGTAAAGAGAGAAGGGATCCATTTTTCTTTACGGTGGATAAACTAAGAGAAAACAGTCTACACTTAGGCAAGGAGCCTCAGACAAGAGCTTAGGAAACCTTTTCAAACGTTAATGGTAATAAAGTACTGAAATGCATTTCTTAGAGAAGCTGAAACACGTTTTAGAAGACTTTGTATAAGGACAAATGGATCTTGCTGCAGAGCAAGGAGAAGGACTAGATTGCAAGGCTCTTCCAGGCTATGATTCCATGATTTTATAGTTTGGTTACAATTTGGGCAAAGTCCTGGGCTTGTGCTGCAGAATTCGTTTTGCCCCAGTTCTATCCATCTGTCATAGACAGAGTGGGAGAAGGCCAGGAAAGTTTATTCTTGTGCATCTTTCTTATTCTTGTGCATCTCTCCCTTTGGACACAAACAGAGGGTTCTTGCCCCAGCCGGGAATCCAAAGCCCTACTCAATGATTTTGACATGACTGAGAAATTTAGAAAGAACTGTTTCTAAACTCTGCAGTTACACACTTGGCCTGTTCCCACACTGGCAGATGATCCATGTGGATCCTGTGAGGTAAATGTCGAGCAAGTCTTGCGCAGCCTTTGTGCGGGCACTTGGGAGTCCAGCAGCACTGGCAGCAGCCTCCAGTGAGGCACTGTCCATCCAGATGTGTTCCAGGGCCAGTGTGTGCCACGTGGTTCCAGCTGCACACTACACACCACTTGTCAAGAGACATCAAGACATAATCGTGCTTCCTTTTAGGACAAATTGATTTATTAATGCATAGTTGCCAGTGTCAGTGACCCTAGGCTGGGTCTGATGAATATATGATTTATATGGGTTTGTGCTCGGCCCATAAAAATTATACTCCTTCTACCTGTTTACACACCTGTAGACATCTGGGTAGTAATTTATTTTTTTACCTCAAGGCAGCTTCATTTAATGTATTAGCGGAAAAGCTCCTCAGTTTTTGGGAGCTGTAGTTGTACCTCTAATGTTTTTCTCAGCTGTGCTGTGCACTTTGGCAGGGGTTGTGTTACTTCCACCTCACGAGAGCGGAAAGTCACCTTGCAGGAGCAGCCACTGCAGGCCGTGGGCAGTGACCTGCCTGGTGATGGTAATATTAATATTTAGTTATCCTAAACCATACTGTCACTGCCTGCAGAACTCTCTCATAAAGACACTCCCACCAGGGATCGACAATAGGGACCATGTTCAGAAAGTTCCCAGGTGTACGGAGAAGTTCCTGGACACCGATGTTTCAGATTGACTTGGAGAGACCTGTGTTCTAGTTAAGTTGTTTCCTTCAAGTCCAAGATATTTCAAGACTTTCCCAGAAAAGCATCAGAAATCCTGAGGAAAGCTTCTGATGGGATCTGTTATGAGAAGCTGGAAAAAAAATCAATTTTAAAAGACGGAGTCTAAAATACTTTATTTTCGTTGTGTATCTCTGCAGTTTTTCACCAATGCTTTGTGCCATCCTTCAAAACAGGTCTGTTCCTGGCCTGGTCTGTGCCTTGAGCAGGATGCAGGTCTGTTTGTCATTCCCATGACCTCCCATGACCCAGATGTCCCTCTGGACATCTCTTTGTGGCGCTCAGGTTCTGCAGCTCTTGGGAGCTTTTCCCTTCTCACTGATCCCTGAGTGGTGGTGGCTGCTCTTCCAGTGGGACTCAACCATTTCTACTCTTCCCATCTCTGCATCCTGCCGTTGGGAAGCAGACCACCTAGGAGGAACAGGTGTGAGTTCTGAGTCATGAGAAGGTGTTGATTGATTGTATTTCCGTTTGATCTTTCTCTTCCCCCTTTTATCCACCGTGTTGCCTGTACATTTTGCCTTAGATACTGAGAGAACATTGTAGAGGGTTTCTGCTCAGATCTCTCGGTCCAAAGTCTTTTGTTTCAGTGTTGAGATACTGATCTGACAAATTCAGAAGTGAGTTGTTGGTCTCTTCAGAGTATTAGGAGGGTCCCAACAGAAGGCTGGTGCCTCTTGCATGGTCCTGTCAGCAGATTCCCAGGCTGCTGTGCAGGGAGGAAGAACTGGGGGGAATCCTCCTCCTCAGCCTGGGAGGAATTGGCCTCGCTGTTGGAGACAGCGGTTCTGTGAAGGATCATGAAGAATAGCTGAAATAAACCCAGACTCTTGGAAAAGAGATTCTGGGTGAGTACAGGATCCTTTCATCACTCCAGACATGATTTTGCAGCAAACCCAGTGTTCAGCTTGTTTTGAAAGCAGAGATACTTGTCAGCAATTATTGCTGAGCTAGGGAGAGCATAGCTAAGATAGATAAACTTGTCAGCTGTGTCAACTGTGCTGATGGAAGAGCAGAAGGGCCAGCTGGAAGGCTGAAAAAGACCTTTGTGTTTGAGATGCAGATAGTGAGGTGGTTCTTGCATAATGCTGCAAAATGTTTGGGAGTATCCTTGGTTCTTACACGCTAATTCCACAACTATTACAGAAGAGCCATGAGTGACGGGCTGAGAGGGTTGTATTATCACCAGGAACCATGTTTGCTGTTGGCAACATATTTCTGTAGGCATTGCAGGACTGAATCTTTCAATTTAGCCTCCCCTTGCTATCCAGGGGATCATCTGGGCTCCTCCTTCTATGCACTATTGGTTTGCTCATCATCCATATTTCATATTTATCTCTTTAAAACTATGACTTGTTGATTTTCTCCAGAGATTGTTCATAGTTGTGACTGATAGCTACATCAAATGTACTTTTTTAGGAAAACCTGATGGTGAAGGATTCTAGGACATCTAATTTGAGATTGGCAGTTGAGATGTTTCCTGTTGGGCCTCTGGACTTGGGTTGTCCCCGTGGCTGGTGGGACCCCCTGAAGGGTCTCTTGGAAGGAAGGCTGAATGGTCCTAGCAGGAATTTCCTTTAAATGCTGCTATTGTTTTTATATCAATTTGATAATAAACACATTTTGGTCTTGTAGGACCTAACCAAAACAGTCTCTTTGCTCCAGTGCCTGGGAACCAGCAGAGGGAGCGTGAGTTAACGCTGAGCATCCCTGGGCAACGAGGGATGGAGCCACCCACGGAAAAACCTGGGGCATAAAAAGCACTGCACGTCGTATTCATTTCAGGTCCCATTAGGAAGGAAGGCTAAATAATCAGCCCACCAAACAGAAAAATATGGTGGTAGTAGTAACAAAACCCATTTTAATTCTGTGCTTCTAAGTGGATATTAGCAACAATAACATTAAACAAAATTAAGCCATAAAAAAGTACTCAGGAGTGTCGTATTCCGAGAGAGCACTAGAACCTGATGAGACTTGGGATGTGCTCTCTCCATTACAGATGCTCCCAGGAAGGAGGTGAAAATCTGTGCTTTGCCCTTGGCGTGTTCAGACTATTGTGTTTGTTTCTATATTGCTCTCTTTCTCTCCTCCTCTCAATAACTTCTGAGTTTCAAGCACTGTTTTGCTCAGTCACAGCGAAAGATGTTTAATGCATCTTCATTAATATACATGAAATGCTGTTCCTGTTTTCTGCTGAGGAGGTAACTGGGGCTTTTCCATCTCAGGTCTGAGCTGTGTGTGTGAAAGTGGGAGAGACAAAGAGGAAGGGAAAGGGAAGTGGGAGAGAGAGTTGATTTGTGTCCATGTGTAGGTAGTTTAAAAAAACCAATCCTTTTTGTTCTTGTAGAATATATGTAACATATCCAGAAGACACTCAAAGCAGAGACTCGTGTCAAGCAGGGTGAGAAGGGGAGCTTTTTTTCCAAATTGTTAAATTTTCAGGCTTGTCAGCCAGCTTTTAATCAATTTGGTGTGTGTTATGTTGGAATGTGTGTCATGTTCTGGCTCCTTTGTCAGAATTTCCTATCACAGAAAATCAAACTTCTTCTAAAGAATTGAAACTGGATGGCCCTTTTTTCCTCCTCCTTTTGCATGACAGATCATACTGGTATAGAAATCAGACAGTGAGGTTCCTGTGTATCAGTATATCAGGAATGGTAGCAAAGGAATAACAACAATAACAGGACATACACTTGGATTATTAATCAATCATGAAAGTAATTACAGCTCATCAAGTGCCTGGCCTTGTCTAGGCTGTTTCTTATGCTAATAAAGGGAAAGATTTTTGCTATCAAAATAAATCCAAGTGTTTTCATTGCTTGGAACAGGAAGATTCACCATCAGGTCACTTTGAAATTACAGTGGTGTGATAAGAATAAACTATCTGATGAAAATAAAACATCTTTTTCTGTGGTACAGAGTCAGGAACATTAACTTTTCCTTGGAAAGGTTGTTCGTTGCTTCAGTCAGATCCTGTCTGGTGATTTTCTGCCTAAAAGTGTATGCATTATAATCTGTGTGTAAGTTCTAGCCTAAGAAAAGATTTTTACAAAGCAGGAGAAAATCAGCATCAACTCAAAGCACAAAATACCTGGAGGTTTGACTCATGAAAGCAAATCAAAAGAGTTTTTTATGTACAACTTGGTAGAGAAATGTAAGAGAGAAATGGTCTGATAATGTAAAGCGTTTCATGAAGTCGCAAATGCTGTGAGGTTGCAAAAGAAAACCCGGAACACGCAACATAAAACCCTAAGGAAAAAACTCTGGGGAAAAACCATTAAAGATGATACAAAGGAGTGTAATTTCTTGAGGTAAAAAGAGATGATGAAATTTGTTCTTGACTGAGTCAGCGCTCAGAGGAGCACATTTCTAAGAAATATGATAGAAATACAGCCACTGACTAAGACTGAGTATCATTCCTAGAATACTTTAATTGTTGTACTGCTCTGGATTAGGGACTAGAGAGTCTCTTCAATCTCAAAGATTTGTTCACTGCTTCACTACATGGCAGATAATAATATTTCATATTCTTGCAGCTCCTTTCAGCAAATTATTTTAAAGAGCTTTAATTAATGCTTCAAATTCCCTTTGTGATCAACGAGTGCTGTGCTCCTTGCACACGCAGGGGATGGGAGAGGAGTGTGAAGTGCAGCTCTGTAGGGATGGGCCTTTCCAAGATCTGGGCGTTGCTGAGTCAGTGCTGCCTGAGGAGAAACAGGAGAACACCTGGTCTGGGTAACCAAACACCTCAGCCTCAACTGTACATGTGAAGTGGCCACCAGGATCTGGCAGTGAGTGAGTTTTGAGATTGTTCTGATAAAAATATGTTCAAGAATTTGATATACAGTATGTGAAGAAAGTGAAATTATTTGGCAACTTGTGCTGAGCTGTGGTAGACATTTGTTCAATTGTTCTTGACAGAGAGAACTTTATCCCAGATGACACCTCATAAGCATCATTTGTTCCTCATTTTATGTAGTCCAGGTGAAACCCAGAGTACTGGAGTGAAGAACGCTGCATTTTGACCCAGAAGCAGAGAATATCAGAACCTGAATCAATGTTTGAAAAGAATCAAAGGCTCTTTTGTCTACTTTGACACCTGATACTCTGCAGCAAAGATTTCCACTTCCAATGAATAAAACTGCCCTAGGCTTGTTTCTTCCTCCAAATATCCAGAGAGTAAATCTGTCCAATCGTTCCAAACTGCATTGATATACAATATCAGGAGGAATGTGCAGGAGAATGGATATAATGTGAAAAATCTACAAGGCTGAAAATAAAAACTAAACAACTCTCTGATCTGCAGCCTAATCCCATGGTGCAGCTGACCCAGAATTGTAATGCAAATATTGTAGTTCAATCAGGCTATTTTAAGACAGGATAGGAATGAGGCTTCTACTTTCCCCAGAAGGAATGTACATCATTGCCTCTTCTTTAATTTCCTTTTGATTAAAAAAATATTAGACTGTCTGAAGAGTATGTGCTATCTTTTCTGTGTGTTGAGGGAAAGAGGAAAATCAAAAGGAATGAGAAATACAGGTGAACTTGTCAATTCAGGTTCACTGGGAAAAGCTTAGAACTCTTTGTTATGTGCTCTTGATGTGCTGCAGTTTGGCTGATTAGGAAGTGCAATTTCTTTGTTTTTGCATTCTAAAATTCTGAGATCTACCAGTGAATTTCTAGACAAGAGGATGAGAGTCAAGTTTCTGTGTAGTTCTTTCTTCCCTCCCCAGTTGTTCCACGTTTATTTGTACAGCCATTAGTTCAGTGAGATTCTATTCTCTTCTCTGTGAGGTTTGATACCTAGAGCAGGCTGAAGCTGAGCTTTATTGCCACATCTCCTGCAGCCAACCCAAATAACCAGTGGCAAACCCATTATTTTTGAGCTCTGCTTGTTTTTCTGAGGTTTGCAAAATATTTGCGAAATGAAAGAAGGTCTTAAAAAAATTTCCAACTGGTTTGCTGTGTTTTTATTCTTGAACTGATTGTGCTGGCGGTTTTCCATGTGTTCTTTGTCTGCTTTGGAGCCAAACGGGTTCGCTTGTGTGGCTGACATGCGACTTCTGAGCAGCTGCCAGAGCCTTTGAATAGCTGATGGCTCAACCTATCCAGCCCCAAGAGATTTAGTGGAAACCATTTTTACTGCTTTTCACATTCTCTCAAAAGTGTTTGGGAAATGTCAGTCGCAGAAAGCATCCCTGAAATGACTCTCCAGGACATGATGGGGAGAGTGGCTTTTCCTGACAGTCATGGACACTCCAGAGAAAGAACAGCATAATGTTTAGACAAAAACAAACAAACAAACAAAAAACCAACCCAGATGATGGCTTTGCTATTAAGAAGACAATATCAGAGAAGGTTGAGGAAAGAGAACTGCTGAGAGAGAGAGTGAGCTATGGGCTTTATCAGGAATATCCTTAGGCAAGGGAATGTTGATTAGGTTGAAGCTCTTGAATTTCTATTCTTGTATTTGGTTTTACTGTCCCACGGCTGGTTTGCTTTGTGTAGCTGTGGAATGGCAACAGGGTGAATCTGGGGCTGAGATAATGATTTTACATGAAGATTTGCATGTGGTAGTGGAAAATCAGACTGCACTGTATGAATATGCACATGCACACAGGTAAAGTGAGGCTTAGAAGTTCTTTAATCCCTGACTTTCGAGAGCCCCGTGTTCGGTTGAGGTTTCTCCTCGTTAGTATGTACTATTATGTAACAGTTTCTGTTACTTTGTGTGTCGATCTGTCACTCCCACACTGCTCTGCTGAAGCCAGAGACAGCTGCTTTGCGCATGAAACTTGAAAATGTGAAATTTTAAACTCTTCATGGGTTTCAGACATTCATCTTCCCTGAAGATGATTATTTGATGCAAGCTATAGAAGTGTTCCTGGATCTGAAAGCTTTCAGTATTAATTGGAGGGTGCAGGAAATTCTTTATACAGCTCTGCACGTTGATGAAGGGAATAAAATCTTTGTTTTCTGAAGTCTAGGACTGCCTGGTACTGCAGTGCTCATGGCCACAGAACTGTTGGGCTGAACATTTGATGTGAATTGGGTGACAAGATCCTGAGTGAGATGGAGCTGGCAGCTCCAAACAAATGGCCACACAACTGTGCCTGCAATCTTCACAGTGTGTTTGTAGGTTTTGTAAAGACAATTCCCTTCATTGGTTTTTGTAATTTTTTAAGTTTCTCTTTTTTTTTAGCTTCTCCCTCTCTTTTGCAATGCATTAGTTACTATAGTAACTATGCTGGAAATGGTATAGAAAGAGGCTAGTGCACCCTAGCAGTGAAATAGAAAGCCACTTTATATAATAGTTGGAAATTTATCTCATGGGTTTGAAAATACAGCAGTTTTGTGCTGGTTTCCATAACCACATATGTGGTATAAAATATGTATAGCACTCTTAGGTCATCACTTGTAATTACCCTCTGCTGTCAACATCCAAAGGATGGCAACAGGAATTCTGCACCTCAGACAAAGCTTTCTGACATCCCCAGCCAAGCCCTTCACCAGCATCCGCTGTCACCTCTTGAGGAAGTTTGGTTGTTATGGAAAAGTGTTATGGAAAATGGTGCCTGTAGGCACAACTCTGTTACACTGGGTTTAACTTCCAACAATTCAACAGGGGGTGCTGGGGTTGTGTCTGGGCTGGTCGCTCTAGCAGGGATGTATTCCATGCCTGTACTCCATGCCTGTATTCCATGCCTGTACTCCATGCCTGTATTCCATGCCTGTATTCCATGCCTGTACTCCATGCCTGTATTCCATGCCTGTACTCCATGCCTGTACTCCATGCCTGTATTCCATGCCTGTATTCCATGCCTGTACTCCATCCCTCTAGAACAACAGCCACGGAGTTTGGGCTGTGATCCTCTTATCTCTTAAGCTGCCCTGCTCTGAGTCAGTGTTTTCACAGCTGAATGCCAAACATTGTGAGAAGCAAAGGCAGAGGAGAAAGTATTCCTGAAGCCAGTTGTGACCTGTAGCTCCTGCATAGCTCCAGGAGACACTGAAGTACGAGCGGTTTGTTGGTAATGATGTATTACACACCTGGTAACTTCGGCCTCTTCTGGTAGTAAGAGACTTTTTTCTTTTTCAGGGAGCATATTTAAGCCCAGCCTGGTGTAAATTCATACTTTAGTAATTGTGTTCTACCTATCCCTTGAGTTCTGAGTGAAAGCATTACCATTCATTACTTCCTGTCCGAAACTCAGGGCTGCCAGCTCTCGTGATTTTATGGAGTCTCAGGGTAGCTGTATTTTCAAGAAGTCCCAGCTCCTGAAGCAATGCAAATACATGAACTCTATTTCATTACATAAAGGGCACACTTCTGGTGTTCTCAGCTGGGGAAAAGTCTGAACTAGCAGCTCAGTGCACTGTAAGACTGGGGAAAAAAAAGGTAATTTAGAGGTGTATTCTTTTGAATGAAGTCTCTAACTTCAGCATGACTGATAAGTTTTGGATGTTTGCACTTGACAACAAGGTATTGTTTGTTTACTTTTGCTGCCATGCTCTACTCGAGAGCTTGGATATCCCTCCCTCACTGGTAGAACATCCTTTGCATTACCTCATAAAAGAGTGAAGATTAAACTAGAAACCTATTTAAAAATGTTTTGAGATCTTTGGATGGAAGCTGTGAAAAACACATCTGTCCTCTTAAATATGCATTAATGTATAAAGCACATTAAAAATTCAGCTCTTAAAATCTTCATCACGTGACCTGAAAGTCTGCTGATGTTTCTCTTGATTCTTGAAGGCAGATTCTTGAGGAGCTGCCTAATTCCTTATTTAAACTCCACAAACCCCTTCAGAGCTGCCTGGTTCTTAGGAGCAAGGAGGAACAGGGAATAGTTGAGAGAGGTAAATGGCAGGGAAAGGGAGGAAAAGTCTGTGTGTACCTGTGGTTCCAGCACAGAGCTTTCAGGGAGCATGGCAAGCACTGAGCAGGGGAAAATGGTGAGTAAATTACTTCCCAGCTACTGACTTTCTGCAGGTTTTCTTGGATTTAAACTCCTGGAACTGACCACTGGCACAATACTTGGCTGACAGTCTCACCTCATCCACTCCCCTCCCCTACGCTGGCTGTGGCCTGAGTTTCATCCTATCCCACATCCAAGCTTGTGTTTTTCCCTTGCAAATCCATTTGCTTAAAGGATTCCTCTCCGTGCAGTAGTAGGATGCTTATTTCCATAACATGAACTGTTGGATTCCTGTAAGCTGGAGCCTGGAGAAGGGGGAAGGAGCAGGAGAGAGCCTGAAATGTTTCTGTACAAACCTCTGGCTATGGAGCCCAGTAACCCCTCCAAAGCACTGTCATATCTCAGCCAACTTCGAGAAGGGCTTGGAATCATGCTCCAGGCAGGCCTAGGAGAAATTTGCATTGCTCACATTATTGCTGGTATTCTCTGCTTTCTGAACGACAGCCAACAGGAAATTCCTGGGACAAATCTTTCTGCTTTTTTTTTCTTTAATAAAATATTTAGGGGGAAAAAACCAGAAGGGCGAAAGAGTGAAACCAAGCCATACAGAACAAAGGCAATATCGACCTCGAATCACAGATATGTAAAGTTTTGAGCCTCCTTTGTGATTTTATTTTTCCCTCTGAAGGATTTATGACCTCACGTGCGTTGTTTCTGTGACATCAGACGGTGTTGCCGTGGGAACCATTTTATTGTGAAAAACAAAAGAATTTTGAAGAGTTCCTTAGCGGCACAGGACACAGAGTGCAGAGGATAAAGAAACTATTTTTATCTAGATGATAAATCTGCTTTATTAGGCCCATGATTTTTCAGCTCTGTCCTGCTAGAAGCAAAAATAAATCTGGCAAAAACAACAACTCTTGCACCTGTTAATCAGGGACTGAATTTGTCCCTGCATGCAAAATCTTGGGAATTTCCTTTCTTGTCTCCCCCTCCAAAAGACTGATAGCTTCCAAATGCTTTAGCATATGAGGAGAAACAACAATCTGCTCATGTGAGCTTTACAGGAGCAAATAACAGGGAGTTTGTGTTTCTGTGAGCTTGGTTGCTTTAAATTGACGATGTATAATCATGAGCAAAATTAAGTATTCAGGATGCATATTTTGCTTCCATAATACCTCCAAAATCAAATTTCGTGACAGATTTGGTAGTTCCTGTTATTAAGTGTAGCGCTTTCTATTTTGTGCTGAGACCTCCAGGAATGATGGATCCCCGCCAGTGGACCCACAGGTAAAAAAGAACGAAATGTTGTGACTGAATGCAGTTAAAATGTAGAATAATGTTCAAACCCTGCTGAGAACAAAACGGGACCAACCTGCTAAAAACTAGCAGTTAACATGGAGCAGATCTGGGAGTTTCAGACCCATGCAAATAGCAAGTGTGTGGTGTGTGAGCTCACTGATAACATGCACTGCTTAATCCTGCAATCCAACCTGAATGTGTATCTACACACAGCCCAGTTTTCCTCGAGGAAAATATCAACACGGGTTCTGAGAGAAAGTTGTTAGAGGAAATTTTAAAATTCCTTTCACATATGTATCCTGCTCTGGCTAAGATTCTGCAGCTGCTGGATCCCGTGCCCCAGCGCTGCTGCTGTACTCCGAAAGACAAGTGATCTCACTGCCATGTATTTGCTGGAGTAAAAGGAGTATGCACAAGGGGATAGGTAGGTTAAATGCCATATGGTTAACCCCAACGTTCCTGTTTTAAATGATTCCCCATGTTTGGATGGATATCAGCATTTCACAATATTTTGCTGATCTTTTCCTTTGTGACGAGGTAACCTGGGGAGAGAGAGAATGATAGTGACTGTAATTACTCCAAATTTATATCTGCTCTCTGTCCAATCCACCTCTACAAATGTATTCCCGTAGACCTAAGCAGCTTAGAAGTGGATCTGAGGGAATATCAAGGATGCAGAATCCCAGCATGGGAAGGAGAGGGAAAGTGCTGCTTAAACATTGACACATTGCCAGATGTAGTGCTTTTTAACATTGGTGGAGGCTTGTTCACACTTGTCAAATCACACTGTGCTTGCTAATGTTGCATTTTCATCAAATGTATTAGCTCGCTCTCTATTCCCGCTCTCCAGCAATCCTTTTATTTTCATTTTTCCTTCCTTACCTTCATTCTCTATTCTTTGTTTTCCCTTTTTGCCCTCATGGTTATTTTCTTTCTTTATTTCTGCCTGGCTCACCCCTGTCAGCTGAAAAAAATCAGTCTGACCCAATCTCCCATTTTTTCAAACACGTAGGTTAAGCAGATGCCTGCCTGGAGGAATTTACAGTCTCAGCCTGATGTACAACACGCAAGGAATACATAGGCTGATATTCCAGAGTGGGAGTAGTTAGCTGGTAATCAGCAATTGAAGGATGCATGGAAGAAACACATTTGGGATCTTCTTAGGGAAAAAAAAAAGGTGAAGCAATGAATGTCTGCCCCGAAGGGAAGGGATCTTTTTTTGGTGCACCAGTGGGTAGTGTCAGTGAAGAAATCGAGTTCAGACCTGAGCAGCATTTTGTGTGGAATACTAGGATGCACCAGAAATAACAGGTTACAGTATTTGGGAATTTCTGATAGGTGAAAAAGGGGCTCTTAAATTACTTGTGGAAACAAGCTGAGGTTTATGAAGGGGTTTAATAAAAATAACATAGAGTAGCAGAACATCCCCCCTTCCCTTTCATTTTAACTGTACACAAAAGCAGCAAGGATTCTCATTCCTTTGCCCCCTCAGCTCTTTTCCCCATTTCCGTGTCATGTGGAAGGATAAAAAGAGAGCATTGAATTCAGAGTGTCTGATTGGGTTGGACAGGAGAAATACTGAGAAGATCTTTGCTGAGGGCAGGTCTGTAGGCAGGGAAGGAGGGTGAGTGGAAGGGAGTTGTCCTGAAAGGCTCTTATCTGGGGTCTTATCTCATTCCATCCAAGTGGGGGATGGCTGACGAGTACAGACACTTCAGCAGGCCAGTGTTAAAGCAGAGCATTGCCCTTCAGTGGTTTGAGAGCTGCTGCTGGAGGGAGAATGTTCAGCAGAACAGAATCCTCGAGGATCACTAAGACAGCCTGAGCTGTGTAGGATTTGCTGTCCAGCTGGCAGTGGGTGCTTTTAGGGGCAAGTCTCGTATTGTAGATAAATAATTTTTAATTTTGGCATGTAAGCCTTTGTCTTCTTATGGTGCAAAACGGTAATGCTCTATCTTCTTTTCACATAGATAACTTTTCAGAAGCTCAAAAGGAGGTTTTGCCAAGGAAAGGTTTCAGCTTGTGCTCCCCCAGTAGTGTCTTGAACAATGCAAATAGGCACATTTGTCCAAAACCCAGCAAATGAATTGCTGAGGAAGCAAAGCCAGTGAAGACTCAGTCGTACCAGCCTTTCCATGGACCTGGCACCTTTGCTGAGGGGGTTCTGAGGTGGGGTTTGGGTTTTGATGCCTCTCTCGGGGTGGGTCAGCTCCTTATATTGTCAGATTTGGGACTAAAGGCACTGACAGTGTAGGATTCCTGTGGCCACTGCTGCATTGGAAGCCCATGGAAAATTCTGTTCATTTATGCTGTAGAAGCAGAGAAAACTCCTTGATCCACCAGAATTAATGGAGGAAGAACTACAGATCTGCACTACCTCCATATCTTGTCGTCTTTTCAATGGGTAATCCCTGCTTTTGTGCCACCTTAGGGTGGCAGATTGCATCCATGCTTGATGTGATGGAGATTCCTAAATCTGATGGTCCTCATCCACAGGCTGGACTGTAATGTTTTGGAGTCCTCATATCCTATGCATAGCAGGGGAACATAGCCAAGTGTTTTCTAAAACAGTCCCTCTTCTTTCCATTGTCCAGGGAAGGGATATGGTGTGTTCAGACATCGGCTTACCACAAACCATCCCTCTTTCCATTGTGTGTAATCTGAGGCTTTCCTGTGTTTGGGGAGAGATTTGCAGGGGACTTAAGGAAATTAAGGCCAGTAACATGTGAGAAGGTACAGAGCTGCTGGGATTCTCTGGAATGGCTGTGGCTATGATAATGAACCCCTATCAAACACCACTTGCCTAAGCCCCAACCTCTGTGATTACTTTTCAGCTGAAAGGAGCTTTACCTGAATTACTGTTTTGATTTGGAGCAAGAGTGCACTTTTGAAGGGAGTCCCCTCATCAGTTCTGCTTTCTCTGCATTGGAGAGGGTTTAGAATGCATTCACTCAGTTTCTTTTGGAGGCACTTAAACACAAAACACGCTTTAGGAGTAGCACAACCTCCAGCTGGGATGTAAAGGTCCAAACCAAGGATTGGTTTTGCAGATCCTCTGAAACCAAACATACAGCTGGGCTGCTCTGTGCATGGAACCAGGCTGAGCCTAGTCCGAAGCAGAATTTCAGGGCTGAGTTTAGTGCCTGCTTTGATCCACTGAGGTGCTGCTATTGTACAAAATTACTGGCAGGATGTAGCCAGAAGTGGCTGCAGTTCAAATGTCAGAATTAACTGTAAAGATGGGGAGCAGGAGAAACAAGAATGACTCCCATGGAATACACCAGTTCATCCCAACATTTCACACTGTGAGCAGCCCTGTGTCTGCCCCTCAGCATTGTATCGGTGTCAGACACAACTTCTGCTCATCTTTCCGAACCACATCGCTGTGCTGGAGTCAACCCTTCTTTCCTCCACACAGGAGAACAACTGTCAGCTGAAAATTTGTGAAAATTCACTTATCAGAGAAGAATTAAAGCTAAAACTTAATATCAAGAAATGGGAAGGGTAAATGGTGTGGTGTGGGAGCCATTAGTATGTCCCACATGCCTATGCATTCCCTGCAGATTGGGCTCCCTGCGGTTCAAAGGACAAGGATGACTGAGAGAACCTCAGGGAAGTCGAATTTTCAATTCCCTCCCTTCCCCACAAAGGCCTTCTGAAGAAGGAAACTGCAGGTAAATGTTCCTGCTTTTCATCTCTGGGGTGGGGCAGCCGTTCTCAGCTGCTGGCTGTGAGCCATCAATTTTGCCACTATTCCAAAAAGGGAAAGATTTTAAAACTTTCGTCTCACGGTCAGGGAACAGCTGGGCTGATTCAGGCTCTCTGGGCCCTCTGGCTGGCCCCGATTTCCTCTTGCTTCATGACCAGCACAAACATAATTGTTTGGTTCTTTTGAGGAGGGTTGTGTTTGTATTTTCGAGAAGGTTGTGTTTGTTTCTTTTTAACCGTTAATGTGCATCCCTTGGATCCTGTATTGGATTGCGGGTTACAGAGAAGAGAACCACTCTAAGTGTGGGTGCAAGGATGAGAGATTACAGCCTGGTGCAGCCCAGAGACACGGAGAGAGACGGGACACAATGGATTTATGGGCTGGAGCAGGACTGGAGGAATCCTGTCAGAGGACGGGGGGCTCTGCCATGTGGAGTGGTTCAGATGGGGTGAGGAAACAAAGGAACTCTCCCAGAAAAGCAGTGCTGGCATTGTTTCCAAGTCCAGCTTTTTGTTCCCCTTAGTCCTAGGAAATTTCATGGTGAACCAGTCTAAATTATTACCTCCTCATGCTATTGCTTCTTGCTGTGTTTTTGTGGGAATATTATGGTTCTTAATTTCTATGGCCCTTTCCACATTAATGCAGGGGTGTTTGGCCACACCATTCCCAGTGGTACTTGATGGAATTGTCAGAGCTGTGTCTTAGATCTGTGATGGAATCAAAATACATTATTATTGGCTAAGCTTTGGTGTTTCTGGGTTCTCAGCTGAGAATCTGAACTCAGAAGAGTGCATAGAAATAGAAAGAAGGAGTTTTATGTACCCTGTCTGCATGTAGGAATCATTTCTGGAATGTGCTGAGTATTTTAGCTTAACACTTCTACAGGAAAAACCTAGAACACTGCAGTTTCATTCCTTCAGACTGATTTATAAACCAGATTTTTGAAGGAGAGACCATTCAAAGTGTACCAAAGTCATAAATCAGTTCCTAGGAACACAGTGCTCAGGATTTTACTTTCTGGATGGCCCTTAGGATTCAGTTTTCTAGATTTTTCTACAATCTTGTAGTTGACAGGGAAGACTGCTAAGTAATTTCTTGATTCCAGGAGCTGGGTCTTTATGAGAAATACAAAATGTATAAAATACTGCAAAATACCAGCTCCCTCCAAAAAACCCAAAGACTTGATGTTTGTGTTATGACCATCTTAGTTGCTGTAAATCTTGATTAAATTCTTCACCACTGCCTGGCTTTCACACATTCAAAATAATATTTTTTTCCCCCTAAGAGTTAGCAGGGTGACGTAGGACTAGGGAGAAAAACTCAAGGACAGTACAATGAAAGTCTTCCCTTACAATTAATTTGGGTAAAATTAATTTTGACATTTTCTCCCCTATCTTACTACTTCTCTTCTCCTGTGAGAGGGGAATGAATGCCAGGATTTCCAGGGCAGAGTGCAGGATCGTGGATCAGAGCAGGAGTCTGTGGGCAGCTTGCCAGTGCCCTCCCCTCACTGCTCTGTAATGCCTGTGATCCCTAAATCCTGCTCTAAAAGGTAAAACACGGCTCTTTCTCAGTGTGTACATGGGCAAAACAGGAGAGCCAGTGACAGAAAGCCCTCCCAGACATGGTGCTTTAGAAATTTGGATTTGGCTGCAGCCATGTGCATCACATTCAGTTCAGCCCACTGGGCAACATGGGATTTTTGTCTCAGCCTAAAAATTGTCTCCATCAAATAAAAGATCCTTCCCTTTGTGAGTGTTTTCCAGGAATCTTCTCAGAAGCTTTGCAATGTGTGCAAGAGCAAAAAAATGATTGCAGGGCTGATGCTGAGTTCCAGCCTCAGCCAGCCAGAGCCCTCCAGCTGCTGCCCCCACTGAGCTCGCAGTCTTGCTCTCTCTTGATTTATGGAAAAGCCATTTGGCAATTGCCTTTAAAGGTGCAATTGCCATTTGAGATGAGCATCAAGTCTGTTTTTTACGTGACCTGTTCCTTCCTCCCTCACTTTTAGCAGAAGTTGTGCAGGTGAACTCATACCTCCTGTGTTCCGAGAGCTCAGCAGTTGGTTTTGGGCTCCCTCACTTTGTGCTGCCGCTCCCCCAGGCATGGCCGAACCAGCAGCCCTGTGGGTCTCCTTAGTCACAGGGTAGAGGCAGGAAAATGTCCCCTTTCTGTCCATAAATAGCACTCCTGAGTGCTTCCCAGCTGGTGGCCACAGTCCCCTGCAGCATTTTCATTGATTTTACACAGTGCGGAGAGGGTAATTTCTATCTCGGAGAGCACAGGGACCACACTGTTCCTCCAGCCTGGGAGGAGCCAGCGGCATGTCAGTGTCATGGAATCATCAAGGTTGGAAAAGCCCTCTGAGATCATCGACTCCAAGCATGCCCCAGCACTGCCAAGGCCACCACTGCCCCTGTCCCCAAGGGCCACATCCACACGGCTGTTAAAGCCCTCCAGGGATGGGGACTCCAGCAGTGCCCTGGGCAGCTGTGCCACCCTGACCACCCTCTCCATGAAGAAATTTTTAGAATATCCAACCTACCTCTCCCTTCCCCACCGGCCCAGCCTGAGGCCGTTCCCTCTCCTCCTGTCCCTGTTCCCTGGCAGCAGAGCCCGACCCCCCCCGGCTGCCTCCTCCTGTCAGGGAGTTGTGCAGAGCCACAAGGTCCCCCTGAGCCTCCTTTTCTCCAGGCTGAGCCCCTTTCCCAGCTCCCTCAGCCGCTCCTGGGGCTCCAGCCCCTTCCCAGCTCTGTTCCCTTCCCTGGACGTGCTCCAGCTCCTCAATGTCCTCCCTGTCATGAGGGGCTCGGAACAGGGCTCAAGGTGCCCCACTCTGGGATAAAATGACCGTTCTGGAAAGGAGGACAGTGAGGCTGCAGTCTTGGGGCAAAGAAGATCTCAGGACTGCTGTAGGAATATGCTGGGAATCCTGTGAAGTCAGTATTTGCCATCTTCACAAGGGAAGAAACCAAGTCTCCGATGGGTTTGTCTGTAGCAAACAGACTCTGCTGCAGCCCGGGGGGTGCTCACCTCCGTGCAGGTGAGGGAGAAAGGTGCCTGTGCTGCCTCATTTCTGTTCTTCCAGCTGACAACTGTTACATATCTGAAGAGCCCAGTCCAGCAGGAAAGACATCCTACCTCTTTTGAAGGGAAGGTAGGACTTCAAGGATGTTTGAGGTCACCTTTGTGGTGCTGAATTTCCACGCTCACAAACCAAGGGAAGGGTTTTGAGTCTCTTTTGAGTGCTCGGTTGCACTGAGCTGTAGCCAGTGACAGTCCTTTGTGCTCAGTACTTCTTAGATGAGCTGGAGCTGCCGCAGAGTCACTCCAGAAACCTTCCTGGCTCCCAGAATTGTTTCCTGGAGCTTTGTCTCTCCCTAGAAAATGAACTCCTGCTTTTGCATCTCTCTCCATTCACTGGCATATTTTGTGAAATATTCAGTTGTTTTTATATTGCTCTCCATTTGGCCACCTACATTCACCTCACTGTCAGTTCAGGTTTGGAGTTCTGATCTGGTGCTGGTCTTTCATAAACATCTGCCTCCTGAGTGTTCCTAGTTAAACTGGATTATGGCAAGGATGTTTTAAAAATGAATTAAAAAACCCCATGGGATTAATGAAACTGTGATTCTTTGGTAGTTTTTTTTTTCCTTTTCTCTCCACTATCCAGAGCAGAAAAAAAAATCTAAGAAACTTACTTTTTATTTTTCTAAAATAAAAGTTCCAGTTGTGTGGCCATGGAAACTAGAGCTTTAAGAAAACATAATAAAACTGAGAGATTCATTACAAGACCTTGAGAGTGGACAAAGCACTCACCCCCATGGAACAGCTCCAGAGGGGATGAACAAGAAAAACAAAAACCCCAGATACCACACATGGTGAGTGCTCGGGAGAAAATTCACAAAAAACCCACAGCACAACAAACAAAAATAAAACCCAAATGAAAATAACCCCAAGTTATTTATTTGTATTAATGTCCTCCATCTGCTTTCTGACTGGTATTTTTTCTGAACTAGGTTGAGATCCTAAAGTCAAACACAAAATGAGGAATAAAGATCAGAGAGTCCGGGGAAAGTGAACTTTGCTGTGTATGAGAATAATTAGTGAAAAATTTGGCAATAACTAATTCATCTATTTCGCTGGACTCTCGCTTCTTTTCACATTGCTTCGCTTTTTCTGTCCAGAATCTAAAGGTTTTTATTAGAATCAATAATGTAACTCTGAGGATAACTTTGTTCTCTGGTATCATTTCCAAATGAAAAGGAAGATAATTTTGTCCATTGGCTGTAAATTTGCCACATTTCAGTTCCATCCCAGCTTTATCCAGCTGGTGCAGGTTTCCCGGGAGGTGCTGGCATCACACAGCCACTGCAGACCTGGGATTTGGGATTTGCTCTTCTCTTCCTCTTTGCTGGCCTGCCCTGGTGTCCCTCCCCACCACACACTTCCTCTCCAGCTCAGTGCAGTGAGGTTTGGAATTGAAATCCATCTCCCTGGCATTCCAGGTTTGGAGTCGGAGCCTGGGCTCTTTGTCCCAAGCATCTGCTCTGCATGTTTGTGCTTTGTGCTCACCCACAGCTCAGGGAATGCTGGAGTGGCTGCAGCTCTGCAATTGTGAGCGTCCTTTGGCATTGCAGGAAACACCCACAGGGGACTGCTGGATATTCAATCCCCCGTCATAAACCCATCCACAGCTTAAGGCATTTGCTTTTCCTAACACCACCTCAACCCCCACTGAACTATGAGATGTAGAACTGTTCCATCTCCAGCAAATACTTTTTGTTGTCTCTTTTTCCTTTTGACCTTCTCCTGCATCCCACTTCATTTTTAATATCTTTCCCTGCTTCTGTTTTTTTATCCAAAGTTCCTCTTCAGAGTGGCTTTGTCCTGCAAAAGCAGTTTGCAGGAACACCCTCAAAGACTCCAGCTATGAAAAGCATGCACGTGGGTCTAAGTTTGGGAAGGGTGTCCTGTCTAAATCATGATGTCCATAAATTTTCAAAATAAATTAATGAAAAATGAATCAAGCTCTGAGTCTCCCTTCAGCCCTTTGGTTCCTAAATCAAGTTAATAACCGTGTGTGACCTTTAAGGTGGAGGTGCCAGGCCCTTTGGTGCCTACAGTGGAGTGTAAATCAGGGGCTGCTCAGTTCAGTTCTGCCCCTGCCCTTGGCTGCTGTGCTTTCACTCTTTTTATGATTGTCAATATCTTTTCTGGTTTGGACTTCGGAAGTTTAGCTCATCAATAGCTGAAAGCAGAGGACAGAGGGGATGTCTGATTGAAATCTGATTTACGGAATATTCAGTATCCAGTAGAGGATTCACTTGTGCCAAGTTACTGCTGGAAAAGGTTTGTTAACAGTGTGTGATAATGCAGATTTCTGTGCTCCCGTGGCCGTGCTCAGGCTCCAGCTAAAGGCACTTGCAGCATTCAGAATTGGGTTAGGTGTGAACATTTTTTTTGGCCAAAGGAATTCCTTGAGGTTATTTATTTACTCCAGCAAAAGAGGGAGATCCTCCTGAGGCTGCTACTTCCAGGATTCCTTCTCAAAATCACCCTGCCATTTCAATTTTGGGGGTGTGCGGGTGTGGGTGTCTCTGTGATGGAGAAACAACGCTCATGGAGCTTTTGTAGCATTGGTGTGGAAGTTGCTCTGGCAACTCCCCGTGGCTTATTGAATGCCAAGGTAAATAATAGCCAAAGACATGCATACACTATTATTCTCATAATTTCCTGCTGCCCTCAGGCAGTAATAACTTACACACCCTATTTTCCAAATGTTTCTAATTTATTTCTCATGAGCGGAATTATCTCATAAGGAAAACTCCTCCCTTTTGCAACCAGTCCCTGCCTCTTCTTTCCCAGCTGCCACGAATGAGGTGACCAGTCAAAGGAAAAGCTTAGGGATCTCCTCCTCACTGTGAACTCCTGGAACAGAGCACGTTCCAACTCCTCACCTCGTCCTCCTTGCTGGACTGGAGCTCTGGAATTCTCCCTTCCCGAGCCCTAATCCTGCATGCAATGCCGCCTGCAACTCTGCAGAGAGACTTCATCCCTTCTAATCCCAGCTCGTGGTTCTCATACAGCTCCTGCTTTTCTCTCTGAGCCTGAGCCTGAGATATCCCTGTTATTGCAGTCCCACCTCTGTCATGTGCAGCTGCCGCTGGATTTGCAGCTTGCCTTTTGCATCAGCCGTGAAGCTTCTCCTGAGAAGCAGCAACACGGGGGGAAGCAGCCAATTCTATGTTTTCTTAACATTAAGGCAGAAACATCACTACAGGCCTTCAGTTCTCCTCTGTTAAGGGATATCTTTGTTTTTCCAATACTTTTTTCCACTTGATTACCATCTATATTGACTCTATATTGACTCGTGAATTGGTTTTGAGAGTGCAGCAAATGATGTGCAGTGATGGCTACATGATAATTGAAAATGTAGGAGAAAAGACAGCTCCAAATAAGATTCTGGAGATTGGTTAAGCAAATAAAATTTCTCAAAATTACCATAAAACTATTTCCATGAATGCTTAGGTGAAGCTGCAGTTTGAAAAGGATGTCCCTAGGCTGGACTCTGATTCCACTTTGTCACTCCACTCCTGCTTGAACATCCTTTTCCATAAAGCTCAGGAGTGGGAGACTCCAGTCCCAAAAGTACATTTATATTTTTCATCTTTCCTTTTAATGTTGGGTGGCTTGCAGAACATATTTTACATTTTAGCTTTGGATAGACTGCAGTGGAAAAGGCATCTCCTCCATTAGTTTGCAGGAATCCTCGAAACAAAAAGGTTATTGTGCTTCCATGCTCAGTCTTGGAAACTAAAAACACAGAAACAAACAGTGAAAATTTGTAGCCATGCTCCAAATTGTTATACAAAATTAATTATTGCTACAAACTGGTAGCTATTGCTGTTTCTCTTCTCTACACTCGTGTAGTTTAGCCTGTGAAGTGGCTAAGGCAGCTAGAGAGCAGGATTAGGTTTTTTAACACGTTTTCTCTTTCTCAGTCTCATACACTAACACAGTGTTGTGGTAACTGGGTTGCAAACACATCTGAGATGTTACTGTTCTCAGGGGTACATGAAGTAAGCAGGTCTTATTAGTGTACTGGAAAGCAATCAAGAAAAATAAGTTTTCTTCCTCTTTTTATGCTATTTATTGTGTGCTCTGCCCCATTCTCCTCCCTGCAGCTTCCTGCGGTGAGGGACGTTCTGCTGCCTTCTCTCCTTCCAGCCCCAAAAGCTGCTTTTTGCCAGCAGAACTTGGTGGTGGTGGAGGCACGGCTGGAGGAGGGAGAGGAAGGGCTGGAAGGAGCAGGGTGGGCACAGCCTGGGCTCTGCGCTGCGCTCAGGGAGTCCTGGCAGGCAAAGCTCTGTGTTCCTGCCCAGGAATGGCTTTCCAGCGGGGAGGTGGGAACGGGAGCACAGCAAGTGGGATAAATCCATGAGGACTGCATCCATCCTTTGGAACTGACAAGAAAATTTTCATGTGTTTTTTTTAAATAAGCCTTTTTCTGATTTTGTTCAGTTTAGGCTTTTATAGAAATCTTTTCTCCTTCTTCTTTTTCTTTTTGTGACTAAATTTTTATCCCACTTTTTGCATGGCCATTTTCAAGGAACTCACAAGGCTTTAATTCTGATCTAAGACATTTGCTTCTGTGCTAAATAAAGCAGCAATTAATTATTAAAACCATACCTTTTGTGGCTGAACATTCTCCCTCATAGCTGTTAAACTCTAAGACATATTTTGCTTTTTAATTATTCATATTTTGAAATTTATTTTGTGAGTATACAGTAAGTGTTTTGTGGGAAGCTGGGAGAAGGATGGTCTGGCTGCTGCTGGAGACTGTACTGTGAGCCAGGATCAGTTCCAGCTCCAGTACAATCTTCCTGGATGGCTGGCAGTGCCTAGAAATACCCTGAGTTTCTGCTCAACGCCTGTGTGAAAGCAGCTGTGGGGTTGTTGCTGAGGGGCTTTGGTACCTGCCCCTCTGCCCCACTCAGGTGAGACCCCACCTGCAGAGCTGCCCCGGCCCTGGGGCCCAGCACAGGCAGGACCTGGAGCTGCTGGAGCCAGGCCAGAGGAGGCACCAGGATGGGCAGAGGGATGGAGGAGCTCTGCTNGTGGAGAGAGACTTGGGACAAAGTCTTGGAGTGCCAGGACACGGGGGAGTGGCTTTCTACTGACAGAAAGTGGGGTTAGGTTGGATATTAGGAAAAAATTGTTCCCTGGGTGGGTGGGGAGCCTCTGGCACAGGTTGCCCAGGGAAGCTGTGGCTGCCCTTGGATCCCTGGAAGTGTCTCAAAGGCCAGCTTGGACAGGGCTTGGAGCAACCTGGGAGAGCGGGAGGTGTCCCTGGCCTCAGCAGGGTGGGGAGCAAGATGGGCTTAAGGGACTCCTCCCACTCAGACCATTGCATGATTCTCTTACAGGCCTGACGAGGACACTGCCCTTCAGTGTGTTCAGAGAGCAGTCCCAGAGATCTAAGCTGTTCTGCAGTGCCAGAATAACCACAGGCACGGAGCAAGTGAACCAGATATGCCAACGTGGAATGCTGTGTGTTCTCCTCCTGTCTCCCCATTGATAACCCCTGAGCTGGAACAGTGCAAACCCCCCATTTCAGTATGAACTGAGCCACCGTCGCTTTGCCCTGAGAAAAACTGGTTCTGTATGATGAGAAAAATGGCAAATTTATTTGCTTAAGGTTTGAAAGATATTTATGAGCTTTGGTAAGGAGGAAATTTCATCTCTGAACAAAGCCTTACGCACCAGGTTCTTTGTGAACTGCCTGAAGCCCTTTGCTGTAATTATTCATCTGATTTGCGCAGGGTGGATTGGGCACAGCCTATTCCTCCTGACAAACTGAGCCTGACTGCTCCAGCAGTGCTCTTTAAGTCTTTGCCTCCGTGCTGGAAATGCCGCAGGAGCCCAGGAAGGGGAGATCTGAACTCAGCTGGTGCCAGCAGCCTGTGCTGTTCAGTGTGGGAGTCACGGTGGCAAAGCCACAGCAGAGGGAAACATCTGATGGAACCAGACAGGTCACTGCTGAGTTACAGGGTCCCGTGCTGCTGACAGGGCCATTTTTTTCTAATGAGACTTAAGACTGGAGCTCTGACCTCTCGTTGTGTGTTAGCACTTGCTGCAAGGGATGAGAAATTTGGTAACTGGCCAGATTCCAGCCCGCAGTAAGTTCTTATATTTTGCCTGCTGAGATTCCCTGTGCAGTTTCAGGGACACGGAGTGCCCAACTTTCATTATCCCGGAGAAGGGGACACTGAGGGGAGACCTCAAACGAGTCTGTAACTTCCTCCCGAGGGCAGCTCCGGTCTCTGGTCAGGGACAGCTCCCAGGGAACGGCTGGAGCTGGGCCAGGGCAGGCTCAGGCTGCAGAGCAGGGAAAGGGTCTTCCCCCAGAGGGTGCTGGGCACTGCCCAGGCTCCCCAGGGAATGGGCACAGCCCCGAGGCTGCCAGAGCTCCAGGAGCGTTTGGACAATGCTCTCAGGGACAGGGTGGGATTGCTGGGGTGTCTTGAGCTGGGCCAGGAGCTGGGCTGGATGGTCCCCTGGGATATCTCAATCCAACTGTTAGCAGAGATACAGCAACTGTTCAACCCACTCAGAAAGGGCTGCACTGCAGCAGTAAAGCCCTCTCTGAGTGTATACATGTGTAAACAATGGATGATGGAGCAGGAAAACATATCCTCCTCTTCTCCCACAGTAGCTCTGCCTGGAATCTGAGGGGAAGCCTGCTCTTTTGAGGCAAGGATCATATCAGTTCCAAACAAGAAATGATTTTCTCCCAACTGATTGAGTGGTTCGGAAGGTGCATTTGTGCCCTGCTGCCCGCTTTGGAAGGACTCTTGAGGAGGGAGGTTGTCTCCACAGTTTTGAGGTGAAATTATTAAATGATTCAGGAAGTATAACTTGAATTTCAGCCCATGTCTATTTAATGTGAAGAAGCAGGCACCTGTGAGGAGATTCTAAAGGTCTAGAGGCTCTGGGTGAACAACAGCCCAGGGATCAGTAGGAACAGGCACTTCAGGAAAAGAGAGGCTGTGGGAATTGGTTCCTTAGACCTGGGTATGTGTTTTGACTGGGCTAAAATTGATTTTCTTCACAGAAGAAAAAGGCTTGATGGGAGAAAACATTATTTCTGTGCCCTGTGCTTTCCAAAAAACAAACGGAGCTGTCTTGGAGGATTTCTAATATGAAGCAAATGGGTGGGCAAAATAAAGGGAAGCCCAGTGCACGAGTTCAGCAGTCAAACAGGTGCCTAGACTCTTGCTGATCATAGGGATTTGTTCATCACTTTGGGCTTAGAACTGTTTCAAGGCAAACATGACGCTGTGGGCATCAGGAATTTCAAAATCAGGTATCCAGCCCAACGCCATGACTTTTTTCTCTTCTATTACTGGAATACTGGGGCAAATTTTGTAGAAATCTTGGGCATTGGAAGTCATCTTTTGGTTAGCTGGTTTGCTTTCTCATATTCTTTTTAAAAAGTCTACTCCTGATTGCTGGAAGAGCTGCGTTGTTTTCCAAACCTCCCTTGGGGGACCCCCTAAAAATTAACGTGAGTTTCCACAGTGTTGACAGCAGCATTGGGTGCTGAATTCCCTCAGCCCAGCTCTGTCTCTCTGGATGTGCTGCGGTCTCTGGTCATCATGAAGTGGGATTTTCCAGCATCCATTTTGCCCATCAGACATGGCCTGGCTGCTGCCAGCTGAGCCTGAAGAGCACCAGAGCTTCATGTTGCCAGCTCTTCCCACACATCCTGTGGTGCCAAAATTATAGACTCATCCTGATCAGCAGAGTGACATGGGATAACCCATGTTCTTAGATTAAATGTTTGATATTCCTGTGAGTTCCTCGCCACCCTTCGGTAGAACTTCATTGGGTGACTGCATTTCCATACATAAGATCACCTTGGCATGGATTCCTTCAATTTCAGGGGTTTTGTTTCCCTTGTGTGTGCACCTAATTTTAAAGATCTTTCTCCTTGGGATGACAGAATACTTTCTTTGTAGTAATTAAGAAATGCTTTTGAATGATTATTCTGGAAAACAGCATTTACCTCAGTGGAAATGATTATGCTACACCACTTCCATTGAAAACCAGGGATATTTCATATTCTGGGGACAAGAGGAGACCTGGGGTTTAGTTACAAGAGCACAGTGAATTTGGCAGGGACATTCAGTGTAGTGCTGCTCAGACTGCTTATGAGAGCAGCAAGTCTGGAACGTGTGCTGTGCAAGCAAGGAATCAGAGAGATTTCAGCCCAAATTAATTAGCATTATGTAAGTGGAGAGAAAAGCAGAAATTTAAAGGGGAGGGAGACATCTGTTGTGTCTCTGAGTTTCCAAGCCTGCCTGCAAATACAGGTCTCCTGGAAAGACAGGAGGATCTCCGTGCTCTGGAAACAGGGAGTGAGTGATGGGGAGCCACTGGCTGAAATCCAGAGGTGTGGTCAGTGCTAATCCTGGCTCTGTCTTGTGAGGGATGGTTTGCTCTTGCAACTCTCTGGGATTATTTATTATTATGTTATGGTGGGGATTACAGGCAGCAAACTGACACCTCCCTGTCCTCTCCCAGCTAATCCAAGCAGAGTGGTGGTGTCTATCAGGCTGATGGATAAAATTCCCAAACACTCTTATCTGCAGAACAAGGAAGTTTTCTGTGATATCAAGAAATGCTTGCTGGGGAATGTGTTGTGTTTGCTCCAAGGTGCTGCTGGCAAAGGCACAACAGCTCCAGAACACTCCTGAGTATCTCCCAGGCAAAGAAGTGATTGCAGTGGCAAGGTGGGAGGTAATGTTCCAGCAATTTGGAAATCACTGTTGAGAGTTATGATGTTTAGCTAAGGAAACACTTCTCTGAAATAAGACATTAAGGCAGACTGACTCCTTCTCCCCCCACTGCTTTCCTCTGGTGGAATCTATCAAAGTGTGTTGTGAGGAATAAAAGGAGTGAGGTCAGGTCAGGCTGCATGGCCAGGGAGGTCAGACAGGGTTAAGCAGGTCAGGTCACATTTCTGTGTCTTCTGTGGTTCTCCAGGAATTTGGGGTCACTGCTTAGAAACTGCTGTTTGATCAGCTGTTGGTAATTTGAGCATTACACAAGAGCAAGTGAAGTCAAAGATGATTCTTGGAGGTGAATGATAAGTAAAAAGAAGAATGAATGGAACAACAACACATTAAAAAATTAAATCCACCAATCTTTTGCTTTATTCCCATTTCAAACAAGCTGTCATGGTTAGTTGACCTAGAAACAAGGACCGTGTGTATTTCACTGTGCTTGAGAAATAAATGCAGCAGAGGCCATGTGTCTGGGAAAGGAGGACAGGCAGCTGAGATGTGCACAAGGTGTTGTTCTCCTGTGAAAATTAACTTGTCGCTTCAAAAGTGGCTGGGCACCAAGCATGGACAAAAGCTACTTTGAATATCTGCTAAGAGATGGAGCCGTGTTGAAGGGCTAAGAACCATCTTTATCCAGTAATTGCCAAGGATTTAATAACTTTTTTTAAAAAGTACATTATCGTGAGGTGGTTTTCATCACCATTCATCAGGCTGGCAAATGGAGATACGGGGAGGTTAAATAACTTGCCAAAGGTCAGCACAGACCAATGGCAGTGCTGGCAGCAGTACCTGGTGCTGAACCTTCCCTGCTGAAATGACTGCCTCTGAAAGAAAGGAAACTCAAGGGGCATAAATTAACTGCTCTTGAATGATGGAAATGCCATTAGAATCAAGTGAGAGGAGAAAAACCTGGCCTCAGCAGCTCAGAGAGGGGAACTTCAGGATGGATTTTCTATTCCCAAGGGAATGGAAGAAGATTGAGTAAAACTATGTTTGTTTATGGTTTTTATTACTTTCTGTTGCTGTTTGAGTTCTGAATAAGAATTTGGCTCAGGTGTTCCGAAATCTCTCAGTCTTTGCAGGTCAGTCTCCTTATAAAGTTATGATTTTCAGGCCCAGAAGTAGCAGCATAGACAGAAAAGCAAATTCCCTTGAGACTGTTGGTTTACCAGTGAGTTCTCCTCCACAAGAGGTGCATGTGGCTCTCTATCCCCTGCCATCCTTGTTTTGGATCTCCTGCTCTTGAGTTCTCCAGCACTGGAAATGGCTCTCCAGTAGAGGTAATGCTGAGAAAGCCCCAATCTAGTGGGGAGCAGAGGGAACCCCCTGTCCCTTCACATCCAGTAAGGAAAGTCATGCTGTGGAAAGAATTTATTTACAGCCCAGCAATACAAAGTGAGCTTCAAGAAGACAAATTTTGTGTCTGTTTTACTGAAACTGTAAGGACTGACATCCCTGGTTATGTCACTCCGGGGTTTGTACTCCAGCTCAGAGTTCCTGCTCACCTCTCTTCTCTACCCACTCTTGCTTGGCAGTTCCTCCTCCGAGCACTGGCTTTGGAACCATGACAGATTTCTGAACAGAACAGCAATTTCTCTGCACTGTGGTTCCTACAGTGTTCTCTGATGCACCTGCACCCCCCAGACTCCGAACATTTCATACCCCTCTGTGCAGAAATGGCTACTTTGGAGTTGGGCTGGAGCTGGAGCAGAAGGAGAAAGCCCAGCAAAATGCCATGTTTATTGAAGCATTCAATGAACTTACAGTGCAAGTTAATTGTATATACCATAAAATTGAACTACTGCAATAGTTTTATAGGGAGTGAGTGTTTTAAAATCATTTAAGCCTAAACACATTTAATTCATGGCAGATTTTCCAGTTTCTAGGTGCTGAAAATGCTCCTGTTATGGAGAACAAAAAGAATCACAAAGTTGATACTACAAGATATTTTTGATTTTTCTGCTCCACAAACAAGCGAGCAACCTTGTGTGGATATTTGGTGATGGAAGGGTTGGAAAAGCAGGGTTAGAGAGGCAAAACTTTGAAGAAGGGCAGTTCACTGTCTATTCCCAAGTCACAGATCTCCCTCAGGCATTTCACCGTCCCAAGGCAGCTTCTCTTGTAGTTTGGGGTCTGTGCTTAGTCTGTGCTCTGCCTCTAGAAAACACCAGTGTGAATTCTTTTCTCTCATCTATTTAGGAAGGAACAACACAAGTCAAGAGTTGGTGATGAATTCTGGTGTTTTCTACATGTCAATAAACCAAGCACTTTAGTGTTTTCCTTTGGGTTATGAAAAACCTGAAATGTGGATACTGCAGCCCCACTGTCTTATTTTCAATGGCTCGTTAATGATGTGTACGTTGGGTTTTCCTCCATAACGTGAACAAGAATAGCTCATTTAAAAATAACACAGGCAAATGTACTCTTTTTATAGCAGGAGGGAGAAGGATAAGTGTCAGTCAAGACTAGTTCCAAATATGTCTCCAACGAGGCCTCCTACAGAATCAGTGATACTGGCTGGGTGCCATCGAGATTACTCAGGGCTAGAACTCTTCAAAGAGTGTTTGTTACGGATTTCCACAGGAGAGATTCACCAGGGAAGAACAAACAGCTCCTGCTACTGTGTTTCCTTGTGCTCTGGAGAAGTGCTCTGAACTGTTTACAGTGTTGCCTCACATTGTTTAGAGTAGTTTCACTTTCTGGGTGTTTGATCCCTCTCGGTTTGTGGGGATGCAAAGCAGCTGAAACGACTCACCTGCTCCCCCGGCATTCCCGTGTTCTCCAAGGGGGGCTCTTCCTCACCCTGGGCCAGGCGGTCCAGCAGGGGTGTGCAGAAAGCTCCTAACTCAATCCGAAAAGGCGTGGCTGTGGGGATGAGCCAGCCTTGGAGCGGCTTTAGCTTGGATAAACTCTGCAAACACCCAAGTTTTTGAATGTAAACCAATATTAAACTTCAGAGTTATCCCAACGATTCCATTCTCTGGTTCAGACAAAGCCTGGGAAGTGTATCTTCAGGACACAACCACCCTCAAATCCCCATCGTTGGGAAATGGCCTCAAGTTGCACCAGGGGTGGTTCAGGCTGGATATCAGGAAAAATTTCTTCACTGGAAGAGTGGTTAAGCATTGGAACAGACTCTCCAGGGCAGGGGTGGAGTCACCATCCCTGGAAGTGTTCAAAAAGTAGATGGAGACTCGTGGGCACTTCATGATGTGTTTTAGAGAGCATGGGGGTCAAAGGTTGGATGTGATGATCTTGGAGGTCTTTTCCAATCTTAACAATTCCCTGATCCTGAGAACTTCCCTACCTGTTCTTTGGAGTAGGAGTGTTGGGGTTGTGCTGTACCTTCGAAGGGTGGAATGAATCTCCTGTTCTTGTGGTTAAATGATGCAAAAAACTCAGTGTAAACTCAGGGATGATCTTCACCTGATGGCAATTCTTGATTTTATTATAACCCCAAAACATTTGCCTTATGCAGGGATTTCTTGCGTGCTTGTCCTTGCTTTTTGGCTTCTCTTGAAAAAAGTTATGTAGATTATTCCTTACGGTTTACGTAACTCTGAGTTCCTTGAGCAATTATTCACCACAAACCACAAAGGGACAAAAAGCTACTGCCCATGGACAAAACAGAGGATTTTAATAATTTATAAGGTTTTTTAAAATGTACATCTAATTATTTTAGGGGGCATCCCCACATGACATTTGCCATTTTTACAGATGCTAGGATGACTTTCTTCTCACAGAAAGAGCAGTGTAGCCCTTTTTCGGTGCCGAGAGGACAGAGAGGTGGAGAGCAGTGGTGGCAGTGGAGGGTGGGAATTGCAGGGACTGAATGCCAGCGGTGTTGCCCGTGGGAACCGTGGCAGAAGAAAGCACAGGGGAAGAGCATGGGCTAAAGGACAGTGGCTGGGTTCAGGCTGGGATCAGAGAGACTCCAGAGGGATTCAGGAGTCCATCAGGAAATACAGGCACTGTGTAGTATCAGAGACTGGAGAAACCTTTGGGGAACAAAGAGGCATCTACAGGGAACAAGATGAGAACTGTGTGACTGCACAGGGAAGGCTTCAGCCTGGTTGGGTGCTCAGGATTTGTTTCTGTTTTCCCTCTTGATGAATGTTGAGGTCAATGGCCACGAAGGCAGGGGCCTCCTGCTCTTGGGTGTATCTCTGCTTTTACGGTCCTGTCAAGCAGCAGTAACATAGAGAAGCTGCTGGGTGGGAGCTCTTCAGAGGGTAATTAAAGCTGTACTGACAATTACAAGGAAAATCTCAGCTATTCTGATCTCAAAAAGGAACTTAAAATAGAAGAGATGTCAGTTCAAACGTGTCACTCAAGCAGCTCTGCTGGGTCAGCTCCTGCCTGGCTTACAGACCTATTAAAATGTGCTAAAGTCGTGGCTGTGGCCAGGAGAATGCACTCATTGCACAAGGCCAGCCCAAAGCCAGCCCTCAGATAAAACAGTGCGAGGCTGATCTTTCCATTCTGCCTCTGTTAATTCCACTGATTTCAGCAGGAATGCTCTTGGCTCGAGCACCACAGGAGCACAGGTCTCCTGTTCTCTGCCTGCCTTGTGTGTGGCAAAGGGATCTGCTGTGAGGTGTCTGCAGCCCTTGTCTGAATCACAAGAGGCTTCTCCAATCTCTCTCTGGGAATTCTGACACAATCTCTTACCTACAGCCTGGTGTGTGAAAGGGATTCAAGAGTGAGGCTGGCAGAAGCAAAGCACTGCAGAAGGGTGAAACTCCCACCTTTCCTACAGCACATCTTCCTGGGAAAGCTCAGCCTGCCGAGGAGCAGACACACCTGTCCCACTCCTGTGCATGGCCAAAGGCAGGGAATTGTACTGCTCATTGGAGTGTTTGGGGCGTCTGGAACCACGAACTTCAGAGCCCAGGCTGATCTGAGGGCAGTCTACATTGAAAAAGTGCCTCCACAGACAATGGAGAGGATCAGAGTTCATCCCTGAACCGGGCAGGACAGAAGATACTTTGCCATAGTCATTCTTCTGGCAGCTGCACGTGGTACAGCCAATACCTTGCTGTGCTTCAAGGGCAGAGCACACATTTGCCCCTGGAGGAGGACGTGCACGTGCCAGTCCCACAGGAACGGCTGCTTAATTAATAAAGCCATGAGGAAAATTCTGTTTGGCTTTTTTCTTGCTTTTCTGACTTCAGGGTTGATGAGGCTGAGGAGCAGAGGACTACACAGAAACTGTTTGCTGCATTGTCTTGGGACCTTCCACCAGCAGAGAACATGCTTTTTAATGGCTCTTTTGTAGGAAATAATGGTTGTGCATCTGTACAGAGTTCACAAGCCCTGTGCCATTCCATACAGGCTTAACAGAGTCGCAGAATATGCTGAGCTTGGAGGGACCCAAAGGATCATTGAGTCCAGCCCCTGGCCCTGCACAGACACCCCAACAGCCCCACCCTCTGCCTGAGAGCATTGTCCAAACGCTCCTGGAGCTCTGGCAGCCTCGGGGCCGTGCCCATTCCCTGGGGAGCCTGGGAAGTGGCACTTCAGCAGCTCCTGCCAAGTTAAAACCCCAGCATGGAGTGGCACTTGGGCCATGTCCCTCTGCAGCAGGAAAATGTTAGAAAGTAGGTCGTGGAAATAATCCTGCTGGTTCCAGTATACAATGGGGTTGAAAGTTCAGAGGGAGCTGGGGAATGCAAAGAGTTTCTTCTGCCTGAGTGCTGGACACGAGGTGTTCTCTCTGAGGGGCTGAGGAAGGAGGATTTCTCCTAAGTGGGATGTATCCATCAGTTGGGCTCAATAAAAATTGCAAAATTTACAGAACCATTTCTTCTCTGGAACTTGGTGTCTTCCTTCCTCTCTGAAAAATGAAGTTCTCTGGAGCAGAGTGGGCAGAAAAAACTTGTTAGGTCTCTATATTCAGACGTGCAAGTCCTACAAACTGGAAATATATCCAAGTTTCTGGACAGCTCTGTGATGGTTTGTTCATTCCCAGTTAAAGAATTTAGACACAGGAAGAGGGAGAAAAGGAGAAAATTGGATGAGGGTCAAGTTTAAGATGAATTTTCGGTTAGAAGCTGTGGATGTAAATGTCTTTATCCTTTTTTTTTTTTTTTTTTAAATTACTGGTTAAATTGTCTTTGAATTTCAAATGGATTTTGTGGTATTTTGGCTGCTCCTGCCCCAGGGCCAGGACACAGAATCCAAATGCATGCTCTGGACTTGATTCAGAATCCAGATGTCTTTCTGGGGTTTTGATACAGGGATTTGAATCCATGATTATAGTATCATAGAATAATAGAATGGTTGGGTTGGAAGGAGCTTTAAAGATCATACATTTCCAAACCCCCTGCCATGGGCAGGGACACCTCCCACTGTCCCAGGCTGCTCCAAGCCCTGTCCAGCCTGGCCTTGGGCACTGCCAGGGATCCAGGGGCAGCCACAGCTGCTCTGGGCACCCTGTGCCAGGGCCTCCCCACCCTCCCAGGGAACAATTCCTTCCCAATATCCCATCCATCCCTGCCCTCTGGCAGTGAGAAGCCATTCCCTGTGTCCTGTCCCTCCAAGCCCTTGCGAATGGTCTCTCTACATGTTTCTTGTCAGCCCCTTTGGGCCCTGGAGGGCCACAATCAGGTCACCTCGAAGCTTCTCTTCTCCAGGCTGGACAATTCCAATTCTCTCAGCCTTTCCTCATAGGACAGATGCTCCATCTGGACTCACTCCCACAGCTCCATGTCCTCTCTCCTCCTGGTCAAAGCAGAAACTCTTCGAAAACTCCCTGGGAACACCGGGATTCCCCTCTGACCTCTGTGCCTATGGCACACAAATGACATAACCCCAGTAACTGGGAAGAGTGGAGCTGTGGGAGGGCTCTGCACAGGATAAGGTCCCCCTCCTGTATCCTCCTGGCTCCTGGCAGGTGGTGGTTTATGAGTGTCCCTACAGGAGGGATGCACACAAACCATCACATTTAATAACTGTCAGTGGATCACTCCTCCATGAAATAGTTTAAGTCCTTTCAGATCCTAATGCCTCCCAAACACCCTGCATCAGTGAATCCCACACTTTCAATTATGAAGAAAAACCCTCGTTTTGTCTGGTTTTAAACGAATTTATCAGATTTCTTCACCATGGCTCCTTAATCATTGTAATGTGAGAAACAGCAAATAATAATATTTCATCCATTTTATCCATGACACTTGGGATTTCCATCTCTGTCTTCATTTTCTCTTCTCTGAGCTGAAGATAATGAGTTAGTCCAGATTTTGTCACTGCTACAGAGTCCTCACCTGCCTTTGCTCTTCCGTTTGTGTGCATGTGAAATGAGGACAACACTCCCCACAGCATAATTGGTGCTTGTAAAGAATTTAAGGACTATTACACAGAAAAAATGTTATTTTAGCATTCCAAAGGCTGCATGTAAATGAATTCACAGGGATGAATACAGGTGACTTGAGCATAGTTTGGTCATTCTCATTCACAAATGGATTTTCTTACAGGACACGGCTGTCAATTAGAAGTAACAGCTTTTGCAAATTTGGTCATGTGCATCGTTCCCAGGACACACACCCAAAATCCTCTCGGCTCTGAAATATGAATGTTGCTGTGTACAAAAGGTGTGGAGCGAGCCCATTCAGAACTCATCAGTACTAACTGAAAGAGGAGTCTCCCACATCTCCTTGTTCATCGCCTGCCTCGTGAATCACTGTTCCTGCAAGGCATCCATCATTCCTGGACCAAATGAAAGGGGAAGTGTGTAGTATTCCTTAAGTCATTTTAGCATAATTAAATTTTGATTTGTCTCTTTCAAAACCCTTTTTTCCTCGCTAAATCTTTGAAAGAGAGATTACTGCAAGAGTTTAAATGGCAACTTTCAAAGTCCTGCTGGCTTCTCCTCTGAAGGGTTTGTCTGTAGCTCGTTTTTTAATCTTGAAAGCTTCTTTTTCCCTTTCAGATTGTCTGTGCAGATCACTTTGTTTTACTTAATGTAAATACTCCAGCAAATTTCAGAACCAAATAGTGATGGACGTGATTAGAATCAGAGCTTTGTTAAGTAGCATGAGAAGATCCTTTATTTCAGCAAGGGAGATCTATCACCTCGCTTGCAAATTATCTCATGCTGACAGAGTGAAATGTTCTGTAACCTGATGAAAAGAGAACATGATCTAACTGTATTGATACAGGAGGGGAGAAATGCACGCCGTGTTCAAAACAAGTATGTCAGGGAGAGTTCCTTCTTTCCCTGATTTCATTTTCTGAGGCAGAGAGTGAGGTAATTGTTTCTCTGATAGGAAAGTGCAGGCAGTGCCTGGTGGATAGGTGAGTTTTACTCCTTTGCTCATTAATTGACAGTTCAGGGTCTGTGTAACAGGGATAAGGAAGAGCCATTTCACACAGAAAACATTACAGAATGCCATCTTGTGAAATTGGACATGGAACACATCGTAAAAGCCTTTTTTCAGGGGAACTGATGGATTGTTTACAGGCAATTATTAAGACTATGTCCCTTCTCTCAAATGCTCTTGGTGTCAGGGCCAAATTTCATTTGCTGTTACATTGAATCTCAGATTAAGTTACTATCTACTTCATCCAAACCACAGAGAGTCTGGATTAATACAGGGGTTGTTGGGAGGAATGTTGGTTTAAAGTGCACATATGCCAACAGAGAAGGAAAAACCCAGTGGTGAAACACAGCATCTTTGAGCACTGATAGGGAGCAAAATTATCTGGGTCTGTGGCCTTGTTCACCTCTTTGCTGGAGACATGGGTTTGCTCCATGGATCCCAGGAAAAGATGCAATTCACAGACTCAAGTGCCCATATAAAAATCTGTTGAGGTTTCTTGAGGTCAGGCAGGGGGTTGGTACTCAGAGCTGGCTGCTCACACACGGAGTTTTACGAATACATGAATAATATCATTTACCACTGGTGCAGGTTAAAGGAATCACCATCTTCACACCACTGGAGAAGGAGGAGCAGGACTGCCCCGAGCACTGTCCTGGCTGTCCTTTGCCACTGTCCCCACAGATCGTTTGACAGGGCACTTGAGGCTGAAGCCTCTTGCATGGACTCACTGTACTCAATTTTCAAAGCAGTTTACACACTAAGGCAAATTCTTTTTGAGTCCTGTGGTCATTGACACTGCCAAAGCTGCCCCTTTTCCTTCTCCACCACCACACTCCTCACCCCAAGCCACTGCTACAAAGCACGTTTGTACTGAAAACCCCAATTGCCAGCTGAAGCACAGCACAAAGCTTCCACCACACGTACCAGGGAAGCAGGAGTAGCTATTTTTCAGATCATCAGGTGTATCAGTAAATGCACCTACTCCTTGTCAGTGTTTGTTAAACCTATACTTAAACTGGGCTTTGAAATGACAGAAAATTGCATGTTGGGTTTATCATTAAGGAGGTGGCGGGGGAGAGAAGGACAAAGCACTGTCTGGAGCAGGAATAAAGAAAAAGGAAGGGTTTTATTTTTCCAGTGCTGGTTGTTGCTGTAAAGGTGGAACGAAACATTCCATGGCCCTTATGATAGTCTTGACCAAATGTGTTAAATCTGAAATTTATCCCAAAATCTGAGTGAAGGAGAATGTGTTTACCCACATCTTAATTCTTGTTATGATATCAGCATTTAAATTTTACATTGCATTCTCTTCTTGTTCTGAACTGTCAGGAAATGTTGTACTGATACAACTGCATGCTGTTCCTAACAGAATAAAATCTCTGCTAACTTTGTTGATTATAATTTGATCCTGAATGGTGCTGGCTTTTACCACATCAATAGTGAAGAGTTATCTCTGCACATTAGCTCAATTTCCCAAGTCGTTTTGAAAATTAGCAAGAAAATAGATATACATGCCCTGTGTCAGCACTGCCAGTCTTAGAAACATGTGTGGGAACAAAAATATTTTAAAAAATAACTTAGAAAAAAGTATTCTTAAAATACTTTGCAAAATGGCAGGGCAGTTACTGGGTTTTTTCACTTTTAAACTCCTCAGTTCTGTATTACCCAAATGATCATTTTCTGCACTTGTATAAAACAAAAATAGTTTTGCTCTAAAAGATGAGATTTGGCACTTAGGGCAAAATTCTCCTCTCCAATCTGCAATGCAGATGCCGTCGCCGCAGAGCAGATTCCCAGCGCCTTCCTGCATGCAGCTCCTGCAGAAAACTCCCCTGACCTCCATGGGAGCTCCATGGAACGGGCCACGGGGGAGAATATCCCCCTGATGCACTCCCATGTCCAGAACCAAATCAGGACAAACCCTGAATTCGCGCTGGGAGGAGCCATTTGGAGCTGCTTCTTCTGCAGTCAGGAGGTTTTCTTGGAAGAACTGGTGGAGGAGCCGGGATCCTGGCGGGGGTTTGCACAGCTCTGTGAGTGGTTTCCCTTCTCCGAATCGAGGTGACAGCTCTGCAAACCTACGAGTGAAAATTTGCCATCAAACCCAAATCCTGGCAGTCCGTGATGTGTGCAGGAAGAATTAATTTCCCCACGGTGCTGCCTTAAAGTTCTTTGTGTCCTTCCATTCCTTCCACCCTGCCACCGTCCCTCCGACCCATCCCGTCTGTCACATGCCTAAGATAACATGGAAAAATCCCACAGGGAGGAGCCCCTCGGGGTGAAGTGGATATGAATCCTTTTGGTGTTTGTACTGGGGAAGGTCCCTTCCCTGTGCAGGGAGAATGTGTTAAAGGCAGCCCCAATTGCTGGTTCTGTGTGCCTCGAGGCAATGAAAGCAGGATTTTCTCTTTAAATCACTGCTAATTAAAATGAATAAATCTAACGAAATAGCAACAGAGAATATTAATTGAAATAACCCCCCAAATCTCACCTAGATGTAGTTTTGAATTTTGCTGTTGCTTCCTGGCTGTGAAGTCACACAAATAAATGTATATACTGGCCTCCGTGCCTAGGAAAGTGTGAAAAACTGAAAAATCACAGACACCAGTGGAAATTAATTTTGGTAGAAATTTCCAGCAGAAATATTTATTCAGCCATGTTGTAATCAACTTCCTTCTTCTCCCTAGACCACTGTATTTGTGAAATAGAGGAGAGAGAAAGTCACCTAGTCCAGCTTCCTGTGCCAGATTTGGCAAATAATTGAAGATGCAGGAGGAAATTTTGAAAAATAGTTTTTGTTAAGATGAGACCTGAGCCATCCTTTTAAAAATGAGTGGGGCCTAGACACCTTAGTCATTTTAGAAAATGTTATTTTAGTAGTTTTGAAATGTTATTTCTCCTGGTGCAAGGACTGAAGTCAGTCCAGGGGAGCTCATGAAACAACCACCCAACACTCAAACTCTTCCTGCACTGCAAACAGAAGAAGGGGCTAAAGCCATGGATGGAACTGGTGCTGCAAATGGTTCTGGTGCAGTTCCTTCCAGTTTTCCAAAACCAAGATGTTTCCTCTGGAAAACGTATTACAACATAAATCCATAGAGTTTGTGTTCTGTGGGAAGAACTGGAAGATTTTCTTTGCATCCTATTACTGGCTCACTACTTAAATTTCTGTCTGACTACTTAAAATGAATTTCCTTTATAGGACAGCAAATGTTAAATGTGGTATCACATACACCTTTGTCTGGAATTTCGTTCTTTACAGAGATGTTATTTTTAAATTTCTTGGATGAGACAAGAGGCCTTTCAGTTTAAGTGCCTCGCTTGGTTCTGTGGTTTCTGTGTTAGGTTGTTCCTCTATAATTTTTTTCATAACCTTGGGCAAGCCACTTAGTACCTGCATTTCATTCAAACTCAAACTGGGTGCCAAGAGCTGGAACCTGCCTGCTAGCTCTGCCCTCTTCACAGGGTTGAGGAGTTGCCTCAGTAAGGAGGAAATTGCAAGGTTATTTAATATCATGTGTTCTGGCATTAATTCACTCCCAAAATTTCATGTAAGATACGATGGGATTAAATGATCAATATTGATTTAAATACGTGGATGGTTTTAAAAGAGGAGGTGCTGTCTCAACGTCAAAAAAGATTCTGAGAGGTTCTGCCTTGCTTTCGTGATTTATATATTTTAAATGCAGTATTGATCTTTTCCTTTCAGTGGAAATGGAGGGATAAAATTCTCCTTTTCAATTATAGAATAATACAAAAGGGACCACAGTTATTTCAAAGCTTTCCTTTCCTAAGATGTAATCAACACCAGAGCTAGAACACATCTCAGACTGTGGTGTGCAAACTTATCCCCTGCAGTGCCCCAAACCAGATTGGAGGGGTCTTGTCTGATCCCCCAGGACAGACTCTGTCCTGTGGGTGAAATTCAGCGAAAATCCTGCTGATCAAGGTCTCTCCCAGAGCGTGATTTCCCATCCCCTGCCTGTTACTGCGTTACACAAGAAATCTCCAGTTTAGCCTCTAATCCTGGCAAGCATTTCTTGGCCCACATTGCTGTCCTTTCATGTTGGCCAAGTTTGGAGGGGGAGAAGGAGGAGGCCAAAGATGAGCCAGCTGGTTTTAAACCCTTTGGTGCATTCTGTGTTCCCTGACATGGGGAATAAAGAAAAGCTCTGGGCCTCTTGTTTGCTTTCTGGAGAAGGGCTGGGTCGTGTTTGGGGAACGGAGCTCACGTTCTCTTGCCCTTGTGTCTCGTGAGCGGTGCAGTGCCTGAGGACCAGGAGGGATAAACTCGTGCTCCGAAGGAAGCTGGCAATAAAGTTTGCTCTATAAAAAGAAACCTGCAGTTAGGATCCAGTTTCCTATTCTGAGTCAAGGCAGGGTGTCGAGTCAGAAATTCCGACCCAGCGGGTCAGGAAGGATTCCAGGACATCTTGAATCACAACTCCGATGTGTTCCCTTCCTTTCACCCTTTGGCCCAAGTCCCACTGGGATTACTACTCAGAACTATTTTATTCAATTCTCTCTGTGCCTGGTGCTTGGTGTGAATACACACTGTGTTTTCCAAAGGCTGCAGCTTCTCTTCATGTCTTAACTGGCGACTCTTGTTTCTCCTCTCCTTATTCTGCACATGAACGATTCCCCCCCTCCACTTAGAAGACTTTTTTGTACCTAAACCACAGGAGACACTGAACTCTCCCCAAAACAATAAATGGCCTTGCTGTTCCCAGTGTCCTTGCTCCTGGTATTTCACTCGTGAATTATTTGGGTGGTGATTTTATTCCATACTTATTTCTTAATGAGACTTATTTTGCTAAGGACAAGGCTGATTTTGTGGACACGTTTGTATTAGGGACTTTTCTCACCTATCTTTCTGTCTGTGTGCTTGGCAGCCTGGGTGGAGAATAGGAAATATTTCTCGTAGTTGTCATTCTCAAGTGGTGCTGGCTTCCAACTACAAGGTCACAGAAAAAGTATAAGAAACCATAAATTACATATATCGTGTATAACGCATGGCTCTGTGATACTTTATGATGAGAAAAAGTGAAAATTTCAAATCTGTCTGGAAAGAAGGCAAAATGTAAAATAGGGAAATCACTTGTAATGTAGAATTGCTTAAATTTGGTGAAATGGAGCCAGTGGGACGCACTTGCCTGGATGGTTTTACTGATCCTTTATTGAATCCCATCCTCCTGGTTTTCTTCCCCCCAAAAGGACACTAAATGAGCTGACAGTGGGATTTCTTTCTCTCCACCATTCTGCAAGCAGCTCGTGCTAAGGATGAAATGTCCAAAGGTAAAGATAATGCAGGAATTAGCAAAGGCAATAGACACCTAAAAAGAGAAGAAAATCTAAAAGGTGGAATAACAACCTTAGAAGGGAAAATTCCTTGTGGGTGAGTGGAATTCATGGGATGAGCCCATTCCCCATGGTTTGTGGATCAAAGAGATGTGTTTGCACAGGGCCTGACCTGTCATTAAGTAAAGCAGTCGGTGGCAAAAGAAGGCAAAGTAAGTCTGGGCTTTACTCATTAGGCTTTAATAATTCTTCTCTTTTGCCCAACATCTCTGTCACTGTGCTGCACACTGGGCTATCATCAAAGCAAGGGTGGGGAATGCTCCACCTGGAACAGACACCCTGTAATTTAGTACTGAGGTCATTTCCATGGGACATGTGGGCTTGAACCTCCTTGGGGAGATGTCTCCCACTTCCCTTTACCGGAGTGACAGGGGACATTGCCCCAGTGTCTGTTTTCTAAAAGGATCACCTCAGGTACCCAAACCTGAGGGGAATGTTCTTGGATGGGGCTCCAGTCCTGTGGGAGGTGAGCAAAGGTGGCCACGGGGGTCAGCACTTTGTACCTGAGACCAAGAGGTTTAAACCTTGCTGGAGGAAGGCACTTCAAACACTCCCCTCCCTTCAAGGTTTCCACTGACACTTTGTCTCCGTGTCCATCTGCTGGGGAACCAAACTTTCTCCATGAAAATGTGTGCCAAGGCCATCCTGGGAGAGCCGTGCCTTCTCTTGGGCAGGGTGAGGCACCAGCCTGACCCCATTGCAAACTCTCCCTCAGCTCTTTCCCCGACAGATCAGCACCTCTGGGAGCTCTCAGCTTCAGACCAAACCAACTGCCAGGTTCATGCCATCACCTCAGACTCTTGATCCTTTGCTACACTTTATCAGGCAGGTACCGAACAATCAGGAATCCAAGATGTATTATTCCAGGTTAATGTAGCACACGTGTAAAGGACAGAGTGCTTGGACAATGGAGAATCTAGGCTTTGTTTAGTCTTTGCCTGAAAAAGTCTGGATCAAAAATCCAATCCTGCTGCAAAGACTCTCTCAATTCCCTTTCCCCCCAAGACAGTGGCTGTTATTTTCCTTATTCCTCATTTGCTGGGCAGTTGCCTACAAGGCTTCAAACTGAGAGGGAGCAGCGAATGCCAGGCTTCCCTTCCCTGCCTTTGCTCCAGCACATTCAGGTTATTTTAGACTATGATTCCTTTGAAGGAGAAACAATGAGCTGTGTGAATCAAACGTTTTCACAGCGGTTGAAAACTGGAGCTTGGCAAAAAAGGGGAGCAGGGAAACATTAAAGACAATGTAGCAATAACAGGCAGGGAGCAAAGAGAGAGATGGGGTAGAAGATAACAGGATATGGGTACAGCACACAAGCTAAGCAGGAAAAAATTAGATGAGAAAAGGAATGTGGAAAAATGGAGAGGTAAAGATTGAGAAATCTGTCTTGCAGGTAAGCAAGCTGAGCTGTCTCACTTTGGGAAAAGGCAAGGTTAGAACTGTTGACTGACCTCTGATGAAATCTAGCGTGTATTTTCACAGCCTCTTAATAAGAGCAGTAAAGCAGCTGTATTGCATAATGGTCTGAGAAATGGATCCTTGTAACATGTTCCAGCACCCTGGTTGTGCTGTCACTGCCAGGACACCAAACTCCTGTACTGGGTACTCTGGTCCTGGGGGGCTGCTGTGGGTGCCTTCCACAGGGCAGGCTGTGCCCAAGCTTCATAGTTTCGGTGTTTTTACCTGGAATCTCTGTTGGACTCCTCTGTGTCCTTTAAGTGCATGTTTCTTTCACCTGAGGTTCTCTTATGGATGTGAAAGAAAAGGTCTGGTGTCCAGCACTCAGGGCATAATTGAAATTTCAGGGCTTGAGGCTTTCATGTAATTTGTTCAAAGAGTTGAAGGCCTGTGGCAAAGCACACGCAGCTGATCTGTGGGTTGGTGCCGTGAATGTCCCTGTAGTGAAACCTGAAGAGGTGGGGGTTTTCCCAATTCTTATCCTGGAAACTACCCTTAAATCTGTGTCCCACAGACATTTGCAATGGCCCCTCTGTGCATTCCAGACTTTACAGCTGGCTGTGGGCTGGGGTGACCACACTGCCAAACCCCAAAGCCAGTGGATACTTCCCAAAGGCAGAGCCCAGAGGCTCTCAGGCTGTGGTTTGCTCCTGTGGTGGAGGAGCACACAGAGAGCATTTGTTCAGGAGGGATTCCACCTTTCCCACCGAGTGCTGCCTTCCTTTATTCCTGCTTTACATCACACTTGCCTTGTCGTTGCTGTTTATTTGGGCGCAAAGTCTCCTACACCAGCAGTCCCATCAAAATCCTCCACAGGATCCTTCCTGATCCTGGAGGCACTGCTGTGAGAGCCTGCTGGTGACACTCTCACCACTCTGCCCTGAGCTGGATGAACCCTGGGCTCAGGGAGCAAACCCCAGACCTGGAGCTGCTCCGCTTTTCCCTCGTGCCATCCCAAAACTGCTTCAAACCCCGGCAAATTTACACCGTTTGGTGTCATCTCACAGCCCCTGCCAGTGAATGTAAATGGCATAAAGAGCATGTGGAACAGATGGAATGAGACATGCACGTAAAGAATTAAAGTATTTGTGAGGGAACTTGGCAAGGATGTTGGAATGCTTCAAGCACTGTGTTCGGGGGTGGAGGGAGGGAGACCGGGATGAGTTGTGGGGGCCTCTATGCTGGTGATCCATTTCCTTCAGAAACAATATGTGACCTATTTCTGTAATTGTGCTAAACATAGCAACAAATATTCCCTTCTTCCCACCTTCCTTCGGGAAGCTTGACAACTTCTTTAGCTGGAGAAAATGCTTCCTTGAGGAAGAGCTGTGAGCTGCTTGATTTTGCATTGAAATATTAGATGAAATTAAAGATAGCAAAGGGAAAAACAAAGGCCTGGGTGGGAATGGGGTGGTTTGTTACAATCAGGGACAGTGCCCTCACCTGTGGGCAGTGCAGGGAACCAGTGGGGAAGCAATCCACAGCTGTTAAATTCACTTACCTGAAATGACTTGGAGTTTTCATTTAAAAATGGCTTTATGCATTGGGTTAGCCCAATTATTTGACAAGTGACATTTTAGGAGATTTTCTATACACACGAAGAGTGAGGGTTTTTTGAGTGGCTCATCAAATTGAAAAGAAACAGGATGAAATTTTATGTAAAAGAGACAAAGAAAACCACTGGGAAATGGAATAAAAAGTATGGAATACTGCAGCTCCCTTCCTTTTACAATTGCTCAAAGCAAACTTGGTAACTCACATTTTTGATCAACTCACTGCATTCACTTTTTCTTGCAAGGCACCTCTCGAAGCTCATGATCGTGTCTTGGATTGGCTTTGAGCAGGGAGCTCTCCATGTCACAGGTCAGGGTGACAGTTCTGTAACCTCCAGTCTGTCTTTCTCAGAGAGCGGTGACAGAAGCCCTAAATCTGAGGATAAATGTTCTTGTTCACTGCTCGAACAAAACATCTAAACCCAGAGATGGGACAGGGAGCCTTCCTGCAGCCACAGGAAAGGCAGAAATATTAACTAAACAGATTTTTGAAAGGAAAGGGTGATGTTTTAGACAATGCAGACCAGCAGTTTAGGATAAGGTAACACCTGATGGTTTTCATGAAATCCATAACACTTCTCGTGGTGCTACTGGACTTTAAAGGAAGCCCCCAGCCAGTGAATTTGCCCCAAAAGAAATCCCAAACCAACAATGTGAATAGAAGACACAAGTCAGGTTTCCCTTGATAATCATAGAGGGCTCAAATTACCTTCCTTTCCATCCCCAAAGGGGGCATAAATACTTCATTTATGAGATTGTTTACGCATGACTAATCTATTTCTACTTGCTAATTGTAATGACTAATGTGTGTTACAAGACAAATATTAGCTTGTAATAATACCTGAACAAGTAGATTTATAAGCGTTAAGCAAAAATACAAATAATTAGCAGAAGCTGACTGGCATTATCTTCTAATTAAGTGTAAAGACACTTTCTATACGAAAGCAAAAGCCTGAAGATTTCTCCAGAAGCTGTAGGGATAACTAGGCCATGCTGCTGTTCTCTCGATAAAAGGGCAGGAGTCAGGTAATATTTAATTTTCATGGGAGCTGCCTTCAGTCACGCTTCCCCCGCTGACGTCAGTGCAAGAAAAGCACTTTCGGCCTGTTCCTACCTGCTGAGGCCATATGTCCACTGGGAGGAATTTGGCAGACATCTCCGAGTAGAAGTAATTACAAGAGACAGGAGCAGTCCAGAGAGCAGAGTTTGGGAGTTATTTCTGCACTGCCCAGCTCCCTGCCCGCAGCTCACCGAGCCCTGGCTGTGAGACACACACCCCTTTCACTCGGGCTGTGCTGCTTCGTTTAAATCAAGTGGGAAAACTTTGCATCTTTAGAAGTGGGTTCTCTTTAGGTGAGGTGGAACATCACCTCACTTATCCCAGCCTATGGAATGTATCTCCAATTTTTGGAGATTCCATTATAAGGAGCACATGGACCAAAGGGATTTTCCAACTGCTATGATGTAAACGTTGTGTACAGGCACCGGAGCTCATACTCTATTTGAAAAGAGGATTTGAAGGGACACCGTTGGCTGTGGTACCTCCTGAAGGAATTTCCCGTGGATTGTACCCTCATTGCCTGAGAGGCAGGATTGGAGTAGTGATTCCAGACTGCCCTGGATGGAAAGAGCTGGTTAATCCCAGAGCACACACAGTGAGCAGGCAGCACCTGTGATGAGAGCATTTGACATCAAGAAGCAGCTTGGGACAGAAGCAGGTGTGACACTGTGACAGAGTGGCTGAAAATTGATGGAAGATGGCTCCAGAGGTACAAATTGGCTCCAAAGGTATAAATTGGTTCCAAAGGTACAAATTGGATTTTGGCTCATAAATGGTGTCATTACCTCAAAAATAGTATTCTAGAGTAACTTGTTACAGTAATAATGTAATCCCTCATTTAACATCTGTGAGTAGCACCTGAAATATTTGACCTGTATCACAGACAGGCAGCCAGGAGCCTTGCCTGAAACCACAAAGAGAGATGAGGGTTGTGCTAGAAATGTTACCCAGCTCTCACGCTCCCAGATCCTTCCTTCCATTTTGACACCTTCCACGTTTCCAGTATTCTGAGAAGTGGTTGGAATTTTTCACACTGAGGCATAGGATGGGGACCTCCCCCTGGCAGGTACCACAGGGACACAAGGATGTGTCTGACCCTTCACCTGCAAGTGATCCCAATGCCCAGGGGCAGACTGGGAATGTGCTCGTCCTGCAGCCCTGGGGTCTGCACGCAGCTGAATCTTAGCAAAGATTTTTTGTATTTACAATGTAAACAACAACAAGACAATGATTCATGTGCCTTCATCCAGTCCATCTTATGGCTTAACATTGAGACCAAACCAGAGATTCGGTAGAATTGCAACTCCTGAGTTTCTCCTTTTACTCAAACCTTACAGCTCTGATGTGAGTTCAGATTTTACACAAACGCATTTCTTCCAAATACGAATTTGGAACACCAACTGTGTTTTGTCAAAATACTGTATTAGCTTGAAGGTGTAGAATAGAATTTAGACACTGCAGAGTGCTGTGACTTGTAGCTTTGTCAATCATTTTTAAAAAATCTCTGGTAGCAAAACCAAGCACATTTCAGAATAAGTTTGTATCCATCAAGCCCCAAATCAGCAAGTGCAAACACCGCTTGTTTCTGAACATGAGGAGGAGAGTTTGTTTAAATCAGCAGAGCTGGTCTTTGTCCGTTTTAGGTCCGTGTGCCAGAGAACTGAAGGTCACCTCTGATTAGACCAGACCAGGAGCCTCTGTGATTTCAGAGAACAGAGGGGCTCGTGTGACCTGGTCCCTCTCGGATCAGGAGGTGAACCTTGGGAAGGCAGGGACAGCTCCTCGGTTTGGACCAGGGAACACTTTCCTGCCAGGGCTGGCTCAGTGTTACCCTTTCCATCTCTGTCTCAAATCCATTCAAATTTTTAATTTTTCTTCTGCATAAAATCTCAGTCAAAGGATTTTCAGCCAAAACGATGGGCTGAGTGGGTATGTTGGTATTGGTTCTGTTGTGTGACTTAAACGAGGCCAAGGGGCTGCAGGCTCCACGCAGGAAAATAATAAATATCCTTGTGTAATTCCTTTCTTCGTATGTCAAGGAAAGACAAACATTTCAGATTCTTCCTGAAACGAGTGTCAGAAAAATCCAAAAAAAGCAACATTCACTGGGCTGCAGGAAAACAGAAGGCTGAACAGATATCTCTGAGCTGAAATATAGGTTCCCTTTACACAAACATTTCAAGGCATGGATAGTTTCTTGAGTAATCGAGAAAGCATTTGAGTAAATTAAAAGCAGTTGAAATATTTTATTTTATATGAGTGTATTATCTTTTAATGTGAATATTTTAAATTTTTGATAGTAGGAGTGGTAGCAAAATAGGATTTGCTCTGTAATTCCATTGTAAATTAGGGCTTGTGAAACCTTAAAATCTCAGAAAAATGCGTTGTTTCATTTAATAGGGCTTGGAAACAGGAATGTCAACACAGGGCATCTCTGGAAGTCTTATGGCTCTAATTCCTTTATTCCTCCTCATAATTTCAGCAAAAGCTTTCAGCACAACATTTATCTGCAGTTGATGGATCACTGAATGCTTACAGCTGAAGAAAATGAACATCAAAGATATCCAGTAAATTATTTTAATGGTTGGATCTTTACCAGAGCGAGCTTCGCCTTTTGCATGTTTTGTTTCCCATAAAAATACAGTTCATGTATGTTCTGAAGGCAGAATTTAGCCAGAGCTGACTATTTGCTTTGATTTACATTTCTTGTAAGTGAGCTGTGAGTGAACTTGACAGCTCCGTGGCCGAAGGGAAGTCCTGATACCGAGGTTCCAGAACAAAAGGGCCTTAATGAGGTCAGAGTGGTAACAGAATGTAAAACAGAACATTTCTGATTCGATCTCATTACTACTGATGAGCCTCCACTGGGTTGTTCAGGCTCCGGATCGGAATGGGGTGAGAGAAGCAAAGACAGAAGGAAGAACAGACACAAAAGTGAGTAATATAGAAATTATTACAAGTATTGGGATGTGTGTGCCTGAGTGAAATGCAGGGACATCACCCTCGCATTTTGGTCAGTCCCCCTGACACTGAGCAGCTGGTTCAGTCTGTGGGTGAGTTATTTCCAGGGGTGTAAACCTCAGTCTCTCTTTGGATGATGAAATCCATGGCAGTGACCTCTCCCCCAAACCCTTTGCTGTCCATCCCATAAATGCTCACTGACTGCACAGCTTCTCTCCTCTCTTCAGATCCCAAACCTGCTGAATGGTCTGTTCTCTTTTCAGTTTGCAACATAACTTTGTACCCTCACAAATCAAGATGTACAAAATTTGGGAGCACAACAATAAAATATGTTCTAACGATAAGAAAGATGAATCTAGAAGGAAGAGGAAAAGAGAAACTGACAATTCCCATTTGATGGTGCCTATAAGGACCTGAATGTGAATGAAAGAATCTGCACAGAGGTTGCTAAAGGCCTGGAGCTCCAGAGCTGTTGCCTAGAAAGAGATTTCTATACCTTCCCAGATTGTGGTAGCAGTTTCCACCCAGGGATATTTGAAGGAGGAATTGTTGGAAGATAACAGAAGGCAAAGAGCTGCATTAGTCCAGGCTCTGATGTGGTCATTGATCACAGACAGGAGCCACAGTTTTATTCATCTTTTTTGTAACATTACTTTAAAAAATCTCAAAGATTTCTTATGGCTTACAAGAAAAACTTCACCTTATCTTTTCCCACCACAGGAAAGGAAAACTATTTTTAGAATTCCAAAAAATATTTGGAGTGATGTATTCCATTTGTCCATTCTTTTCCTGCACTTTGTCTACAAAGGCCTTACTGGCAGATTATTTTTTTGTTTGTTTTAATTTTCAGCTGCAAAGTAAACCTCGTAAGTTTGACAGGAGAAGCCCTTAGATATTTCAGTGCAACACTTTGCAATTCTTGTTTTTACAGACATAAACACCTTCTAATGCCAGAGGGGAAGAGGACTTTAATTCAGATAAAATAAGATTCTCAAACCCTGAAAAGTGTACTCAGATTTATGGGCCAATTTTAATATTTGGGCTCCCATGCCAAAAGCTGCACATTCCACATGTGCAGCACAGGGTGCTGCCTGCCTGGCTGATCCCAGGGTCGTGGCACACCAAGCTGCATCACCCATCCAGAGTTACCCCACAACCTCTTCCAACAAATAAACTCAGAGTTTTGTTCTCAGAATGTGTTCCCCAAATCTTATTTCCATATTTACTTTGCCTTTTAGCCTTAAATATTTTATTTTTTTTTCTCTTGTAGTATTTTTATCCTGTATCTTATTTAACACCTTTTAATAAGCTGAATTCTTACCAAGCGAGCACAACAACATCTGAAAGATGAAATCTCTCTCTTTGATGGTATGAAACCATGACCCAACAGGCCCATCCTCTGCCTGCAGGGCTACAGGGAGCTTCATGTTAGATTATTAAATCCTTCAGAAACTCAGGTATGTTTATTCCTAGTGCAAGGTATCCTGCCAAATCACCATTCTTTCCACTTCTGAGTGCAAAAATAATTTACAATTTAAAAGTACTTTGCCATTTTGCTCTGCCTAAATCACCCTCCCTTCTTACTCCTGAATAGTTTCAGTTGTCATTTGCTTCTTTCTGTTTTTCCAAGCAGCTCATTTGCTTTGATTCTGCCGAATATTTAAATGTGAAGTTGCAATGGTGTCTCACAGTAACCGACAGGACAAGCTGGAGCACAAAACTGTTCCTCACTTCCACCTGAAAATAAACACCTTCCTCTGCCTTCATCACAAGACCTTTCTGGCCAGAAAGGTGTCTGGTTCTGTGTCCCACTTGCACCTGAAGCTCCCAAAGGCTCTGTGAAACACAGACCATTCTCATTCTTTCTTTAAAAAACACCGAGTGAAAACCTGTTCTCAGGTTTTGACACATTTTGACTGTCAAATGGGTCACCATATATGGGACTGCCTGAAGCTTGATTTTTGAATCTTATCTCTATTTCCAACGACTTCTATTTTTTAGCATTACACTTGCTTGAAAGTAACAGTTTGCATTTACTACTTGCTTCATCCCTACCAGTTATACCTGAAATGTCATCTAAATATCACTGTGATGTAGGGAAGGAATCAATCTACTCTGCTCCTGAACTGTTTTTATCCTTTCATCCACAGCCACATTTCGAGAGATTTTCTCGGATTCATTGCTGGCAGTTCAAACTTCACACAGACAAATTTAGCCATCGTTTTCTCCTGGCTGCCTCACACTTCCATCGCCAGTAAAGGCACCCAGCTACAAGCGCTGCTCTTTAGAACGAGCTGGGCACCTTTGGTGCCTTCCTTTCTTTCAGTGTTCCCTCTCTGTCCATCCCGCTGCTCCCTGCTCTCACTCAGCTCCTGCTGCTCCTCCATCCACAGCAGTCAGAGATCATCTTTTCTCTTTCCAGACAGCACAGGATTGTCCATCTCCCCTTCCCTGCCACTGCTTCCTTTCCTGCCTCTCTTCTGTCTTTTGCAACCCAGAGAACAAGCAGCTTCTAGGATAATTTGTCTGTTTTTTGATAAAAATATGGGAGCACATCTGCTCCTGAGTCAGCTCAGATGTCTCATTAGGGCTCGAGTATTAATTTGGACTTTTTCTCTTCTCACTTTCCCAATGTGACCCTCAGTTAATGGAAGTCCTCTACAACTGTTTGCAGATTTCTTTCAACATGATCTTGGAAGTGGAAAAACTTCCCCAAATTGGCTTTCCAGGTCATTAATCTTTCCCCAAACTGCTCCGTAACAGGCACTGTTGGTACAGGATCCAGACAAATAAACAAAATCATTTCCAGGGAATTTTCCTGTGTGTGACTCTCAGGGGGGAGGTGGAGCCCTGGACAAGGTTGGCTGATTCGAAGACCGTGGTCTGATCCCTGCCAGGACTTAAACTGTGGGTCTATGGACACCTGCTCTACACACAAACCTTTTACTGATGCTTTTAATTTCCTTCTAGAAGTACCCATCCCTTCAGAAAATCAATATCTTGTTTTAAAACTCAGATAACTTTTTTATCTTTACTAGGAGTAAATAAACCTGCTAATGCAGCCATTCCTCTGTCTTAATAAAATTAAAATTAAAATGTGAGTTTACAGGCAATCTGTATCAGTGTTTAAAAAAAGAACTATTGGGCATTGGTTTGTTTTGCGAATTTTAAAATCCTTTTAACGTTAAAATTAGATGTTGTTAATTAAGGCAGTGAATTAGTTTGGCTGGTTTGGGGTGGCTTTTTTTCTTCTTGAGTCTCCAGTTTGTGGAAGGAAAGTTTTTTGGTTTAAGAACAAAATAACTTTGAGTTCTTGTTTATAAACACTTGAAAAGAAGTGTAAGTATTGGATGAATTCAAAAACACTTGAAAAATTTATGCAATCTCATAAAAAGTGGACAATGAGACCACTGAGATCCTACCTGGAGTGAGGCTGCTCAGCTGTGCTTTATCACAAGAACATATAAAAAGAAACGACATAAATCATGGTCAAAATCTCTAAAATTCTGTGACTTTCAATCCCTGCCAATGGACTTGCTCACTCGAGTAAAATTTATTTAAGAGCAACCCAAGAGCAGGGGGCAAACAGAATTATTTTATTTTTAGCTTTTTGCTGTATAGAACAGTTGGAGATCACTTGCTTGTGTTATATTCATAATTTAGGAATCATATCCTGCTCCCCTCCCTGTTCTTTCCATTGCTGGGGAGGAAAACACAGAAAACAGTAAAAATGACACTTAATTAAATTAGACACAAGCCAATCCTTAGTGATACTGCAGCAGCTGGACTTTGTTCTAGTGAGTAACCACAACATTCAACTCAAATACATGGAAAAATACGTTTTACCTGGAGATGAGCTGTCTTTGTCATGCAATGTCCAAAGCTGCTGAGTTTGGACACGGACAAGGCTTGGCCGGACCCCAGTTCTGCTCCTGGTGTGAGAAGGGCCAAATCCTTCAGCCAGAGCCGGGAGAGCCCTGCCTGAGCCCGGTGCTCCAGGCAGTCGTATTCCTCCAGGAAACGCTCTTCCCATGGACTGGATGTGCAGCAAAGGGGCCTCACGTTGGGACAAAAGGAAGCCAAGCCCCTGTTTGCCATTCCAGCTTTGCTGGAGCCTCCCTTGACACCTTTGTGTCTTCCCCCATGTTTAGTTTGAAGCTTAAGCAGCACCTGCTGGTGAAAACAAAGACTATGGAAGTGCTGAGCCATCCTCGTGGAGAACGAGTTTCATCATTACTCCGAGCTCTGAGGAAGTTGTTCTAGAATGAAATAAGCTGGGCTATCACTGTTTGGAGTAATTTTGTCAAGGCAGGGACTGGCTCATTCCCAGCTCTGTGTGCTGAAGGCTGAGTGCGACCCAGCTGATCTCCAGGAGCCTGGGACCTTTCAGTGGCTAAGCTTTGGAATTGCAAATGAATCCATTGACAGATTTAGTTAGGACTGTATCTTCCCACTATGGCAAAATGGTTATTTTGTTACAGTAGAAACCCCAGTGTTGCTGTTTACTGATTGCTGAAAAGAGGTAAAAGAAAACAGGGAATAGAACTGGAATGCCCTGAGTGGGGGAACACGTTCCACCACATACCATCTCAGGTAATTATGCACAAGGAAGTGTCACTTGTGTGTGATATCTGTTAGTGGAACAATTTCTGTTTGAAGTAACGCTGCTGTCAGAGACAGCAAGGGAACTTCCCTGCTTTGGTACTGGGGAGGGAAGGATTAGGCTGTAATGATTTCCCTTCTCTGTGATAACTGAATGCAGTATAAAGTCAAGTACCTGGCAAAGTGCTTATAGAAATGTTATCTTTTTTTCAGTTTAAAACCGAAATGGACTTGGCAGCTCAGGGCTGTGGTCAAAATGTGTGACTGGTACCATTTCCAAAATGCAAGAACTCAGCTTCAACTACTCAGCTTCAGAACGTTGCCACAAAACAAGTAATTGAATTACATCTCACGAGTTTTAGTAGAACTAAAAGAGGGGAGGTTTAGATTAGGTGGTTGGAGGAGACTGCCTGTGGTGAGGGTGGGGAGGCCCTGGCACAGGGTGCCCAGAGCAGCTGAGGCTGCCCCTGGATCCCTGGCAGTGCCCAAGGCCAGGCTGGATGGGGCGTGGAGCAGCCTGGGACAGTGGAAGGTGTCCCTGCCCATGGCAGGGGGTGGCACTGAATGGGCTTTAAGGCCCCTCCCAACCCCGGCAATTCTATGATTCCAAAATTTTTAGCTTACAAAGTATTTAACATTCATACTACTGGAAGGTGGCCAAAGCAGCACAGTATGAGTATGTTAACATTTCTCCTCACGACAATGGACCTGAATCATCTGTTAGACCCCACATTTTCCTGACAAAATAAAGCATAATAAGTCATCAGTACTTGAAAGATCCAGATAAGAGGAATGGTGAGGACTGGAAACACCATTTCTGGGCTAAGGAGCATATGGAAGGAAGAGGAATTCTGCAGTGTCCAATCCTGCACAGTATTTATCTGGATAAGTAATAGCACCATTCTCAATTCCAAAATATTTTCTATAGAGAGAAAATAATCTTTTTTTTTCATGGTAGGGGATGTTCTTTTATTCCAGAAATAGAATGGATACTTCATCAAAGGGTTTGTTGTCCCTGGGCCGCCTGTAGTGATAGGATGGGTGCGTGGTGCTGCACTGGAGTTACAAAAGCTGTACTATTTTAATGCGGAAGGATGTGGTTTGGGGTTGGTTAATACACATTGCTTGACATATTTACAAGTGTCAGATTGTGTTCTCTGTTTATAAGACTTGTGCCAAAAGGAAGGGGAGTAACGTAGGCCAAAGTACTTCCCTGGTTCCGGGTGCCAGGATGTAACAAGCAGTTTCTAGGCTGTGACACTTGGACTGAATAAATTGCAATTGTGACTGAACGTGAATAATCTGTATTTGAAAACACTTTTCCTCTCAGTAAAGGCCCCATCTTTGCAAGACGGAATTCCTGATCAGTGTGGCAGGAAAGGGATTGGACAGATGATGGATTTGTCAGAGGAAACGCACACACGGTAAGAACCCTGGGCTGGGTGGAAATTTTCTTTTGGCTTAAATTCTGTCTCTCACTCTGCGTACGTAATTCAGGTAAATGTGATGCCTGTTTGTGGGAGAGATTTGTTGCCATGAGGTAAATCCAAACTAACTCCAGTCAGCCATTGCAAGAGATGCTAATCTTAATTTATTGCCAAGAAAAGTAAATTGCAAAAAAGATGCTTAAATGAGATAAAAATCCTGATAAGGAAAGCTGCCATTGAGCACAGAGTGAAAACTTTTTCCACTAAATCATGTCAATGAAAACGTGCTGCGTTTCTGTTTTAAAGCTTAAGCTGAAATGCTCAATATATTCACCTGTTAAGCAGCATTATTTTCTTTCTACCACCTGTGGAACTCTCCAGTCAGGGAGAAACTCAGGCAGGTGAGCCTTAATCTGGTCCCATTGCTTCAAATCAACGGGACATTACACACAGTGAAAACATTATTTGTGCCTTATTATCTGTTTTAAACAAAGTATTTAATATTTATTTTTTATTTTATGTGTATCCCTTCTACTTGCACGGTGCTGATAACACCAAGGGTTTGATCCCTGTGTGGGCCATTCACTTAAGAGCTGGACTCGATGATCCTTGTGGGCCCCTTGCAGCTCAGAATACTCTGTGGTTCTTCTCCAGATGATGAGTATTGTGGGAATGGATTTCATTTGTTTATCCAACTCAGGTGTTTCCGAGCTCCTTTATAAAAACTAACGCCACCCAATGTCTTTGCAGCTGCTTCAGGTGAACGCGGGGCGGCTCCGAGGCTGCGCGGGGGTCGCGTTTCAGGGGTCGTGCACGTTAAACTCGGCTGTGAAGGGGAGCTCGGCGTGCCCTGGTGCGGCCGTGGCCATGAAGGAGTTTTGAGGCCTTTTCAAAATTACTTTGAGCACTCTCAGGTGCTGGGGAAACCCTCCGGTGAACCGCGGAATGGCCGGGACCGGGTTCTGCCTCCGACCCCCGCCACGGAATACCCCGAGATGGACGGGAGCCGCCAGGATCACCCAGTCCAGCTCACCCCAACAATCCCACCCTGAGCATCCCTGAGAGCCTTGTCCAAGTGCACCTGGAGCTCTGTTAGCCCCGGGCGGCGCCCATGCCCTAGGGAAGCTGGTTAGTGCCCGAAGAAAAAGAAAACCTTTCCCAAATGTTTGGGTAGCACGTCTGTTCTTTTTACTCTTCCTCGATGCTTGAGACGAGAATTCTGTCTGGTTGAGAGGCAGTAAATGGTAACTTTCCTTATCCTGTTTATATTTATTTGGGCAAAGTAAAAATGAAAAGCCCATTTGGTAAACTTGTAACATCACAATGTGAAACTCTTTCACCTTTTCCAGTAAGCCACTGGTTTTCTTATGTCCTGTAGTACTTTGTGACTTTCAAGTGGTCCCTGGGGAGCCCCCTCAGCGCCTGACCACCCTCTGGGAAGAGAGTCTTGTCCTGACATCCCGCCGAACCCTCCCCTAACAGAGCTCCAGCCGTTCCCCGGGGCTCTGACAGCGGCCCCAGGGAGCAGAGATCCCGTTCCGAGTGTCGGGACGGAGCCGGGATCGGGAGCCGGGATCGGGACCCGGCCCCG